>CAJRST010039777.1:93489-107516 GCA_907169785.1 Menidia menidia
CCTTTCAAGGGGAAGTTCAGCAGCATCAAGCAGTATATGCGAGGCAAACCACATCCATGGGGGTTCAAAGTATGGGTGAGAGCTGGAATCTCTGGCATGATGCTTGACTTCGATGTTTACCAGGGCAGCAAGAATGGAATACGCGTCAAATCTGAACTTGGATTGTCAGGTGATGTTGTATTGAAGCTTGCCTCCACACTTCCAAAAGGTCATGTCACGTCTGGTGTCTCGTCATGATTACCAATTGTGTGCACCTGGGGTTCCCCTCCTCATGTGTTTAAATAGTCCTGTTTCCCCTTGTCTGGCGCGAGTGCGTTTTCGTCTTTCGTCCGTCTTGTCCGTCGTCTCCCCCACGCCAGGTTTGTTTTTGTCACAGTTTTTTGCCACAGTCATAGTCACAGTTTTGCCATAGTTTTGTCATTTGTTACTTTGTCACAGTCATAGTTTTGCCTCAGTCTTGTTTGCTTATTGCTTTGTTACTTTGCTCACAGTTTTCCACAGCTTTGATTTGTACTTTGTCTGGACATTCACTCTGGTTTTTGTTACAATAAACCTTGTTCCCCTCATCTCCGCTACTGAGTCCTCCCTCCATGAACCACCCCCTGACAGGTCAGAACTACAAGATCTATGCAGACAACTACTTCACCTCTGTTCCACTGGTAGTGAAGCTCCTTGAGCATGGAATCCATTATGTGTAATAATCATGACGCGAACACCCGTTGCTGCCTGGATGTTGTCCGGTAAATCCCTCTTATTGCCCTTTAACGAACCGTCCATCCATCCATCCATTGTCCTCCGCTTATCCGGGGTCGGGTCGCGGGGGCAGCAGCCGGAGCAGGGAAACCCAGACTTCCCTCTCCCCGGCCACTTCAGCCAGCTCCTCCCGGGGGATCCCAAAGCGTTCCCAGGCCAGCCGGTACACATAGTCCCTCCAGCGGGTCCTGGGTCTTCCTCTGGGCCTTCTCCCGGTGGGACGAGCCCGGAACACCTCCCCAGGGAGGCGACCAGGAGGCATCCTGATCAGATGCCCGAGCCACCTCAAGTGGCTCCTCTCCACGTAGAGGAGCAGCGGCTCTACTCCGAGCCCCTCCTGGATAGCCGAGCTTCTCACCCTATCTCTAAGGGAGAGCCCAGCCACCCTGCGGAGGAAACTCATTTCGGCCGCTTGTATCCGCGATCTCGTTCTTTTGGTCACTACCCAAAGTTCGTGGCAATAGACGAGGGTGGGAACGTAGATCGACCGATAAATTGAGAACGAACCGGCAGATATCATTACCCCCGCGCACGGACATTTCTTATAACCCTCTGCCTTGATGTCAGTGGCATCAGGGCAGTGGGCAGCAACCGTGGCCGAATTGTGGCCATCGACCTGCTTGTTGGTGGCAAAAATGTGGAGAACGCCCACAGTACAGTCGTGAGGGTTGCAGACTGCCCGAGAGAGCAAGCACATGCCTGCTCGCTCAGACTTTCGTCCCTTTGCTTGACTCTGATCCGGTTCAGCAGCTCGGCAAAGGTCCGGTCGTCTTTTTGCCGCATGATCTCCGTAAGGTCAACCGTGCGGAAGTTGTCCTTCCAGAGATCCAGGTCGCCCTCCTCGAACACGCACAGCGGTTTAGCCCTGCCTAGTGGCGGAAGCTGATAAAAGTCCCCTACCGCGAGCACAGAAATACCCCCGAAAGGCTTCTTGTTTCCCCTAATCTGCTGAATGTAAGCAAACAGCTCCTGAGACACCATGGAGATTTCGTCGATAATCAGTATCTCGACGGCCGACAACACTGCTCTCATTTCGTCCAGCGAGTTCCCCAGACCCTGATACGGGGGTCTCAGCGATCTGGGGAGCTTGAGGATTGAGTGCAGTGTTTTCCCGGAAATGTTGAACGCTGCAGTGCCTGTAAACGCGGTCAGTAACACTGCAGGCAGGGACATGTCCCCCTGGTGGCGGAATCGCGGAAGCTGTCTCAGGATCTTTGTGGCCTCCTCGTGTATGCATTTTATGATGTGCGACTTACCGCAGCCTGCTCCTCCAGACACAAAGAAGAAAAACTGCTGCGGACTGTGGCCCCAGACCAGTCTGTAGCACCAGTCCTGAACAGCATAAAAAACAGACGCCTGCATTTCATTAAGAGATCGATTCATCTTAATGACCACATCTGGGCTCAGCCTCGGCACCTCTATGGCTGGAACGGTGGGAGCTTCCACAGGCAGATATTCAGGGACGTTCTCTCCCTGAATATCTTCGGGGGCCAAAGGCTCTCTCTCTGCAGCACAATCCAGCGCATCTGCCTCCACCTCCGGAGCATAGCAGTTCCAGGCGTTGATCATGGGGCCTTCTTTCCGAAGGCGCTCCATGACCTTTTCTATTTGTTTGGCCTTTCCTTCATACCTACCTCTGTTAAAATTGAAGAACCTTTTTGTGTCCTCCGTCTCACACATGAAGTCTTTATAAAAACGTTTGTATGTCGGAAAGGCCGCGTTCTTGAGGTCATCGACTGACCTGTGAGGATAGTAAAGCTTAAGAAGTCTCCCATAAAACTTCTCAGGGTACTTCTTCTCAGAAAAGCGTGTAAATCTAATAACAGCGGGTTTGCCCACTGTCCTTTTCTGGATAAAGCCCTGATCGTTGAGCAGACGGATGGCATTCTTCCCTCGAGTTTGAAGGCCGTAAAGGACCCTGTAATCCAACACAAACTCAGCCATACACATGCTCTCGAAGCGTGGTGTCCGCGGTCTGGCCAAGTACTTGTCTGGCAGACTGGACATCCACACCTCCTCACTATTGCCATCCATCTGCTGCAACTTGCTCATTGGGAGACTCATCCTCACGCCTTCATCGTCAGTCTGAATAAAAATGACATTCGTGAGCACAGTTGAGAGTTTTCCTCAAGAAACTCCTCAGGCTTGGAGAGAGCGCTGTGGCTACCTTATGGTACAGGTGGACTTTGAATTTCATCTCCACTGCCTGGGCTAACTTCCCTTTCAGCTAGGGGAAAAGGAGCATGACGATACATGCAACATCATCGTGCTGTGCTTGTGTTTGCTACTTGAATGACAACCAATGTAAATGTATTGTATTGACTATTTTACAATCACACTGTCTCCATCCTGGATCGACAAACCCCTCAGTAGAGTTTCCTTGGTCGGGAGGACAAGGTGAAGTGTAGGTGTCTGATCAGTGAAGAGATGCCTGGTAGCCTCATCGAAAGGTTTCAGGAGTTGGATGATGTCTTCAAGAAGTTCACAGTCTATGTTGTTGAGGTAACGGAGCTCGTTTCAGCGAAGCAGGATGTCATGCAGCCTCCCAGATCTCAGAGCATCATTCACAGATTGGAGCATTGCTAGTCTGGTATTCCACTTTGTCTCCACAGATTGCTTCAGTGACTGGTCCAGTGCTTTTTGCAGCCTAAAAAGAGATTGCACAAGAAAAATGGATGTTACGGTGACACAAATTCAAATTCATTGGCCTCTCTTTTGAGAAAACATCTATTTTTAAAAAAAGAGAGATTTATTAAAAATTGAGTAAACAAAACAAAGACCTGTGCAGGTATAAATGACAGTAGCTTCTTTTTATTTATTTAACTTTATTTTTTTTCTAATTGTATAAGCAGTTTTACCAGGAAGACATAACATGTATGCTATTTTAACCTGCTCTTTTGAAGTGTGTGACAAGCGTCTTTGTGTACTTAAAAAGCTTGATGATGTTGCTGTGCACTGGGTTGTTCTCGTCCAAGTGGTCAAATACATATTTTAAGATTAAGTTGATATTATGGCCAGCACAAGGACATAATCCTTGAATGCTGCAACCACATTTGAGCCATTATCCGTTACAAAAGCGGTGTCGTTGCTCAGGATGCAAAATTCCTGTGTGAGGTAAAAAAAAAAAAAGACTATCACAAAAGCTTTGCAAAAAGAAGCCCAGATATAAGAGCATCAAAACAGAATGACAAACGGTCCTGTAACTGAACAGAGAACTTTTCAATCAATGTTTATAACTATATTAGGACAAAACATAGTGTTTACACAAATGCTTAATGTATGTATGTCTTATGTATCTTGCGAGCGGAGGCTCCGCATATGGTCCGCCCAGCATACCTTTCAGATTTGAACATGAGCCTGGCAGATGAACTGATACAATACAAATAATTCGTATCAGAAAAAGAAAAATGTCCAAGTAAAATGATCAAAACCATGATTGATTTGGATTTACAGTCAACCTTTCCGAATATCTACAATTTCTATCCTTAGTCTGGTCTTCAGCCTGAGCCTGCACCTCCAGAGAGTCCCGCGTGCTGTGGAAGACGTCCTGCCTCGTTCCTGTGCCTAAGACGCCGCGTCCTAACGGCCCTCAGGACTACAGGCCGATGGCACTGACGTCCCACATCATGAAGACCTTTGAGAGGCTAGTTCTGGAACAGCTAAGGCCTATGGTCAGACCCTTCACAGATCCACTACAGTTCGCCTACCAGCCCTGCCTGGGAGTTCAGGACAGCATCATGTACCTGCTGAACAGAGTCTACAATAATCTGGACAAGCCGGCGAGCACTGTGAGAGTCATGTTCTTTGATTTCTGCAGTGCTTTCAACACCATCCGTCCGGCTCTACTGGGTGAGAAGATGACAGCGATGCAGGTGGATGCCCGAGAAGCATCTCGCTGCATCCTGCGGGAAGGCATCACATCAGGGATATATTGGAAATGCTGACGTAACAGGGGAGGGAAGCACATTTAGAGAGAAGAGAATTCGCGCCTGAATTCTTACTCTTTACATCGTAAAAATACGTTTTCAATGGCTGTAAGTGTTGTCTTTTATGTAATTTGTCACAGATAAATAACTTTGTATTCTTAAAAATAACTGGCCGTGCTGTTAAATGTTAGCAGCTAGCTTGCATTGCCGTAGTCAAAGATTGGAATTTCTTGCAAAAGAATTATATTCACGTGCTGACAAACCGACTGGAATGCGTTTTTTTATTTTGATTAACATACATGAAAAGTTGTATTAAGGTTGTGTAACGAATGACAATGTCGTTAAGAAATTGAGGATAATCTAGACCAGTGGTTCCCAACCTTTATTTCTTGAAGCCCCCCCTGCTGAAGTCCAAGACAAGCCAAGCCCCCCCAAGCCTTACACAGGCCCGCACAAACGTATCAAAAGATTAAAGTGATATGTAATGAACATTTATTTATTTTAAAAATAAAGAATAAATGGCAGCTATGTCATTTTTTTCTTATAATTTTTTATTAATAATGTATTTTTTATGTCAACGGGTGTACAGTGCACAGAAATTAACTACAAACTCCAAAAAAAGAGAGCTAACATATACACTTCAAACCTAAGCTTAACTTTCATCAGCATGTCCACATTTTTAATATATTTTCCACTTCTAATTTACAAACATGCATAAAGTAAAAACTAAAAAAAAGAACTGTCCCATGTGATTATACACACACAACTACTGGCTTAAAAAACAAAATTATACAACAGTTTCAGAAACCGGTGCTAAACTTACAACTTTTTTTACCTCTTATTTGTTCAGTTACTAATGGGTACCTTGTGCAAAATAAGCAATAAAATCAAAATAATTTATTTCAAAAGGCAATATAATACTGAACACTGCTTTCAAAAAAGACCAACACAACAAATGCAGAGGAAATAAGAGTTTAAACAGTATTAAGACTATTTCAAAATAGGAACATTAAGACCTTTTTGATTATGAGTAAAAACATTCAGCAAACCAGCATGTGTTTTTCCTTTTAAAATAGTCCTGTGAGATAGATTAAAATTTCCTCTAAACTCCACTTAAAAGATGTATATTATGTAATCTGCAATATATTTTCAGATGTCTGTGAAAATGCTGAATATTGTATGCAGAATTGATAACATTTGGAAAACAAACATAAGAACATTTTGAAAAAGCGCATCAAGGCCATTTCAAAACTATTACAGTATAGTTAGAACATGTGGATTTATACATCATTACAGTAACATGGATAAAAGAACATTTAGGGAAGAAACTGTACTTTACTTAAAGTAGTCCTGTGAGGTAGTGGTAGTAGTCCCGGGAATCTGGGTGGGTGTGAACCACCCTGATTCAAATCTTGTGGATCCAGGAGAGATGTTCAGTTTGTTAGCCGCTGTTCCTCTGCAGCATTATTCCAGTGGAGCCACTGTCAAACAATAACAAACAAATATTATACAATCAGAAATGTACAATATACTCTCCAAACTAATAAACTCTTGTGGCTTAATGTGGCAATGCCAGATTGTCAAAACAACACATGGACAGACAGCAAGATTAAGGAGAACTCACTGAACTATATGAAGTCCCATTCAAAGTCAAGGAGTTTCTTCAGGAGCATGGAGACGTGTGTGTTGACTGTGGAAGACTTCTCCTGGACGATCACACCTTTCTTCTTGGAGACAACCTTCCCCCTTTTGGCCTTTGTCCCTCTCTGGATTTATACCAATGAAGCGCCTAAAATCGTCAAAATAGTCTAAGATCAGAGTGGAGTAAAGTTACATCAAATGGAATTCTAATAAGGTCTTAGTCCAATACCCTGTGTGTGTGTGTGTGTGTGGTTTAAAAATACTTTTAATGACGACAAGGAATAAAGGAGTTTTTACCTCTGAATGAATTCCAAAATACAGGCTGCCTCATCTTGATACTGAAGGTTGAATATGTAGTAGATTGCAAACACAGCAGTAAGTCCCGTTACAAATGTCGGTGTGATGCCCTCAGAGATTACACGGCCCTCAAGAGTGATCCTCCAACCTCTAACTGTGACTTGCCCTGTTGCACCTGAAATTTAAGTCATGGCAACATGAAATTGCATCTCACTGTATGTCAACATTTGTAAACTCAAGATGACCAGCATGGCATATAATGTGTCTGTCAATGAATCTAAATGAAATGTATACCATGAAGTATCAGGGGAGGACTTGCAGGAAGACTGAGAGTTGTCTCAACGTCCACTGTAGTGGCAGACACCTGTAGGGAACAAGTACCCACATACAAGATTTTTAAGACAAAAAAATACAAAAAGGTAAATAATTAGAAAACAGAGAAAGAAAAAAGAAAACTTACATCTGCAAGAAGGATCAGCCTGCCATGAGCAGCTGAACAACACAAAGTGCCAGTTCACTATCTTCTCCCTTAGAGATGACATCCTTGACAGCTTTGTTAGTAGGTTTTCCCATGAAGTATTGAGTGATGGCCCTTCCACATTCTTCCATACCAAGTTCCAAGCTACGAAGCACGTCGACGCCTGTAAGCAACTCAAAATGTGCATATATACACCTTGGCATGAAAAGAAAAGGCCATTTGCTTTTCAGATCTTCAGTGTCAGGTGGTGTAAGTGTATTTATATGGCGACGTTGTAGAGCGAATGTGAGCTCCATTAGTTTTTTTTTTTTTATACTTATTTTTTATTTAACATTTCTGAACACATACAGTGGAGAGGCAACAATACATTCAACTTCATACACAATGTTTGAGAAACGTGTCAATATTTAGCTGGTTATCAGAGTGGCATTCTCCTTGCGTCTGTATTCGCTCCATTTTTCCCATTTAACATCAAACTTGTCCTCCTGCAGTCTTAGTCTATGTGTGATTTTCTCCATTACGAAAATCTCTTCCACAATGCTCAGCCACTGCTCCACTGCAGGAGGGTCATGTCTATACCATCATTTTGTGATGGTTTTCCTTGATGCAGAAAGTAATATTTTCAACAGATATTCATCGTCCTTTTGAATTACATTGTGTGTGAGGCATCCCAGGTAGAGTGTTTTACATGATCTGGGTATTCCGTATCCCAATATGTTTTTCAAGGTAAGGCTAACATTATGCCAGTATGTGGTTAGCTTTTGACAAGACCAGAATATGTGTGTGTGGCCTACATCAGTCTGGCCACAGAGTCTCCAGCATGGCTGTGAACTGGATACCATCCCGGATTTGATCTTTGGTGTTATAAAAAATCTAATCATGTTTTTCCAATTAAATTGCCTCCACAGACGGGAGCAGGTGGCCGTGCACTGCATTTTACAAATTTTAAACCATTCCTCCTCGCTTATGTGCTCCTTCAATTCGTCCTCCCATTTTCCTTTGATGTTCATAGTAGATGTCTTCCTGCCTGCCATCATTCCCTGGTATAGTGCTGAAATAACCCGCAATTTATTCCCCTCATAGGCCTTATGAAATATCTCAATTATTTCACTTACATTGGTTTTTATCTTTTTCTCATAATAATCTTTTATTTGCAGGTATCTATACTGGTCTTGATCCTCCAGTCCATATTTTCCCTTTAAGCTATTAAAGCTCAACAGATTGCCCTTTTTAGTCAATTTACACATTGCTGTGGCACCTTTATCTGCCCATTGTTTGAAACCTGCATCATAAATACCTGGTTTAAACCTCGGGTCCCAAGCAAACCAGCTCAAACTCTTTGTTTCTTTCTCTAAATTGTAATTATCAATCACTGTGTTCCATATTTCAATCGTAGTTTTAGTTATTGAATCTAGCTTATTGCTTAGTTTGCCTAAGAGTGTTTTATATGCTATTAGATTTTTAACTTCTATATCTTTTCTACTTATTTCCATATTCTTCCATTTTGAAGCATAGTCATCATTGCACCAACATACCAGGGGTCTAATTTGTGCGGCCCAGAAATATTCTTTCAGGGCTGGTAAACCCAGGCCTCCTTTATCTTTTGGGAACTGAAGAGTTTTATATCTAACCCTAGGTTTCTTCCCGTTCCATATAAACCCCGAAATCCATCTGTCCCATAATCAGTGGCAGGGACTGAAACAGGTATAACAGTACTGTCGTGGTAAAATATTTATTTTAATTATCTCCACTCTAGAGCTAAGATCCAAACCAATGTCCATCCATCGCCCCAGTTCTCTCTTAATATTATGGTTTTTACTAATTTGCATCATACAGTTCGTCAATTGTTTTGTACGGAAGAGGATTTGGGCCACTGAAAAAAAAAATTATGGCCCAGAAAAAAAAAAAAAAATCTCTGAATTTTCATGTAAAAATAAAAAAAAAAAATTGCGTTCCAGAAAAAGGAAAAATAAAAACAAATTCAGTGTCCCAGAAAAAAAAAATATATATATATATATAGTTATATATCAGTGGCCCAGAAAAAATAAAATAAAAAATTCAGTGTCCCAGAAAAGAAAATCTCAGAAACCAGAATTCTGACTGATGGGCGCCAACAAGCAACCAGCTTCAGAACCACAGACGCGAGTTGTGGCGGTCGGACAGCTAACGTTCTGGAGAAAATGAGTTATTTAAGTGTTTACGTTTAAGTGTTGTTAAGTATTTACGTGCCAGAGGAGTCCACGAAGCTGCTATAGCAGTAATGGAAGAACAAAAGGTGAGTAAATCAAATGAGATAGTTTGGTGTCTAAAGCCGAACAGTTATGGCTAGTAGTTAGCATGTTTGTTAGCTCACGCGGTTATAGGAATAAACTTATTTACAATATTAAATCACATAAATGAATAAAGGATTTAACAGCTGTTGATTGCTGGAATTGTGATGTTTGGTGCGTTTATTTTATTGTTCTGTTTGAATGTTTTACAATGAAACTAATGTTAGCTGAATGTCAGCCACCAAGATGTCTGCTGTGTTAAACTGTAACTTTTAGTTCAGTGGAGGACAGAAATTATAATATAAAGTGACATAAACGTTTATATATGCAAATATTTAAAAGGAAAATGTATGACCTGCACCGATCTGCGGCTGGCTGTAGATCTGATCATTGGATTTGTTCACCATATTTGCCAACACCAACTAATGTGCATATCTGTGCTATTTTATCTACGTATATCATATGTTTGTGTTATGGTGTTGGAAAACGTTACATTATGAGAATCACAAAATCATTTTCCTGCACTGTGATGTGTCATCTCAGGACTGAAATTACATCTCAATCCCTGGATTAAACTATCAGCACATTTATTGGACAGGTGCGGAAATGGTAGGCTTCATTTAACTAAATCAAAGTTAATGTGATGTTTAATTTTTGTAATAAAAAAGGAAATGTTAATATTTTCTTGTGACTTTTTATGCATGATACCGTTTACCTTAAATACACTGTATATTTATGAATCTGTGTTTCTATACTTACATGCTTACCAATCCAGTCCTTCCTCTTTTTCAGTAAAATAGATGATTGAACATTTACTGCTGCGATTATTGTAATTCTCCCCAAAACAGTAAATCGCTTCAAGCAGGGACCGAAGGATACAATGTAAAGGTAACTTTAAAGTTGATTTGCAGTGTAAATAATCGTCCTTTCTCATCTGTTTGTGTGCAGATTGACTCTGATGTCATAGGTCTTATGGACAATGCAACACTTGAAAACTACTTACCTTCGTATGGAGACAGAATTGCTGTTTTCAACTACTGCAAAAGCAAACAGCCATTGTCCAAAAGAAAACAAGGACTTCTTCAAAGGCTTCGTGAGAAAATGAAGAACAGAAACGAAAGTCCACAGGAGACCACGACACATGAAAGTACAAGACAGAAAAAGAAACCAAAAGGAACACAAAATGTTGAGATTGGATGGATACATAGTGATGGAAAAACTACCAAACAGGTGAGAGCAAAGCAGGGAGGTGGCACTAGAAAAATTCAAATGGCCTCTGATTCTGGATTAAAAGATATTCTTCAAGAAGGAAAGACCCTTTTTTTTTTCCTGATGGCACATCTCCTAAGGGACCTGAAACAGATTTTGAGTTTGATGTTTGGGACTTTAAACAGAGCCCCATTACTCAAGACACCGGACTGACTATTGGCAAAATGTATGAAGCAGCGAGACTGTCAATGTTACGCTTCTACATTGCAACAAAACCAAAAGATCCAGAAGAAGATAACAGTGACACATCTGAAGTTGTATTTGTCTTGGAAAGCAGTAGCAGTGAATTTAATCCATTGCAGGTGGTGGAAGTGAGGAGTAATTCTGTTGAAGTCCAACATAGTTCAGAACTTTTTGATGATTCAGAAATGACTTTTGGTCCCATTCTTGATACTGAGGAAGATACAGATGACACATTAATCTATGAGGGTTATGTTGTTCCCCCCGATCCAGCAAATCCAGAAGATGCGATAATGATCACTGTACGTTATGCTGACACTTTACATTACCTTATTACTGCTTCCTCTGATGAAGAGATTAGGAGAAAAACACTGAATGTAAAGCGCATACTGCCATACAACACAGAAGAAGCAGGCTGCTCCTCTTCTGCAAAGAGGAAACCAGTTGGAGCTGGTGCACTGAAAGGGTCTCTCACCCAGTCATACTGGGAACTGTTTTCAGGGAAGTACTTTTTAAAGAATCCCATCAGTGAAGAAATATGCTGCTTAATGTGTGGAATCACTGAGATAGCATCATAGTCATTAGTGTCCACAAATTCATGCAGGTTCTCAAATGAATCTGTGTTTCCTTCATCAAGTTGCCTGCCCCACATTGCAAGCTTTCGGGTGAAAGAGCTAATCTTGTCTGTGACCTGAGGGAGGTGTTTATCTCTCCCTTGAAGCTGTAGATTCAGTTCATTTAGCTTTCCAAATATGTCACTCAGGTAGGCCAGTTTTCCCAGGAAGTTCTCATCACAAAATGTTTCTGCCACTTCCTTCTTGTGCTCCTGCTCCAAAAACACATGGCAGACAACAGATGGCAGAGAAGACTCTTGTTTTTACTGGTCTGGTCTTTATAAAATTGACTGCACCTATGATGTCAGTCATAACCTCACTTAATTCAGGGGAAAGTTGCCTGGATGCAAATTCTTCTCTGTGTATGATACAGTGTGTCCACTCAGCGTGAGGTGAGGCTGTCTTGATGAGTGCCCTAAGTCCTTTTCTCTTCCCTGCCATGGTTTGTGCACCATCACTGCAAACACCAATGCCGTTCTCCCACTTTAGCCCATTCTCAGTCAAAAAGGAATCAATAATTTTTAATAGCTCTTCAGCTGTGGCTCTGTCTCTGACATATTTACATAAAAGTAGATCCTCACACAGGGAGTTTGACCAGTCAAAACGTACATAAGCAATAAACAGACAGTCTTTGTTGCTGTCAGTTGCTTCATCAAATTTTAAGGCAAAACGTTTTATCTTTGAGTTTCTCTGCCAGCTGTTCTGGAGATCGTTGGCAGTATCATCTATACGTCTGGTGACAGTGTCATTGGACAGAGGGATGGTTTTAAGTTTTGCTGCACTGGCGTCGTCCAGCATGACAGAGACCGTGTCTAATGCTGCAGGCAGTATCAGTTCCTCTGCTATGGTGTGGGGCTTTTTGCACTGCGCAGTTTGGTGCGCCACCTTATATGATGATAACAGCGCTCGATGGTTTACTGAAGTAGCCTTCACAAAGCGGGATGACTGTTGGCAATATTCAGCACGTTTTCGCTGAAAAAACTCTAGTGGCTTATCGGCGTGATTGGGGTGTAAGGTATTTAAGTGACAAACTAATTTATTTGGCTTCATGCTGTCCGCTGCGAGCATTTTTAGACACACCAAACACACCAGCCTTTCCTCAACTGTTTTCACAGTGAAGCCAAGCGCTAAATACGCTTTGTCGTATTTCCTCATCTTAGCTTTCGGATGACTTTCTCTTTTCTCATTATCTTTGTCTTCTTTATCTTTTAATCCCTGTTAAAAACTTTTCCATGTTGAGAGTTGTTACGTTGAATGACGGAGGCTATAGACAGAACGCAGTCGGAGCTTTCTGCTGACACTGGTGACACTGCTACTAGACTGTACAATGCTGCACTTTAACAACTGCTGTGCTATTGTATTATATTTATTGACCTGTGTAATATGTGTACTGTGTGAGCCATCAATGATTGTATATATTTTAGTCATTCAAATCTCTGCGCTGTGTTGCTTCCTTGTATATTTGTTTGCTTTTGCTGTACTTTATGCACCTTTTCCTCCTTTTGAACTCTAACCGATGTGTGACCAGTAAATTTCTCCACTGTGAGATCAATAAAGCTCTTATCTTATCTATCTTATCTTATCTAATGCCGTCGGAGCTTTCTGCTGACACTTGTGACACTGGTAACCATGGTATACCCGTTGTCTTGTAAGTCATAAAATGTTGCACTGTCTACTAGTACGGCCAAAAAAACCACACGCGCCCCCCCAGGTATCGGCCCACTATTTGAGAAGCACTGCCATATGTGGAGACACACTTGCCCAACATGAGATTGCTGGATTTAAACAAGGTGTTGGTTTTGCTTATAGCAAATGTAGACATTGTGAATGCTCCTTTGAGGATATACAAAGTATTTTTGAGCAGAATAGGTTTGCTGAAAGAACTTTGGAAAAGCACATCAGGCGGTGTGTTGAAATAGATAAAGCAAGCACAGAAACATTGAAAGCATCCCACAAAAGCACTTATGGGATTAACAGAAGAAGCAGACTAGTTGATGTTCCGGCATTTGATCTGATCAAACAAACGCCACAGGATATAATGCATGTCATTTTTGAAGGTGTTGCACCAATGGAAATAAAGCTTGAATTAAAAAAACAGATTCTGTCAGGACAGATAGAATTTGATGAAATTAATTCAGCTATTCAAAAATTTCCTTACTCACCTCTAAACATACGAGATAAGCCATGTCCTATTAGTGTCAGTACTTTAGCTGCTAATGACAATAAATTAAAGCAGTCGTGTGGACAAATGTTGATACTTTTAAAAATCCTACCTTTTCTTTTGAATGATATGGACAAGGAGTATGTCAAATTTATTCTCAAATGAATCAAGATTGTTCAAATATCCTTGCTCCTGTTATTTCTTTAGAAACTGTATTACGACTCAGACACATGATTGAGCAACATCTGCATTTCAAAGAATTGTTGTCTGAAGCCAATGTAATACCCAAGCAGCATTACATGTTACATCTACCAAGCCAAATCATATCTCTGGGTCAATGTTGGGGAGTAACGGATTACATGTAACGACGTTACTGTCAGGGTCGGGGATCGATCCCAGGTCTCCCAGGTGGCAGGCGGGAAGCAATCTCCTGACCCA
>CAJRST010039789.1:0-10678 GCA_907169785.1 Menidia menidia
CAGAGGCATGAGTCTGCAGAGGCCTCCAATTTGGTGCCGCTGAAACTCCCGCCGCCTCCCCAAAACCTGCACAGAAACGCGTTTGTGGTCTTCAAATTACCAAACCTGACATTTGCAAAAAGTGTCTGAAAGTCAGGCTGCTTTTCTCAGTGAAACTACTCACACACACACACACACACACACATGACAGAGAGGGTTTTAGTGAGTGGGAAGAAAGAGTTCTGCAGACGGAGAGCGGGGGGGCTCTGTGGATCCTCCTCTGACGGAGATAAATAAAACCTATGGCGGTTTAAAAGATTTACATACGGCAGATAAATCGGTTTGTTGTCATAAAAAGCATCTTTGTTTCAAGTGATTCATGAATGAGAGGTTATTTTTTTTAACCTCTTTTATGAGATAAAAATAACTCCATTGGCTGGTTCAGATCATAGAGATTTTAAAAAAAAAGTATTATATTTTTTTCCTTTTCTAAAACGTGTTTTGGTCACAACTTTGACTCTTTCCTCACACAATTAAGACTTTTAATTGAACTCTTTTGTTGGGTTTCAGCAACTTCCGACGCGTCTGAATCTTGCCTCTGACTAAAAATCATCCAATTTTCATTGAACTTAACATTAATTTAGCTCACCATTCTTTGTTGTTATCGAATAGTTTTCAAATTCCTAATAATACACAACAAAGCTAAGTCTCCATGACATTATGAGATAAATAAGAATAAAAAACACAGGACTTTCCTCTCTGTTAATCGTTTTGGGTTTCTTTCCACAGAGCACTGGTGTATTAATCTGCTTTAACCTGGTTCCGGAACTCTGAGTTGTGCCGATGAGCTCAATTTTTTTGCAGTTTTGACACCTCTGACTGCGTCAGACTGCCGTTCAAATGTAAAACACGCGTGGAAGTTTGTCCAAATTGTTGATTTCTGTGCTGAAATGACAGGTGGAGGAACTCTGGAAATGGTCAGATGGACTATAAACTGAAATTTAGTCCATTTCTCCCTGGAGATCAATAAAGTATATTCAATTCAATTCAATTCAAATCCTGCTTGGATATGATGTTTCCTCCAGACTAATAAAGTCCTCCATGTGGTTAGCGGGTCACCCCCCAGCCTGTGAAGAGTGTGTGTGCACGGTTAACTGTGCATGCACCTGTCAGCAGGAACGGCTCTTGTGGACAAAAATCCCATAAATTTGTGTTATTTATGCCGTGAACTCTTTTTTCCAGGGCTGAAAACAGCAGAATCGGCACAAAACGTCAGTAAAACGACCCCCCCAGAGGCCACCTCTCCTCCTTCCACTGCCCCCACGGTCTCCTCGACCACTTCATCCTCCACCCCCAGCAGTCCTGGACCCATCCTGGGCCTCCTCACAGTCTCGTGGTCAGCTAAATGTAAAGGCACCGTCCAGCTCATCCCGTACCCCCCCCTGGACGGCGCCCCCCTGCCGCTGTGCCACAACCCCGGCGAGGCCGTCCTCAACTTCCTGGAGAGGGTGTGTCGGGGTAAAGATGGCTGCCAGCACCACGAACGCTGGCTGGACTCCGAGGGGAGCCAGGCCCAGGGATACCAGGTGACCGAGGGGGGGGCCAGGCTGACCACGGCGTGCCGGCCACTCCGAGTCAAATGCAAAGGTCAGTCATCTGGTTTTCTGTTTGAGTTTCACATTCAATACAACAAACATATTCAACGTTAGCAAAGAAAGTCTGACTGGAGAATGAAATCAGAGTGTTTTTTAACCCTTTAAAGCCTGATCCAAGAATAAAACAAAACAGAAGATTTGAATTCCTTATTTGGCCTTTTAACAAAATATGTAAAAAGAAAAAAGAAAAATACATTTTTTATATTAATAATTTATTACTATGCCATAAATCAAGATTATTTTTTGTGTAGTCTTCTGCCCCCTGTTATCAGGTGTATCTGATTGTGTACAATAGGATTTTGAGCAAAGTTTTTACCATTAAATTATGCAAAAGGAGTCAGATGCAAAACATTTTTAGAAACCGTATGGATCAAATATGATACATTTGGCATTATAGGGATAAAGAAAACTCATTAAGATGAGGACACTTTGGGGCCAGTCAGCTCTCAGGAAACCACAGGTCTTAGTTCTTCCTCCCTCAGATGGCGGGTTGCTTCTGTCTCTGACCATAAAATAGAGCGTTTGTACCAACATGAATCACTCAGATGGTTTTCTGGGTTACAGATCAATTCTTTTTTATCTTTTTCAGACCAATCATTGTTTTAATGCATCAATCCTGGCTAAAAAGCCGTCTCCAGACATTCAGACCCGGTGGCTGGATAGTGTTTTCTTGACATTAAAATATCCCTGGACACTCCGGGTATACAGATAAAGCACAGTAAAAGCTAATATTCTTTTACTAGCTGTAATGGCTATGCTTTAGCTACACATTTCATAGCTAGCCGCGACCAAAAACCAGTACTAGAAACTTAACTCAGTCTGAGATCTGGATGCAGTGTGCTAAGGGGAACAACTGCTAATACAGTTAATTCAATTCAATTCAATTCATTTTTATTTTTATAGCGCCACATCACAACAACAGTTGTCTCACAGCGCTTTCCAAACAGAGCAGGTCAGATCCTACTCTGAAGTTAATTACAGAAACCCAACAATTCCCACCATGAGCAAGCACTAGGCGACACAGGCAAGGAAAAACTTCCTTTTAACAGGCAGAAACCTCAAGCAGAACCATGGCTCAGGGTGGGCGGCCATCTGCCTCCCAGAATCTAAACTAGAGAGACGGACATTTTTAGAGCCAGAACCAAGCTAAAGGCTGGGGAACGGGGGGAGGCGGGGGAGTCAAATGTAAAAAGCAGAGCTCAGGATTGTAGCTTACCAAGGACTGCTGCGATAGGAAGAAAGATGGTCCATTTAAGCTTTGTTTGACTCTAATTGGCCCTGATTTTGCTATGAAAACAGCTTGGACGTAGTCCAGCTTTGACTTAAATACAGGGTCAGTTACTGTACGGTGAAGCCATCTGTTAAAAAAAAGGCTCCCACCAGTTGACCCATTAAATCTTTAACCCTGACACCTTTTTCTGGAAATGAGTCACTGTATGATTGAGATGGTGTGAGCTGTCCTCAGAGGCTCCAGAGCTGCAGGCCGCCGTGCGTGAGCGCGCTCAGATTTTTGTGTGTGCACGTTTTAGAGCGCGCTGAGGAGGGGACGGGTCAGCTGCGGGCCTTCAAAGTGTTGACCGCTCTGCTCTGCTGCGTGCTGCTGGTCATCCTGCTAATCCGCTTCACCAGACCCACCGTCAGAGCCCTGCAGAAGAGACGTGAGCCTACGTACACACACACACACTCACACACACACATACGTGTTTTCATTATATACAAGGACACATGTCAGAAATAGGACAAATGTTTAGGTGGCTTTCCCAAGGTTTTTTAGGACAATAGAGATATTTGGTTTAGAGGTATTTTTGGGGCTTCTAGAACACTCTAGTATGCTCAGAAAAATGAGGACATGAAAAGTGTCCTCATATTTGTGTATTCACAAAATTGTCCTGATATATCATGAAAACAAACACACACACACACACACACACACGCACACACTCTGTCTCAACTCAACTCAAACTTTATCTATAAAGCACATTAAAAAGTGCTGTACAGATATCACAGTTGCAGGAAATAAGGTACAAACTAAAAAGCTAAAATACATAAACACATTGCAATAAAATAGAATGAAAATGAATTAGAATAAAATAAGTTAAAATGTAAATAAATAAAAAATAAAAAAAATGTAAATGCACACTGTGCATTTATCTGACCTCAACGTGATGTTTTACATTAAAATAAATTAAATCAGGCAGAAGATGAATTAGTAAATGTCCAAGAATCCAAATTGAGATAGAAAAAGACTAGAATAATTGGAATTAGAATTAGAAGCCTTTATTGTCATTATACATGCGTACAACGTGATTTGGATTTTTTATTTTTTTATTTTTTAGAATTAGAATAAGAAAGCATAAAAGAGCATTTAGGAGAATCGATTAGCTTAAATATATTTGAATGTGTGGAGGGAGATTTGAGCTGCTCTGAGAGGAGACTCTATAAGGAGAACCACTCCGTTTCTGAATGGGTTATTTTCCTTTTTAACAGGAAACCCAGGAAACCTTTCTAACCGAAACAGTCACAACAAAAAAAAAAAATTCAACACTCACAGTTTTAGCCGACACTTAACCCTTTAAAGCCTGATCCAAGAAAAATAGGAAGAATATTGGATTTTGTCTATAGTCTTTCTTTGGCCCCTCAACAACATATGAAGAAAAAAAAACAGAAATTATCTTAATCAAATTAGCGTGCAATAAGTCAAAAATATATTCCGGTGTAGTCTTCTACTGGTTGTTATCAGGCATATCTGAATGTGTAAAACAGGGGTTTGAGCAAAACTTTTACCACTGAATGATGCAAAAAGTCTCAGATCCAAAAGACTTCAGAAACCGTACGTATCAGATATGACACATTTGGCATTATAGAGGTAACCAGCTCTGAGTTTTTCCACAAAGGTGTGACAGAATCCTGAGAACGGACTCTGCTGCTGTGTTTCAGTGTCGGACAAAAGGCAGACGCGCTGGATCGGACCCACGCAGAGCCACAGTGGTGAGGGGCTCCCTATTCCAGTGTTTTTCAACCACTGTGCCTCGGTACACTAGTGTGCGGTCAGTGATGGTCAGGTGTGCCGTAGAAAATCATCCTATTTCACCTCATTGGTCTAAAAAGATTTTTTGATAAGGAATTAATTATCTGCAAATAATTTTTGAGTGTCTGTGCTGTTCTAGTGACCGGTTGAAATAATCATGTAATAATTCCTTATGACTAGATTTTGTATATAATTTTGCATATTGAAGTGGACATGTTAAGTGCAATTTGAAAGAAGAAATATAAAATAAGATAAAAATACATTTTTGTGTTTATTTGATTCCTATTCAAGACACTTAAGATAAGATAAGAATAAAATAAGAATAACTATAGTGTTACTATAGATTTGTTTGACATTTTTGGTTGGTGGTGTGCCTCGAGATTTTTTTCACTGAAAAAATGTACCTTGGGTAAAAAAAAGGTTGAAAAACACTGAGCTATTCTAACACCACAAAACCCACAAAAACAGCAGAGAAAAACCTGCCGGTCCCATCGGCCTGATGGGACGGCCCAACTGTCCCACTCAGAGCTGTGGGACGGACGGCTAATCGGTCATTTTGGACTAGCGTAAAGGTCAAATAGGGAAAATAGGGAAATTACAAAGTCCCCAGAAACTAGTTGGTTTTTCGGGTTGTTTCCGGAAGAACAAACCGTTTGCTCTCCTGGTTAACGGTGGAGTTCAGGTCAGCTTAAAATACAACAACATGTATTAAAAACACTTTCTATTCTTTTCAACCTGTTTTCTTATTGAACAAAATGATCAGATGTGGTCAGCTTCTTTCTTATGTGACCAGTTCAGCTAACGGTGGTCAGATGATGCCACCATGTCCAAAATCAAAGGCCTTAAAAAGAACTTATTAGAAGTTATTTATCCTGCATTCAGCTATTGGAATAATTTCCCACTGAATATACAGGACTGTCTCAGAAAATTAGAATATTGTGATGAAGTTCTTTATTTTCTGTAATGCAATTAAAAAACATGAAATGTCACACATTCTGGATTCATTACAAATCAACTGAAATATCGCAAGCCTTTTATTGTTTTAACATAGCTGATTATGGCTTACGGCTTAAGAAACCCAAATATCCTATCTCAAAATATTAGAATATCGGATTTTTTAGTTGTCTTCAGCTGTACGCCATAATCAGCTGTATTAAAACAATAAAAGGCTTGCGATATTTCAGTTGATTTGTAATGAATCCAGAATGTATGACATTTCACGTTTTTTAATTGCATTACAGAAAATAAAGAACTTTATCACCATATTCTAATTTTCTGAGACAGTCCTGTACATGAACTGAATAGTAAAATATCTTTTAATTATTACTTGTGAATGCACAATTCAAATTTGTGAGTAGTGAATTAACATATTTACTGCATAAAAGTGAGAATTAATGTAATAGATGTGAATGTGATAACTTATTCAGAATGATTTCTGATGACATCTATAAGATTGTCTAGAATTTTTAACTGTTATCTGATGTTTGTTTTGTCTTGTGGACCCCAGTTTGGTGGTCCCACTTTTGGTGATAGCTGATGGGGATTTTTTCAGGGCCTTTTTTACCGTTTCATCTCATTTGTGTTGCATCCCTGGTGTGGACTTAGTCAGGTTTTTGTGACTCCACAAGATTTAATATCTTTAATTTGGTTTATTGGCTCAAAAACATTTTGTTTTAGTCCCTATAATGAAACGGTTGCTTAGCGTTGGGATCTCAACCTGCCTTTGGTTTCTGTCACCATAGTAGAATATTAGAAAAGTCATCACTACTATTCTTCTTTCTTTCCTTTTATGACTCCTTAGTGTCCTACCATCGAGGGAACGCTGCAGTCAAAGGCGGAGACGGAGAAAAGAGGCTTTCTTACCCAGGTAACAGAGAGTTTATGAATCCATCTGTTTGGTTTTTCCTCTTTTTCTAGTCCAGCATTCAGAGCCTGGAAGACTTTTTTTAAATTTTATTTTTATAAATTTTATTTTAAGTTTTCAAGGTTTAAAACATACAGAAAAACAAACAGATAAAACCCAGATGCACAGGTCAAACATAAAACATTCCAGTTGACAAATGGTGTACACACACAACAAATGCATACAAAGTCATATACATGGGAATGCATGCGGCCATTAAGGTGAGACAGAACTTGGTGTTCAACTTAGTCTATTCTGTGAAAAGTGTTCCAGGAAGGGATTCCAGTAGCATGAAAATGTGTCTTTAGAGCCTTTGCGAAGTCTTTCCATCTGCATAATCAGTTTTGGGGAGTAACGGATTACATGTAACGACGTTACGTAATTTAATTACAAAAAAAGAGTAACTGTAATTCGTTACAGTTACAATGAGAAAATATGTAATTCAGTTACAGTTACTTCCGAAAAAATGAAGAATTACAAATTTAGTTACATTCTTTTAAAAATATAAAGAAAAACCTTTGCAAAATATGCAACTCACTGATAGAGGAAGCGTATTGATTTACTAATATTTGACTGTTTGGTGTTGATGCATGACAAACGTTTATCGATGTCTATGACCTAGCCTAGCCTAGCCTAGCCTAGCCTAGCATACCCAACTGTAGGTGACCAGACGTCCTCTTTTTCCCGGACATGTCCTACATTTCAGACTAGGGTTGTATAATATTGTAAATGTTGTATCCGGATACGACTGACTTGTCTCCGATTTATTTATGTATTTATTTACGTTGTTTATGATCATTAACGTGACGTTAGCCTTGAACTGCTAGCTGCGGCCAATAGCTAATAATAACATGCTAAAATTAATCATGGGTCAATACTCATTAAAACCTTAAAGTAATCAAAAAGTAATCAAAAGTAATTAGTTACATTACTTTTTAAAAGTAATCGAAAAAGTTACACTACAATTACTTTTTAAACAAGGTAACTTGTAACTGTAACGGATTACATTTTTAAAGTAACTTACCCAACACTGTGCATAATGGACATCATGTCCGTCACCCAAAGGCGGAATGAGGGGGGGAACCGAGGACTTCCAGTCAGAGCCTGGAAGACTTTGAACCTATCCCGGTCACGTTGCTGTAGTTTTTCTAAGCGTGGCTGTTTCTCCACCAGCTCTGGAGCGGCTGACGGTGGGAGACATGGGCGATCCTTCCCTCAACAGGAACAGCGGCTACAGCTTCTAGCCGGCCCTCTTCCTGACCACCGGTCCTGACCACCGGTCCTGACCACCGTCGTCCTCCCCTGCGCTGTACATGCTTTTTAATTATCTCGTCAGATACTTGTGTAAAAACATCACTAAGCTCGTAAAGAAAATCGTCTGTCAGCTTTTTGGAAAAAAGGCCAAAGCGTGTGTACTTGTGCTTTTTTGCTGAGTCATGAAGATGTGTCTACTCAGCCGCATTTTTCAAAACGGGGTGTAGATTTAGTGTAGTTTTAGTCCTTTAGCTTTGGAAAGCCACTGGGTTTGGACTCAGGTTTACATCCTCAGACTTTTCCCCCAGTTTCTTGTCAACTTTCATCAAACACCATGAAGATACGACGATTAGCAATCCTAAAATTGGGGTCATTTAAATAAAAAAAAGAGCGTTTTCTAGTGAAGCTGCTCTTAGATTCATAGTCACTAGCTGGTTTCAGGCATCCATAACTTCAAATAGCTGAGAGGCAAGAGAATCTGCTTCAGAAACCGGGATCAGGAACTTTAATCTGATCATCGGAGTCATGACGCCACCTTTCTGTCATGTTTGAAAATGCAGCTTCTCTGGAAAAATGTGGCCTTCCGTGTTTTCTCGCTGAGGTGAAGACTTAATTTTCTTTTCTTTTCACGTAATGCACCAACATTCTCAATAAAAATCTCATGAGTTGTGTTGTCTTCTTTTGTCAGACAATCCTTGTGAGTCACACATGGTTTGTGTGGAGTTTAGTGGGTTTTTTGGTGTGTTTTCAGTTTCCTCTTTCACCCTCAGTTTGGTCATATTTTCTCTCCTGCTTTAAGCTTCTTTCCTCTGCATCTTTTATATGTTGTCTTTTTTTTTACTTGCTTTTGAACGAATATCCTTTTATTATTTTAAATAATGTTACTATATTTCAACATGTACAACTGAATTAAGTGAGTTTTATTTACAAAGCGTCAAAACACACCAAAGCACAGCCAGATTCAGAAGAATTAGAGGTGGATCACTCAACACAATCCAATAAAAATAAAATAATTAAATTAAAATTGTTCCAATTCATAGAGCCGGTTCTGTTTTATCTCTAAGGAAACCAAGAAATGACCTCAAAACTTCTCTTTAATCGAATCCCCATCCTGGGTTTACTAAAACCAGAATTAGGATGAAACCTCCTTCAGAACCAGGATAATAAAAACTTGTAGACATTAGAATGAAATTTATGCTTCAACCAAACAGCATTTTGACCAAAGACTTTATAAAACTTTCACAGTCAGGAAAGCAAGACCATAATCTGGGAGAGCATTGGTAGAAGAAAGGGGAGAGAAAGGAGGGAAAGGATGCAGACACAGACAAACAGGAAGTGCATATCAACTGTGAGAGAAAACCACAATCTGCTTTAAGTACCCACCTCAGTCTGTCACTCTCCTCTTCTCCCTGTTCTTTCTCTTTTTATGAAGCCGATATGTTCTCTTCTTTGGATGCACAGGACACAACCAATTCATCTAAATCTCAAATAGGAATCAGGAACGAAAACATGTGGACTCATAACTCATACAAGGATTGCACAAAACACACAAAAGACCGCCTGTAACACTTCTGTTGTTTTTCTGGATGGAAAACTTGTGACATGGTGGGAACTGTTGGAATTTCCCAAACATTTGTCACATATTTAGACAAATAGGGGAAAAATTTGTATTTATTCACTTATTTCTCATACTGATAAAATGATAATGACAGTAGTGAAAAATAAATGAATGTAATAAATAAATGAACGTATCATAAATAGGGGGAAAATGTGTATTTATTAACTTATTTCTCCTACTGATAAAATGATAATGACATTAGTGAAAATAAATGAATGTAATAAATAAATGAACGTATAATGATTAATAATTAAGGAATTTAATAAGCGAGAGTCGTTTTCAAATGATAATAAAAATAAGAATAATGGAAAAGTAATGTATTGGCAAAAATAAATTAAAAGAAGGGACATAATTCTTAATATTTAGGAAAGGTTCTTTATCAGTGGTTGACAGATTTTATGTAAACATAAAAAATAAAAAAAACATAAACTAAAAAAATTAAACAAATCTTGCGTGTTGCTTTTGGTTCATCGTCTCATCCTGCTTCTTAATTCCCGTTTTATAAGAGTTTGACTTCTATACACTTGAAATCAGCCCCAATTTTCACCGCTCTGCATGAGATGAAAAACACTTGAGAAAGAAAGGATGAAGGCAAGTTGTAGTCATAGCTGGCTTTAGGTTAAGTCTCCACAAAACAAATGTCAATCTATGATCTGTGTGTGTGTGCGTGTGTGTGTGTGTGTGTGTGTGTGTGTGTGGACATAGAGCAACAGAAGGGGCTTAGAAGACAATAGAACTAACACTAAAAGAGGAGATTAACAGAGGCGAGGGGGAAAAAAAAATTAAAGCATCAGAATTTCCCTTTAAAGACCACAAACAGCTTCCTCTGTACTCAGGATTTATGCTAGTTTTCATTCCGCATCCTCGTTATCACATCACATTACTCCTGTTACCTGAGCTACCATGTTTAAGATAGCATCTGTTCTCAAAGACACAAGAAGGAGCAGAGACAGGAAAATGAAACCATTATGAAATATAAGAGACTGTGTAGTCAATAAAGTACGAATGGTCTAATGTGTCTGTTTTTTTGCTCAGGTTAGTGGCATTTTGTGTTGTTTGGTTGATATTAACGGTGTGAAACTTAACGAACTGCCAGGAGAAACCGAAAAATCCAAGAACTGACTTGCTTTTTTTGACGAAGGCCTCAGAAATACATTATAAACCTCTTAAACGGGATCTAAATGAAGGAATCACCTGACAATACGATTGAAGGAGAATCAATAAATCACAACAGAGAGGAA
>CAJRST010039789.1:10778-22205 GCA_907169785.1 Menidia menidia
GCCCCCCCTCAGATCCTCCACCGTGTGTCGGTCTCCTGCTGGATTAACTGCAGATGTAATCTGTACTCATCTGACATTGTTTCTCCGGACGGGACATGTGCAACCAGGCCAGATTATCATCTCGCACTGTGACCTGAGCAGGGACGCCGGGAGGAAAATACACCCACTCATACGCAGATGGACACACAAACACTCGCCCAGCTGCTTTGGTCCACCTCGTGATGGAGCTTTGCCTCATCTGTCAGATTCCTAAAGCGTATTCTGCCGCCTTCTGCCCTGTAAGAAGACCTTCCTCTGCAGATTGAGCTGAATCCTCCAATCTAAAATGTATCTCACATCCTCTCTATGCCTTATATTTGTATTAATCCTGCATCGTTCCGCCTCTTTACTGTTTCTTCTGGTCTGCCTTTTGTCCACGTTCAGGTTTTGTGCTCTATGGTTTAGTTTCTAGGTCCATCCGGCTTTGCCACGTTTAATCCCGGTTGTCAGGATCTGGGTTTCCGGTTGCTGTTTCGGTGTGTAACGCATATTTCCTGTAACGTTGACACCGC
Organism: Menidia menidia; assembly: GCA_907169785.1. NCBI lineage: Eukaryota > Metazoa > Chordata > Actinopteri > Atheriniformes > Atherinopsidae > Menidia > Menidia menidia. Next base: position 11,330 of record CAJRST010039789.1, read on the forward strand.
GGTGGTCTGACCTCCCTCTGTAGTTTCCTCCTTCTGACTCAGTCTTATTGGTTTATTTCGAAATCCCATTTAAAAACAAACTCACACCGACCAGATTGCCGAACAGTGGCCATTTAAGAAAGGAAAAAACACAATTAAAGAGCAACATAAAGGACATAAACATCAACATAAAGGAAGCAACAAAGAATAATAATAATTTTACTCTTTTAAATCAAGAAGAAAAGGGAAAAACACAATTGGATAGCAACAAAAAGGACGTAAACAGCAACATAAAGGAAGCAACGAAAAAAAATAATCATTTAACACTTTTAAATCAAGAAGAAAATGGAAAAGAAAGTCCCAAAACCCTTTGACAGATGACTAAATCAACAGGAAATGGATTTAACGTGACTGTAGTGAACCAGTAAAATGTTCGTTCGATTTGTAAAATGTGAAAATATTTTCTTCCCGAGCTTTAAAAGAAGTGTTTCAGAGTCTGTGATGCTGGTTTGAGCTCCACACCTGAAACAGGGGGGATGTGGGGGGAGTGACTGAAAAGCGAGAGGAGGGATTGTGATATGGGTGTATCGAGATATTAGAAAAACAGGATTTAGCCCAGAATAGGAGGGGAGGGGGGGGGGGGGACATGAAGAGGATTATGAATCTCCGGGATTCTGTTCTGACGGCGAGAGCAGAGCAGAGGCTGAAGGCAGAAGTGAGCTGACGAAGACCGTATTCCATTTACTTTTTGTTTAATTTAATAGCCCACAAGACTCCTACATGGCCATTAACATTTTTAATGAATTCATCTTAAAATGGCTGAAGCAGACCATGGAACCTTGAGCTGAAACAGGTGAGTAAAGGAGAGAGTCATGGAGGCACGGCGGCGTGCTCATCATGGTATGTGGACTCTGAGAGCTGGTTTGCTATTGTTTTGTTTTTTTAAAGTCCTACTTTACTCTTTACTGACCCTGAACCACCATTTACATTATTAATCCTTTGTGTAAATGAGAATACCTTTCTTTTTATTGCTATTTTGATATTGAGTGTTGAGTTCCTTTCCAAGTTCAGGGTGAATAAAGTAACTATCGATTAATCATTTTTTAATGTTTCCTCTGAGAGTTTGACTTAAAGAGGTCAGCATAGGAAGGGGAGGTTTGAAATGGCTCATTAAGATGCCAAATGAAACAGTAGATCACAGATTACTGACCACGGGCTTTTGAGAATTCAGCTAAGATTCAAACGCAGTGAGAAAAGATGGCCGTCCTGAGGAGTTTGGTCAGAGAGAGCTGAAAACAAAGGAGACTTAGTCCCAAACCTGTTGGTCCAATCGTCAGATGGAACCTAAGATGTTGTCATATTTGAAATAACTTCAATTAACTATAAATTCAATTAACTATCTTCTAACAAACCCATTAATAAATTATTCAGAGAAGTTTGTTTGCGAGGAATAAGATTTAAAACAAAAGGAATGGTCCATTCAAATCAACTGTTGGCTTTAAAAGGTTTAGGTTAGATTTCAAATCCAGGTCTTTTGTAAGGCTTTTTTTTACATTCTTCCCCATATCAGCAGCTAAACTTTCAGCTGAACTTGAGCACCAAGGTGTTTTCACTTGAGACGGAGCCTCAATATTAAAAGCCACATAGACACCTCTGTCCAGTCAGTGGATATAAAAGCCATCAGCACTGATGTCTTTGTGGAAAAAAGACTTGTTCTCTGCCAAAATCTGAATGCAAGACGAATAACATGGAGTAAAAAAAAAGTCCAAAATGATGATTCCCAGGTTTGATTCTGCTGTGCTCATGTTCTGCCAGCACCTGTGGCCCCGGTTTGAGCAGGAACCCCTCAGATGGACCCGTTTCCTGACCTCTGAAAGGCGTTGTGATGGCTGACCTCAGCTCCTCCGGCGTGCTGCTGCTCCTCTGGACGGCCATAATGGGTGAGTGGCACTTTTAGTTTCCGTCCAATCCTGAAACCGAGGCAGTCAACAGACAATATCCAAAATAACTAACTATAGTTATAGATGATTGTAATCAGCTTGCTTTGATTAGATCATGTACATCGCGTTTAGATTTTGGCTCCTGCTGGACCAAAACATGTCCAGACTCAGTAAACTTTGCCATCACAGGGGTTTTTCCACAGTGTTTTTCCACTGTGCCTCATTCCTTAAAACAGGGGTGTCAAACTCTGGTCCGCGGGCCAGATTTGGGCCGCATTGTAATTATATTTGGCCCGCGAGACAATACTAAATGACTACGAGAGCTGGCCCCCGGTATTGTACTGTACAGACCATTAACCGCTCATACTACAACTCCCATAATGCCCTGCTGTTGTTCAGGACAGGAACCAGAAACTCCTATGTGACAGTAGGTACACACTACAGCTGTCACTGTGCTACTTCCCAAAAATTATCAAAAGAAAGGGAGAAAACAGGAACTTCATGGACAAGCTCATTTAATTTTGATATTTAATTCAGAAGGCTGCGAATAGAAAAAAGTTTTTAAACGTTATTTCATAAATGAATGCCATTGATGTGTTTTCTTATTTGAAATTTGATTTTGCATGTCTCCACTATTAAGTAATATATATATATAAATTTTTCTTTGTAATAAGAATTGCTTGTTCCATATTCAATGTTAAAGCAAAATTTGCTTTGTTCCACATTAAAAGGTTCATTTGTTTAATCTTGGCCCGCGGCTTTGGTCAGATTTAAAATTTTGGCCCACTTTGTGTTTGAGTTTGACCCCCCTGCCTTAAAGGCTCCCTCAGTCCGGAGCCGCTCCCCTTTTTCTCTGATGGCACCTGAACATCTTTGTGTTTTCTGGCGTGGATCGGTCAGAAGTAGTCCCTAATCACACATTAGCTCTTCATCCACCTTCTCTCTGCTTCTCTGGTGTCCTCAGTGCCTCGGGCCTCCCCCCAGCCTCCTCCGCCCCTCTCGCTGCCGGTCCAGCTGTCGGTGGTCTCCCCCCCCTGGCAGCTCCTGGCGCTGTCCCAGGGGGAGCCGGGCCCTCTTTTCTACAACTCAAGCCCCTTCTCCGTGTCCCAGAGTGTTTTCCTGCTGCCCCCCCCTGGCCTCTCCGCGGCCCCCGGCCTCAAGGCCTCGTTCGGGCCCTACTCTGTCACACAGGTAGGAAGAAAATGAGCTGTAGAATTCCCTCTAAGCACAAGCAGACTCAAGTAGGTTTTCTTTTACTGGTTTATTTGAAGTCGGTTTGGGATCTCCAAATCCACTATGAAAACTAAATAAAGTTAGCAAACAGAATAACCTGCAGAGCATAGGAAACAATACTTACAAAGCAAACAAATAAATAAAATACCTTGTTGGCTGTAGGCTGCAAGAAAAAGTGAATTATCCAAATCTTCAAGATACTCCATTGACGTATTAGCCTTAACTTTGGTAAAAATCCTTAACTTCAGCTTCATTGCTTCTGGTGCCAAAGCTCAAACAAGACTCCTTTTGACTTCAAAATAAAGGTGCTCTCTCTAAACTTCAAAACAAAAGCAAATCCACTCTATACTAAATAATACAATATAAAAGAAATACAACTTACATAAATTCCAATCAGACAAGAACCCTCAAAATTATATTATATACCCACAAATTATAGACTTATAACGTTTGAACATTATGTACAGTATAAGACAGTATAAATGCACCAATTACAAGACTAAAGACATCCTAGGTTTATTTGTACCTCTTTGTCTCGTTCCCCAGCTCGTACCGGAGCCTTTCCGACCGGCCTCCCCCGCGGTGCGCGCGTCCCTCCTCTCTGAAAACGTGGAGAGGGAGATGGACGAGGGGGGGCGGGAGGTGTTCAGAGTAAGGGCTCTGTTCCGGCTCCCAGGGGACGCCGGTGCCCGGGGAACCTGCGTCCTGCTGCACGCCTTCAGAGAGACGGAGCAGCGCCGGGCCTCCTGCGTCACGCAGGTCTGGGTCCGAGACGTTCCCACGTTCCTCCGACGTCCTCTCCCCCCCCCCCCCCCGGTTTTCACCGGCCCGTCCTGTCTTACAGCCTCTGGGCCTGTGCGTGGTGACCCTGACGCTCCCCGGTGAATGGTTCCAGGCTCAGGATCAGCGTCCCGTTCCGGACGCCTGGCAGAAAAAGGCCCTCCGCGGCCGCAGGGCGCAAAGCCGTCGCCACGGCAACCACGTCCACCCCCTGCGTGCCCGCGCCCCCCCGCCCAGGTAACCCCAGTCATGGACGGAGTCGGGAATCCGGCAAAGCCTCCAGGCGTCCATCAGCATTAGCGAAGCCTGTCCAGAAGAAGAGATTCTCCCTTAAAAGCATGAGAACGCTACAGATGCTGGGATGGATTCCAACGGGGGAGTTTGAGTAAGCGGGATCTTTCTCACAGCTCCTGTTTCGATGTGCCTTTCAGGTCCAGGCCGGTTTCAGAGGCCGACTCTCATCCAGATCGTCCTGCAGCCTTCAGACACCAACGAGGCCCAGAGCCCAACAAAATACAGCTTTACTACTCGTCCTTCAGCCCAGAGGCCGATCTCCAGCTGACCCAAACAAGGTCAGCTGGATTGTTTTAACGTGTAAAGAGAGCCTCTCTTAGACAGGACTTCACATTTACATGCATTCAGACGTAAGAGACACAACGGGGTTTGAATCAATGATCGGTTTGGATGGTTAGGATCTGAATACCTCCAATCAGAGCGAGTACATTTGAAGGCAGTCTGGCTCTAAGGAGTCAGTTAAGTTTGAAATAACTTCCCCAGCTGAACTGTTGCTATGGTAGCACGATAATCCATGGTAATCGACTCAAGTGAGACACAAACAAGTCGTAGCTCTGATCAACAGCATGGAGAAAGTTTTTCAGTCTGGTTGAACTACACATCTTTACAATCCTCCTCCATGAAGAGACGAGCTGTGGACTCAGATCATGTTCCCTGGCCCTAATTCTCTGGGCCCACAGACCTCTGAGCGGGTGTCTCTCTGCTGAGCTCAAACAGCTGGAAAACAGACGATAATTTCAATAAATTCAATTTAATTTTATTTCTATAGCGACACAGAATAGCAAACAGTTATCTCATAGCTTTCCAAACAGAGCAGGTCAGACCTGACTCTGAAGTTATTTATAGAAGCCCAACAATTCCCACCAAGAGCAAGCACTAGGCGACACAGGGAAGGAAAAACTTCCTTTTAATAATAAGAATAATAAATAATAAATTTTATCTTTAAAAAGCGCCTTTCATGCCACTCAAGGACACTTTGCAAAGACAATCATCATTAAAACAACATTGAAATATAAGAAACATACAAAGTCCTAAATACACCATGACTAAAAACGTCATAAATGAATTTAAGAAAAATGGAATGAATAAAACTGTGGGTGAGAGAAAGAGAATCAGTTTTCTCCTCGTCAACCCTCCCGTCTGCCTTTGCTGGCCCTGTAGATGCGAGGAGGAGAGCGTGGCTCAGTCCCAGAGGCAGATGTACCACATCAGGGCGGTGACGCTTCCGGAGCAGACGGAGGTCAAAGGCCGTCCTCAGGAGGGGAGCGAGGGTATCGAGGGCTGCCTGGGCGGGCAGCAGGCGGAAGAGCTCAGCGTGGACTCTCACGTCACCGTCCGCTATCACCGAGGCCCGGTCCTGATCGGACAGCCGGTCCGAATGTCCGTCAGCCTGAGGGGCAACTTCAGTGCCGATTTTGTGGTCATCAGGTGATCAGGATGGGGTCAGACGCAGTGGCGGACCGTACTTCTCACACCTGGGCCTTCAGTAGTGCTCCGTCTGGATCAATCCACCCCTCAATAACTACTTTATGGTTATAAAAATAATATTTTTATGTAGAAATACAGTAAAAAGATCAGGGGTGCACAAGTCTTCTACTACTGCAGCTACAGCTGTGACACCCCCCAAAAGAAACAATCAACAATATCTTGATAAACTCGCTATATTATTTACGAAAAAAGCAACATTGTACTCACTTACTTTTCTTGAAAAGTCCGTCTTGAAAATGGCCTTGACAGTAAATCTTCCATCAAATTAATTTCTTCTCCTCCTTCAGCCATTGTGGGGTGAAAAAATAGCTATTACACCAAAACAACTATATTTCGGTTTGTTTGCTAGCTTTGGCTGGTACGCTATCTGACTATCCAATCAGGGGGTGTGAATACAGTGACGTTGCCTTAGGCCTTCTAGAAGACCCTGGTGTCACCAACTTAAAATCTGATTGGTTCAAGTTTAATCGACATTTACTTTCTTTCTGTTAGAGGCCTCCAGGCAGACGTCTTTGACTTTGACCCTGCCTAGCAACAAGTGATGGCTGAAATGTGATTGGTTAAATGCTTTTATATGAAAATGCATGTCTGGAAGCGGCACAACCAGGGGAAAAGCTATGAAAGGAAGTGGGCAGACCGTTTGGAAATATTTAATAAGTATTCGTGGACAAAATATCATTAACATCAGTCTGTGATTCAGATTTTTTCTTAGTCCACCACTGGTCAAATGTGGGTTTCTGTCCTTCAGCAGTGAGCGTGAACCCACTCGTCGTGTCCTTTCAGGATGAAGGTGAAGAAGGGGCTGGTGTCCATGACGGCTCAACGGACTCTGACCTCTGACCAGTGGACGGTGAGCCTGGAGAGAAGCCAAAGCGCCAAGCACGACGTGATGACCATCGTCTGCCACAAGCCGCCGACTCACCAGTAGGTCGGAGCCTCGCCCGGGCCGGTGGGCCGAGGAGCTGAGGCAAAACTGAGCAGAAACTCAGACACAGGGAGCTTCTTTATGGGCCAAGTACAAAGAAGTCCAACTCAATTATCAAAGCTCACCCCAGTGACCGATTGGTTCTACTCCAACCTTTAAGTCTTAGTCTTCTTTCCTTGTAAACAAAAGCATTCTCACAAATGCAAGTGTCGTTGGGCACTGAAACTATTTTCAACTCTAAACTATATAACTCTCCTTTTCTGTGGACTGCTGGCTTCTGCTTTGCTTGGGAGTTTGCATAATGAGATCGTTATTCCCTCTTTATTTTCTTTTACTAAGGAGTGACCGCCAATGTGGTCAAAAGGGTCAATAGCCAAAGCTCTGATCATTAAACCGGGTTCTCCTAAGTCCTGAGAGCCACTTTTCTGTCTTCAGACATTAAGCCCACATTTTGCTTCATGAGCTCTTTTGACTTTGGGCATTTAAAGGTCACATTACTCTTAATCCGCTGATGCCAAATCTATGGAAGAAGTTTTTAAAAATGATTCCTACAAACTCTGGGAACTTCGGCAAGTTTTTACTTAGAATTTGACCAAATTTTGATCAGTGACCAGTGATGAACAATTTGACCTCAAACTGAAACTCCAAGTGATCGATCAGTCTCAAATGGATTTAAAAAAACCCAAACAGGTCGTTTCCTTTTTGCTGACACGGCGACATCAGAGTTTAAACTGTGTGCAGGCCCCCCCTCCAGCAGCAGGTGGTCTGCCTGTCCGTGGACGGGCTGAGGAGGAGCTTCGGAGTGGCCATGACTGTGGCGGCCACCTGGTGGGTGGAGTACTCCGGCCAGAGCCGGCTCACGGGCACGGCAGCCAGCGCCTTCTCTTTCTCTGACCGGCCCATCGTCGGCATCGTCCCCGTCACAGAGGTGAGCCTCCAGAGACCCTCCAGAGACCCCCAGAAACTGTTAGCCCCGTTCTTTAGCTGGAAACCTCTGAACAAACCAGAGTAGTGGGCTCGGTCAACTTCCTCAAAGAAGGGCTGGACATTACCAAGTCCTATCGGCTAGTTAACTCTGGTCATGAACAGGCCAGGTCCTAATTCATGCAGATGACACTGGAATGTGGTAACAAATGGTGTGTTGACCTAAAGGTAGATCTAATAGAGAAAAGGAGAGTCTGTGGACACAGCCAGAGACGTTAACACAACATATAGTTCTAAAAGGAATACGAAAATCATGAATTTTTCATAGATCATGTGATAGCATGCAATGCTAAAGTGAGTAATTATAGCTAAGTTCTAACAAAACCAAATAGGCTGATTTGTGAATATTTCACTCTCCATCAGAGTGATCAAATCCTCAACACGGCCATCCTGACCAGCCGGCCGGTGTCCCTGCCTGTGGCCGTGCTGGCCGTCGGCCACGACCAGAAGGTGTCGGACGTCACCTCTGCGGTCACCTGCCGATCGGCCAACGAGAACACGGTCAAGGTGAACCACGCCGAACAAATCCAGCTCACCAAGCCACTGAGATCCGTCGGTGCTTTTCCCAAAGCTCAAATACACTGACACGTACACTGTCACGGCCATTTTTTATTTCCAAACCAAATTCTTCCAACAAAGAAAAGGCCGTCGTTGCAACAGGTGATTTGTGTTCTTGACACACTTTCCTTTTATTTCTTGTAAAATTATAGGGAAATAATAACCAAAAATTAATTATAACTTTGATGCAAATTAAAAAAAACAAACACCTGACATTCACAAACAAAACCGAAACCCCCTTCCACTGTTCTTACTCTCCCAAATTAATCGGAGGATCTTAAAAAATAGCCAAATAAATCATAATAATTCCAAACAATTCATTTCAACATGGTTCTTAACAAACTGAAATATATTTTAACTACTTAAAATTAAAAAGAGAATGTGAGTTACAAAAAGTCAACTTACATGGCCACAACATTCAAGTTGAGGCTGAGAGGAATAACGTGTTCACCTAATGCTGTTTATGTAGATTTGAAGTATTAAATCTCAGATTAATAAATGGTATTTAAAAGCCCTGGGAAATGCAAACCTCACGATTTCATAGTTTTACCAGAGCCAAAAGAGTAAAATAAAGTTAAGCAGAATTAAGGGAGACTCAATTTAGTGGATCCAGTTCAAATTGATACCAGTTTCAAAATAATTCACTTTAATTATAATTCTAAAATAACCAAAGGTTATTCCAGGTCAGATAAAATGACAATTATAGTGATGGAATACTCAAACCTGTAACATTAACAAGCCCATATCAGAACGCAGATGGACACAAACAGGACAAATCAAGATTTATTCTGTCAGTCATTTCCTTTTTGAGTGATTGTGTGGTTTAAGTGTCTGCTTAGTTTATTTTCATCTAGCAATGCGTAGTCCCAGCAGTGACCCGTCTGCGTGTGCTCAGGGAAGAGTCGAGTAGTAAGCCGGAAAAAGCAGATTTGTGGGCGGTGGAGTATTTGGGATTACTTGCTTTAAGATAAAATGGTGAATCACGATCTTTGAGCAATCATTCCAAACAAACGTATGACTTATAGTCAAACAGAGACTGAAAGCGAAGGGAATCTAAAATCTAAAGCTGTTTTTTTTTTAGAAACTACTGGAGCAAAAAACATCATGTCTGTGGTTAGGGATGTGAAATACCTCTGAGGATACACACCAGTATAACCAGTCTCTACCTCGCAGGTCTCCAGTGACTGCTCCGCTGTCTTTGTTGACGGCAGCGAATCGGGCCTGGGCAACACGTGCGCAGAGGTGCACTTTGAACTGGGCGTGCTCAGTGGCTCCGTGTGTCTGGAGGTGTGGGCTCCCTCGGTGCCCCTGCAGGTGCTGCTGACAGACCCCGTGCTCAACGCCATCGATGGCTGGAACCTCTTTACGGAAGAAAGGTACGAAACACAAACCCGTCCTCAGTGTCTGGAGCCTGTTTGGAGCATAAAAGGTGCTTTAACACCGAAAAAGGATGGTAGAACAGAATAGAACAGCCTTTACTGTCATTGTATCAATCAACAAAATTAGGAGTTTCACTCTTTCGGTGCATTTAAAAAAGAAAATATGTGTTTTTTTTTGTGTTTGTTTTGCTTTAATCGAATTTTACAGCAACGTTTTCTGCTCGTAAAATTGCTTTTCTGTGCATTTTTTGTTTTAAATTCCATATTAATGCCTTAGTAAAGCACTTCAAGTTCCTATCTTGCCTTGCCTTAACCATTTAAAGCCTGATCCAAGAAAAATAGGAAGAATACTGGATTTTTTTAGTCTGAAGTCTTTCTTTGGTCCCTCAAGGACATATGAAGAAGAAAAAAACTGAAATTATTTTTGATCAAATTAGCGTGCAATAGGTCAAAAATATATTTCGGTGTAGTCTTCTACTGGCTGTTATCAGGTACAGTATATCTGAATGTGTACAACAGGGGTTTGAGCAAAGCTTTTACCATTGAATGATGCAAGAAGTCTCAGATCCAAAAGACTTCAGAAATCGTACGTATCAAATATGATACATTTGGCATTATAGGGCTAAAGAGAGTTCACGATCATTTAATATCTGCCACAACATTATGACCACGTGCTCAAAACTGAGACAGAAACCAAAGGTGCACAGGCTCTAGGGATGAAAAAACACATAGATTGACGAGTTAAACGTTTGCCAGAGTCAGAAGGGAACGGTTTCACTACTAAGAGGAAGAAGCACCAAGTACCATAGAGAATGGAGACGCAGACCAGGAAGCACCTGCAGCCGGTGTGGTTTAGTGAGCGAGGAGGGGAGTCTCCTCTAATTCCCTACAGTTTATATCTGCTTTTTGGAGGAAAAAAATTAAGAACACTATCTTGAAAATAGAAGATTTGTCATAGAAGTGCAAGTACTGAAAAAAAAAAGCAAACCCACCTGGGCTCCCGAAGAGGAACAGGCTGAGTACTGTCCCTCATTAGATGGATGAACAAACATAAAGAAACTTCTGGAACAATTAAAGAAAGAAAGAAAGAAAGAAAGAAAGAAAGAAAGAAAGAAAGAAAGAAAGAAAGAAGGGTGGGTAGGTAGGTAGCTAGCTAGCTAGCTTGGTAGATAGGTAGCTAGCTAGCTAGGTAAGTAGGTAGGTAGGTAGGTAGGTAGCTAGCTAAGTAGGTAGCTGGCTAGCTAGGTAGGTAGGTAGCTAGCTAGCTAGGTAGGTAGCTAGGTAGGTAAGTAGGTAGCTAGCTAGGTAGGTATCTA
>CAJRST010039800.1:0-11427 GCA_907169785.1 Menidia menidia
TAGATACCTACCTAGCTAGCTACCTACTTACCTACCTAGCTACCTACCTAGCTAGCTAGCTACCTACCTACCTAGCTAGCCAGCTACCTACTTAGCTAGCTACCTACCTACCTACCTACCTACTTACCTAGCTAGCTAGCTACCTATCTACCAAGCTAGCTAGCTAGCTACCTACCTACCCACCCTTCTTTCTTTCTTTCTTTCTTTCTTTCTTTCTTTCTTTCTTTCTTTCTTTCTTTCTTTAATTGTTCCAGAAGTTTCTTTATGTTTGTTCATCCATCTAATGAGGGACAGTACTCAGCCTGTTCCTCTTCGGGAGCCCAGGTGGGTTTGCTTTTTTTTTTCAGTACTTGCACTTCTATGACAAATCTTCTATTTTCAAGATAGTGTTCTTAATTTTTTTCCTCCAAAAAGCAGATATAAACTGTAGGGAATTAGAGGAGACTCCCCTCCTCGCTCACTAAACCACACCGGCTGCAGGTGCTTCCTGGTCTGCGTCTCCATTCTCTATGGTACTTGGTGCTTCTTCCTCTTAGTAGTGAAACCGTTCCCTTCTGACTCTGGCAAACGTTTAACTCGTCAATCTATGTGTTTTTTCATCCCTAGAGCCTGTGCACCTTTGGTTTCTGTCTCAGTTTTGAGCACGTGGTCATAATGTTGTGGCAGATATTAAATGATCGTGAACTCTCTTTAGCCCTATAATGCCAAATGTATCATATTTGATACGTACGATTTCTGAAGTCTTTTGGATCTGAGACTTCTTGCATCATTCAATGGTAAAAGCTTTGCTCAAACCCCTGTTGTACACATTCAGATATACTGTACCTGATAACAGCCAGTAGAAGACTACACCGAAATATATTTTTGACCTATTGCACGCTAATTTGATCAAAAATAATTTCAGTTTTTTTCTTCTTCATATGTCCTTGAGGGACCAAAGAAAGACTTCAGACTAAAAAAATCCAGTATTCTTCCTATTTTTCTTGGATCAGGCTTTAAATGGTTAAGGCAAGGCAAGATAGGAACTTGAAGTGCTTTACTAAGGCATTAATATGGAATTTAAAACAAAAAATGCACAGAAAAGCAATTTTACGAGCAGAAAACGTTGCTGTAAAATTCGATTAAAGCAAAACAAACACAAAAAAAAACACATATTTTCTTTTTTAAATGCACCGAAAGAGTGAAACTCCTAATTTTGTTGATTGATACAATGACAGTAAAGGCTGTTCTATTCTGTTCTACCATCCTTTTTCGGTGTTAAAGCACCTTTTATGCTCCAAACAGGCTCCAGACACTGAGGACGGGTTTGTGTTTCGTACCTTTCTTCCGTAAAGAGGTTCCAGCCATCGATGGCGTTGAGCACGGGGTCTGTCAGCAGCACCTGCAGGGGCACCGAGGGAGCCCACACCTCCAGACACACGGAGCCACTGAGCACGCCCAGTTCAAAGTGCACCTCTGCGCACGTGTTGCCCAGGCCCGATTCGCTGCCGTCAACAAAGACAGCGGAGCAGTCACTGGAGACCTGCGAGGTAGAGACTGGTTATACTGGTGTGTATCCTCAGAGGTATTTCACATCCCTAACCACAGACATGATGTTTTTTGCTCCAGTAGTTTCTAAAAAAAAAACAGCTTTAGATTTTAGATTCCCTTCGCTTTCAGTCTCTGTTTGACTATAAGTCATACGTTTGTTTGGAATGATTGCTCAAAGATCGTGATTCACCATTTTATCTTAAAGCAAGTAATCCCAAATACTCCACCGCCCACAAATCTGCTTTTTCCGGCTTACTACTCGACTCTTCCCTGAGCACACGCAGACGGGTCACTGCTGGGACTACGCATTGCTAGATGAAAATAAACTAAGCAGACACTTAAACCACACAATCACTCAAAAAGGAAATGACTGACAGAATAAATCTTGATTTGTCCTGTTTGTGTCCATCTGCGTTCTGATATGGGCTTGTTAATGTTACAGGTTTGAGTATTCCATCACTATAATTGTCATTTTATCTGACCTGGAATAACCTTTGGTTATTTTAGAATTATAATTAAAGTGAATTATTTTGAAACTGGTATCAATTTGAACTGGATCCACTAAATTGAGTCTCCCTTAATTCTGCTTAACTTTATTTTACTCTTTTGGCTCTGGTAAAACTATGAAATCGTGAGGTTTGCATTTCCCAGGGCTTTTAAATACCATTTATTAATCTGAGATTTAATACTTCAAATCTACATAAACAGCATTAGGTGAACACGTTATTCCTCTCAGCCTCAACTTGAATGTTGTGGCCATGTAAGTTGACTTTTTGTAACTCACATTCTCTTTTTAATTTTAAGTAGTTAAAATATATTTCAGTTTGTTAAGAACCATGTTGAAATGAATTGTTTGGAATTATTATGATTTATTTGGCTATTTTTTAAGATCCTCCGATTAATTTGGGAGAGTAAGAACAGTGGAAGGGGGTTTCGGTTTTGTTTGTGAATGTCAGGTGTTTGTTTTTTTTAATTTGCATCAAAGTTATAATTAATTTTTGGTTATTATTTCCCTATAATTTTACAAGAAATAAAAGGAAAGTGTGTCAAGAACACAAATCACCTGTTGCAACGACGGCCTTTTCTTTGTTGGAAGAATTTGGTTTGGAAATAAAAAATGGCCGTGACAGTGTACGTGTCAGTGTATTTGAGCTTTGGGAAAAGCACCGACGGATCTCAGTGGCTTGGTGAGCTGGATTTGTTCGGCGTGGTTCACCTTGACCGTGTTCTCGTTGGCCGATCGGCAGGTGACCGCAGAGGTGACGTCCGACACCTTCTGGTCGTGGCCGACGGCCAGCACGGCCACAGGCAGGGACACCGGCCGGCTGGTCAGGATGGCCGTGTTGAGGATTTGATCACTCTGATGGAGAGTGAAATATTCACAAATCAGCCTATTTGGTTTTGTTAGAACTTAGCTATAATTACTCACTTTAGCATTGCATGCTATCACATGATCTATGAAAAATTCATGATTTTCGTATTCCTTTTAGAACTATATGTTGTGTTAACGTCTCTGGCTGTGTCCACAGACTCTCCTTTTCTCTATTAGATCTACCTTTAGGTCAACACACCATTTGTTACCACATTCCAGTGTCATCTGCATGAATTAGGACCTGGCCTGTTCATGACCAGAGTTAACTAGCCGATAGGACTTGGTAATGTCCAGCCCTTCTTTGAGGAAGTTGACCGAGCCCACTACTCTGGTTTGTTCAGAGGTTTCCAGCTAAAGAACGGGGCTAACAGTTTCTGGGGGTCTCTGGAGGGTCTCTGGAGGCTCACCTCTGTGACGGGGACGATGCCGACGATGGGCCGGTCAGAGAAAGAGAAGGCGCTGGCTGCCGTGCCCGTGAGCCGGCTCTGGCCGGAGTACTCCACCCACCAGGTGGCCGCCACAGTCATGGCCACTCCGAAGCTCCTCCTCAGCCCGTCCACGGACAGGCAGACCACCTGCTGCTGGAGGGGGGGCCTGCACACAGTTTAAACTCTGATGTCGCCGTGTCAGCAAAAAGGAAACGACCTGTTTGGGTTTTTTTAAATCCATTTGAGACTGATCGATCACTTGGAGTTTCAGTTTGAGGTCAAATTGTTCATCACTGGTCACTGATCAAAATTTGGTCAAATTCTAAGTAAAAACTTGCCGAAGTTCCCAGAGTTTGTAGGAATCATTTTTAAAAACTTCTTCCATAGATTTGGCATCAGCGGATTAAGAGTAATGTGACCTTTAAATGCCCAAAGTCAAAAGAGCTCATGAAGCAAAATGTGGGCTTAATGTCTGAAGACAGAAAAGTGGCTCTCAGGACTTAGGAGAACCCGGTTTAATGATCAGAGCTTTGGCTATTGACCCTTTTGACCACATTGGCGGTCACTCCTTAGTAAAAGAAAATAAAGAGGGAATAACGATCTCATTATGCAAACTCCCAAGCAAAGCAGAAGCCAGCAGTCCACAGAAAAGGAGAGTTATATAGTTTAGAGTTGAAAATAGTTTCAGTGCCCAACGACACTTGCATTTGTGAGAATGCTTTTGTTTACAAGGAAAGAAGACTAAGACTTAAAGGTTGGAGTAGAACCAATCGGTCACTGGGGTGAGCTTTGATAATTGAGTTGGACTTCTTTGTACTTGGCCCATAAAGAAGCTCCCTGTGTCTGAGTTTCTGCTCAGTTTTGCCTCAGCTCCTCGGCCCACCGGCCCGGGCGAGGCTCCGACCTACTGGTGAGTCGGCGGCTTGTGGCAGACGATGGTCATCACGTCGTGCTTGGCGCTTTGGCTTCTCTCCAGGCTCACCGTCCACTGGTCAGAGGTCAGAGTCCGTTGAGCCGTCATGGACACCAGCCCCTTCTTCACCTTCATCCTGAAAGGACACGACGAGTGGGTTCACGCTCACTGCTGAAGGACAGAAACCCACATTTGACCAGTGGTGGACTAAGAAAAAATCTGAATCACAGACTGATGTTAATGATATTTTGTCCACGAATACTTATTAAATATTTCCAAACGGTCTGCCCACTTCCTTTCATAGCTTTTCCCCTGGTTGTGCCGCTTCCAGACATGCATTTTCATATAAAAGCATTTAACCAATCACATTTCAGCCATCACTTGTTGCTAGGCAGGGTCAAAGTCAAAGACGTCTGCCTGGAGGCCTCTAACAGAAAGAAAGTAAATGTCGATTAAACTTGAACCAATCAGATTTTAAGTTGGTGACACCAGGGTCTTCTAGAAGGCCTAAGGCAACGTCACTGTATTCACACCCCCTGATTGGATAGTCAGATAGCGTACCAGCCAAAGCTAGCAAACAAACCGAAATATAGTTGTTTTGGTGTAATAGCTATTTTTTCACCCCACAATGGCTGAAGGAGGAGAAGAAATTAATTTGATGGAAGATTTACTGTCAAGGCCATTTTCAAGACGGACTTTTCAAGAAAAGTAAGTGAGTACAATGTTGCTTTTTTCGTAAATAATATAGCGAGTTTATCAAGATATTGTTGATTGTTTCTTTTGGGGGGTGTCACAGCTGTAGCTGCAGTAGTAGAAGACTTGTGCACCCCTGATCTTTTTACTGTATTTCTACATAAAAATATTATTTTTATAACCATAAAGTAGTTATTGAGGGGTGGATTGATCCAGACGGAGCACTACTGAAGGCCCAGGTGTGAGAAGTACGGTCCGCCACTGCGTCTGACCCCATCCTGATCACCTGATGACCACAAAATCGGCACTGAAGTTGCCCCTCAGGCTGACGGACATTCGGACCGGCTGTCCGATCAGGACCGGGCCTCGGTGATAGCGGACGGTGACGTGAGAGTCCACGCTGAGCTCTTCCGCCTGCTGCCCGCCCAGGCAGCCCTCGATACCCTCGCTCCCCTCCTGAGGACGGCCTTTGACCTCCGTCTGCTCCGGAAGCGTCACCGCCCTGATGTGGTACATCTGCCTCTGGGACTGAGCCACGCTCTCCTCCTCGCATCTACAGGGCCAGCAAAGGCAGACGGGAGGGTTGACGAGGAGAAAACTGATTCTCTTTCTCTCACCCACAGTTTTATTCATTCCATTTTTCTTAAATTCATTTATGACGTTTTTAGTCATGGTGTATTTAGGACTTTGTATGTTTCTTATATTTCAATGTTGTTTTAATGATGATTGTCTTTGCAAAGTGTCCTTGAGTGGCATGAAAGGCGCTTTTTAAAGATAAAATTTATTATTTATTATTCTTATTATTAAAAGGAAGTTTTTCCTTCCCTGTGTCGCCTAGTGCTTGCTCTTGGTGGGAATTGTTGGGCTTCTATAAATAACTTCAGAGTCAGGTCTGACCTGCTCTGTTTGGAAAGCTATGAGATAACTGTTTGCTATTCTGTGTCGCTATAGAAATAAAATTAAATTGAATTTATTGAAATTATCGTCTGTTTTCCAGCTGTTTGAGCTCAGCAGAGAGACACCCGCTCAGAGGTCTGTGGGCCCAGAGAATTAGGGCCAGGGAACATGATCTGAGTCCACAGCTCGTCTCTTCATGGAGGAGGATTGTAAAGATGTGTAGTTCAACCAGACTGAAAAACTTTCTCCATGCTGTTGATCAGAGCTACGACTTGTTTGTGTCTCACTTGAGTCGATTACCATGGATTATCGTGCTACCATAGCAACAGTTCAGCTGGGGAAGTTATTTCAAACTTAACTGACTCCTTAGAGCCAGACTGCCTTCAAATGTACTCGCTCTGATTGGAGGTATTCAGATCCTAACCATCCAAACCGATCATTGATTCAAACCCCGTTGTGTCTCTTACGTCTGAATGCATGTAAATGTGAAGTCCTGTCTAAGAGAGGCTCTCTTTACACGTTAAAACAATCCAGCTGACCTTGTTTGGGTCAGCTGGAGATCGGCCTCTGGGCTGAAGGACGAGTAGTAAAGCTGTATTTTGTTGGGCTCTGGGCCTCGTTGGTGTCTGAAGGCTGCAGGACGATCTGGATGAGAGTCGGCCTCTGAAACCGGCCTGGACCTGAAAGGCACATCGAAACAGGAGCTGTGAGAAAGATCCCGCTTACTCAAACTCCCCCGTTGGAATCCATCCCAGCATCTGTAGCGTTCTCATGCTTTTAAGGGAGAATCTCTTCTTCTGGACAGGCTTCGCTAATGCTGATGGACGCCTGGAGGCTTTGCCGGATTCCCGACTCCGTCCATGACTGGGGTTACCTGGGCGGGGGGGCGCGGGCACGCAGGGGGTGGACGTGGTTGCCGTGGCGACGGCTTTGCGCCCTGCGGCCGCGGAGGGCCTTTTTCTGCCAGGCGTCCGGAACGGGACGCTGATCCTGAGCCTGGAACCATTCACCGGGGAGCGTCAGGGTCACCACGCACAGGCCCAGAGGCTGTAAGACAGGACGGGCCGGTGAAAACCGGGGGGGGGGGGGGGAGAGGACGTCGGAGGAACGTGGGAACGTCTCGGACCCAGACCTGCGTGACGCAGGAGGCCCGGCGCTGCTCCGTCTCTCTGAAGGCGTGCAGCAGGACGCAGGTTCCCCGGGCACCGGCGTCCCCTGGGAGCCGGAACAGAGCCCTTACTCTGAACACCTCCCGCCCCCCCTCGTCCATCTCCCTCTCCACGTTTTCAGAGAGGAGGGACGCGCGCACCGCGGGGGAGGCCGGTCGGAAAGGCTCCGGTACGAGCTGGGGAACGAGACAAAGAGGTACAAATAAACCTAGGATGTCTTTAGTCTTGTAATTGGTGCATTTATACTGTCTTATACTGTACATAATGTTCAAACGTTATAAGTCTATAATTTGTGGGTATATAATATAATTTTGAGGGTTCTTGTCTGATTGGAATTTATGTAAGTTGTATTTCTTTTATATTGTATTATTTAGTATAGAGTGGATTTGCTTTTGTTTTGAAGTTTAGAGAGAGCACCTTTATTTTGAAGTCAAAAGGAGTCTTGTTTGAGCTTTGGCACCAGAAGCAATGAAGCTGAAGTTAAGGATTTTTACCAAAGTTAAGGCTAATACGTCAATGGAGTATCTTGAAGATTTGGATAATTCACTTTTTCTTGCAGCCTACAGCCAACAAGGTATTTTATTTATTTGTTTGCTTTGTAAGTATTGTTTCCTATGCTCTGCAGGTTATTCTGTTTGCTAACTTTATTTAGTTTTCATAGTGGATTTGGAGATCCCAAACCGACTTCAAATAAACCAGTAAAAGAAAACCTACTTGAGTCTGCTTGTGCTTAGAGGGAATTCTACAGCTCATTTTCTTCCTACCTGTGTGACAGAGTAGGGCCCGAACGAGGCCTTGAGGCCGGGGGCCGCGGAGAGGCCAGGGGGGGGCAGCAGGAAAACACTCTGGGACACGGAGAAGGGGCTTGAGTTGTAGAAAAGAGGGCCCGGCTCCCCCTGGGACAGCGCCAGGAGCTGCCAGGGGGGGGAGACCACCGACAGCTGGACCGGCAGCGAGAGGGGCGGAGGAGGCTGGGGGGAGGCCCGAGGCACTGAGGACACCAGAGAAGCAGAGAGAAGGTGGATGAAGAGCTAATGTGTGATTAGGGACTACTTCTGACCGATCCACGCCAGAAAACACAAAGATGTTCAGGTGCCATCAGAGAAAAAGGGGAGCGGCTCCGGACTGAGGGAGCCTTTAAGGCAGGGGGGTCAAACTCAAACACAAAGTGGGCCAAAATTTTAAATCTGACCAAAGCCGCGGGCCAAGATTAAACAAATGAACCTTTTAATGTGGAACAAAGCAAATTTTGCTTTAACATTGAATATGGAACAAGCAATTCTTATTACAAAGAAAAATTTATATATATATATTACTTAATAGTGGAGACATGCAAAATCAAATTTCAAATAAGAAAACACATCAATGGCATTCATTTATGAAATAACGTTTAAAAACTTTTTTCTATTCGCAGCCTTCTGAATTAAATATCAAAATTAAATGAGCTTGTCCATGAAGTTCCTGTTTTCTCCCTTTCTTTTGATAATTTTTGGGAAGTAGCACAGTGACAGCTGTAGTGTGTACCTACTGTCACATAGGAGTTTCTGGTTCCTGTCCTGAACAACAGCAGGGCATTATGGGAGTTGTAGTATGAGCGGTTAATGGTCTGTACAGTACAATACCGGGGGCCAGCTCTCGTAGTCATTTAGTATTGTCTCGCGGGCCAAATATAATTACAATGCGGCCCAAATCTGGCCCGCGGACCAGAGTTTGACACCCCTGTTTTAAGGAATGAGGCACAGTGGAAAAACACTGTGGAAAAACCCCTGTGATGGCAAAGTTTACTGAGTCTGGACATGTTTTGGTCCAGCAGGAGCCAAAATCTAAACGCGATGTACATGATCTAATCAAAGCAAGCTGATTACAATCATCTATAACTATAGTTAGTTATTTTGGATATTGTCTGTTGACTGCCTCGGTTTCAGGATTGGACGGAAACTAAAAGTGCCACTCACCCATTATGGCCGTCCAGAGGAGCAGCAGCACGCCGGAGGAGCTGAGGTCAGCCATCACAACGCCTTTCAGAGGTCAGGAAACGGGTCCATCTGAGGGGTTCCTGCTCAAACCGGGGCCACAGGTGCTGGCAGAACATGAGCACAGCAGAATCAAACCTGGGAATCATCATTTTGGACTTTTTTTTTACTCCATGTTATTCGTCTTGCATTCAGATTTTGGCAGAGAACAAGTCTTTTTTCCACAAAGACATCAGTGCTGATGGCTTTTATATCCACTGACTGGACAGAGGTGTCTATGTGGCTTTTAATATTGAGGCTCCGTCTCAAGTGAAAACACCTTGGTGCTCAAGTTCAGCTGAAAGTTTAGCTGCTGATATGGGGAAGAATGTAAAAAAAAGCCTTACAAAAGACCTGGATTTGAAATCTAACCTAAACCTTTTAAAGCCAACAGTTGATTTGAATGGACCATTCCTTTTGTTTTAAATCTTATTCCTCGCAAACAAACTTCTCTGAATAATTTATTAATGGGTTTGTTAGAAGATAGTTAATTGAATTTATAGTTAATTGAAGTTATTTCAAATATGACAACATCTTAGGTTCCATCTGACGATTGGACCAACAGGTTTGGGACTAAGTCTCCTTTGTTTTCAGCTCTCTCTGACCAAACTCCTCAGGACGGCCATCTTTTCTCACTGCGTTTGAATCTTAGCTGAATTCTCAAAAGCCCGTGGTCAGTAATCTGTGATCTACTGTTTCATTTGGCATCTTAATGAGCCATTTCAAACCTCCCCTTCCTATGCTGACCTCTTTAAGTCAAACTCTCAGAGGAAACATTAAAAAATGATTAATCGATAGTTACTTTATTCACCCTGAACTTGGAAAGGAACTCAACACTCAATATCAAAATAGCAATAAAAAGAAAGGTATTCTCATTTACACAAAGGATTAATAATGTAAATGGTGGTTCAGGGTCAGTAAAGAGTAAAGTAGGACTTTAAAAAAACAAAACAATAGCAAACCAGCTCTCAGAGTCCACATACCATGATGAGCACGCCGCCGTGCCTCCATGACTCTCTCCTTTACTCACCTGTTTCAGCTCAAGGTTCCATGGTCTGCTTCAGCCATTTTAAGATGAATTCATTAAAAATGTTAATGGCCATGTAGGAGTCTTGTGGGCTATTAAATTAAACAAAAAGTAAATGGAATACGGTCTTCGTCAGCTCACTTCTGCCTTCAGCCTCTGCTCTGCTCTCGCCGTCAGAACAGAATCCCGGAGATTCATAATCCTCTTCATGTCCCCCCCCCCCCCTCCCCTCCTATTCTGGGCTAAATCCTGTTTTTCTAATATCTCGATACACCCATATCACAATCCCTCCTCTCGCTTTTCAGTCACTCCCCCCACATCCCCCCTGTTTCAGGTGTGGAGCTCAAACCAGCATCACAGACTCTGAAACACTTCTTTTAAAGCTCGGGAAGAAAATATTTTCACATTTTACAAATCGAACGAACATTTTACTGGTTCACTACAGTCACGTTAAATCCATTTCCTGTTGATTTAGTCATCTGTCAAAGGGTTTTGGGACTTTCTTTTCCATTTTCTTCTTGATTTAAAAGTGTTAAATGATTATTTTTTTTCGTTGCTTCCTTTATGTTGCTGTTTACGTCCTTTTTGTTGCTATCCAATTGTGTTTTTCCCTTTTCTTCTTGATTTAAAAGAGTAAAATTATTATTATTCTTTGTTGCTTCCTTTATGTTGATGTTTATGTCCTTTATGTTGCTCTTTAATTGTGTTTTTTCCTTTCTTAAATGGCCACTGTTCGGCAATCTGGTCGGTGTGAGTTTGTTTTTAAATGGGATTTCGAAATAAACCAATAAGACTGAGTCAGAAGGAGGAAACTACAGAGGGAGGTCAGACCACCGCGGTGTCAACGTTACAGGAAATATGCGTTACACACCGAAACAGCAACCGGAAACCCAGATCCTGACAACCGGGATTAAACGTGGCAAAGCCGGATGGACCTAGAAACTAAACCATAGAGCACAAAACCTGAACGTGGACAAAAGGCAGACCAGAAGAAACAGTAAAGAGGCGGAACGATGCAGGATTAATACAAATATAAGGCATAGAGAGGATGTGAGATACATTTTAGATTGGAGGATTCAGCTCAATCTGCAGAGGAAGGTCTTCTTACAGGGCAGAAGGCGGCAGAATACGCTTTAGGAATCTGACAGATGAGGCAAAGCTCCATCACGAGGTGGACCAAAGCAGCTGGGCGAGTGTTTGTGTGTCCATCTGCGTATGAGTGGGTGTATTTTCCTCCCGGCGTCCCTGCTCAGGTCACAGTGCGAGATGATAATCTGGCCTGGTTGCACATGTCCCGTCCGGAGAAACAATGTCAGATGAGTACAGATTACATCTGCAGTTAATCCAGCAGGAGACCGACACACGGTGGAGGATCTGAGGGGGGGC
>CAJRST010039800.1:11527-22205 GCA_907169785.1 Menidia menidia
TTCCTCTCTGTTGTGATTTATTGATTCTCCTTCAATCGTATTGTCAGGTGATTCCTTCATTTAGATCCCGTTTAAGAGGTTTATAATGTATTTCTGAGGCCTTCGTCAAAAAAAGCAAGTCAGTTCTTGGATTTTTCGGTTTCTCCTGGCAGTTCGTTAAGTTTCACACCGTTAATATCAACCAAACAACACAAAATGCCACTAACCTGAGCAAAAAAACAGACACATTAGACCATTCGTACTTTATTGACTACACAGTCTCTTATATTTCATAATGGTTTCATTTTCCTGTCTCTGCTCCTTCTTGTGTCTTTGAGAACAGATGCTATCTTAAACATGGTAGCTCAGGTAACAGGAGTAATGTGATGTGATAACGAGGATGCGGAATGAAAACTAGCATAAATCCTGAGTACAGAGGAAGCTGTTTGTGGTCTTTAAAGGGAAATTCTGATGCTTTAATTTTTTTTTCCCCCTCGCCTCTGTTAATCTCCTCTTTTAGTGTTAGTTCTATTGTCTTCTAAGCCCCTTCTGTTGCTCTATGTCCACACACACACACACACACACACACACACACGCACACACACACAGATCATAGATTGACATTTGTTTTGTGGAGACTTAACCTAAAGCCAGCTATGACTACAACTTGCCTTCATCCTTTCTTTCTCAAGTGTTTTTCATCTCATGCAGAGCGGTGAAAATTGGGGCTGATTTCAAGTGTATAGAAGTCAAACTCTTATAAAACGGGAATTAAGAAGCAGGATGAGACGATGAACCAAAAGCAACACGCAAGATTTGTTTAATTTTTTTAGTTTATGTTTTTTTTATTTTTTATGTTTACATAAAATCTGTCAACCACTGATAAAGAACCTTTCCTAAATATTAAGAATTATGTCCCTTCTTTTAATTTATTTTTGCCAATACATTACTTTTCCATTATTCTTATTTTTATTATCATTTGAAAACGACTCTCGCTTATTAAATTCCTTAATTATTAATCATTATACGTTCATTTATTTATTACATTCATTTATTTTCACTAATGTCATTATCATTTTATCAGTAGGAGAAATAAGTTAATAAATACACATTTTCCCCCTATTTATGATACGTTCATTTATTTATTACATTCATTTATTTTTCACTACTGTCATTATCATTTTATCAGTATGAGAAATAAGTGAATAAATACAAATTTTTCCCCTATTTGTCTAAATATGTGACAAATGTTTGGGAAATTCCAACAGTTCCCACCATGTCACAAGTTTTCCATCCAGAAAAACAACAGAAGTGTTACAGGCGGTCTTTTGTGTGTTTTGTGCAATCCTTGTATGAGTTATGAGTCCACATGTTTTCGTTCCTGATTCCTATTTGAGATTTAGATGAATTGGTTGTGTCCTGTGCATCCAAAGAAGAGAACATATCGGCTTCATAAAAAGAGAAAGAACAGGGAGAAGAGGAGAGTGACAGACTGAGGTGGGTACTTAAAGCAGATTGTGGTTTTCTCTCACAGTTGATATGCACTTCCTGTTTGTCTGTGTCTGCATCCTTTCCCTCCTTTCTCTCCCCTTTCTTCTACCAATGCTCTCCCAGATTATGGTCTTGCTTTCCTGACTGTGAAAGTTTTATAAAGTCTTTGGTCAAAATGCTGTTTGGTTGAAGCATAAATTTCATTCTAATGTCTACAAGTTTTTATTATCCTGGTTCTGAAGGAGGTTTCATCCTAATTCTGGTTTTAGTAAACCCAGGATGGGGATTCGATTAAAGAGAAGTTTTGAGGTCATTTCTTGGTTTCCTTAGAGATAAAACAGAACCGGCTCTATGAATTGGAACAATTTTAATTTAATTATTTTATTTTTATTGGATTGTGTTGAGTGATCCACCTCTAATTCTTCTGAATCTGGCTGTGCTTTGGTGTGTTTTGACGCTTTGTAAATAAAACTCACTTAATTCAGTTGTACATGTTGAAATATAGTAACATTATTTAAAATAATAAAAGGATATTCGTTCAAAAGCAAGTAAAAAAAAAGACAACATATAAAAGATGCAGAGGAAAGAAGCTTAAAGCAGGAGAGAAAATATGACCAAACTGAGGGTGAAAGAGGAAACTGAAAACACACCAAAAAACCCACTAAACTCCACACAAACCATGTGTGACTCACAAGGATTGTCTGACAAAAGAAGACAACACAACTCATGAGATTTTTATTGAGAATGTTGGTGCATTACGTGAAAAGAAAAGAAAATTAAGTCTTCACCTCAGCGAGAAAACACGGAAGGCCACATTTTTCCAGAGAAGCTGCATTTTCAAACATGACAGAAAGGTGGCGTCATGACTCCGATGATCAGATTAAAGTTCCTGATCCCGGTTTCTGAAGCAGATTCTCTTGCCTCTCAGCTATTTGAAGTTATGGATGCCTGAAACCAGCTAGTGACTATGAATCTAAGAGCAGCTTCACTAGAAAACGCTCTTTTTTTTATTTAAATGACCCCAATTTTAGGATTGCTAATCGTCGTATCTTCATGGTGTTTGATGAAAGTTGACAAGAAACTGGGGGAAAAGTCTGAGGATGTAAACCTGAGTCCAAACCCAGTGGCTTTCCAAAGCTAAAGGACTAAAACTACACTAAATCTACACCCCGTTTTGAAAAATGCGGCTGAGTAGACACATCTTCATGACTCAGCAAAAAAGCACAAGTACACACGCTTTGGCCTTTTTTCCAAAAAGCTGACAGACGATTTTCTTTACGAGCTTAGTGATGTTTTTACACAAGTATCTGACGAGATAATTAAAAAGCATGTACAGCGCAGGGGAGGACGACGGTGGTCAGGACCGGTGGTCAGGACCGGTGGTCAGGAAGAGGGCCGGCTAGAAGCTGTAGCCGCTGTTCCTGTTGAGGGAAGGATCGCCCATGTCTCCCACCGTCAGCCGCTCCAGAGCTGGTGGAGAAACAGCCACGCTTAGAAAAACTACAGCAACGTGACCGGGATAGGTTCAAAGTCTTCCAGGCTCTGACTGGAAGTCCTCGGTTCCCCCCCTCATTCCGCCTTTGGGTGACGGACATGATGTCCATTATGCACAGTGTTGGGTAAGTTACTTTAAAAATGTAATCCGTTACAGTTACAAGTTACCTTGTTTAAAAAGTAATTGTAGTGTAACTTTTTCGATTACTTTTAAAAAGTAATGTAACTAATTACTTTTGATTACTTTTTGATTACTTTAAGGTTTTAATGAGTATTGACCCATGATTAATTTTAGCATGTTATTATTAGCTATTGGCCGCAGCTAGCAGTTCAAGGCTAACGTCACGTTAATGATCATAAACAACGTAAATAAATACATAAATAAATCGGAGACAAGTCAGTCGTATCCGGATACAACATTTACAATATTATACAACCCTAGTCTGAAATGTAGGACATGTCCGGGAAAAAGAGGACGTCTGGTCACCTACAGTTGGGTATGCTAGGCTAGGCTAGGCTAGGCTAGGCTAGGTCATAGACATCGATAAACGTTTGTCATGCATCAACACCAAACAGTCAAATATTAGTAAATCAATACGCTTCCTCTATCAGTGAGTTGCATATTTTGCAAAGGTTTTTCTTTATATTTTTAAAAGAATGTAACTAAATTTGTAATTCTTCATTTTTTCGGAAGTAACTGTAACTGAATTACATATTTTCTCATTGTAACTGTAACGAATTACAGTTACTCTTTTTTTGTAATTAAATTACGTAACGTCGTTACATGTAATCCGTTACTCCCCAAAACTGATTATGCAGATGGAAAGACTTCGCAAAGGCTCTAAAGACACATTTTCATGCTACTGGAATCCCTTCCTGGAACACTTTTCACAGAATAGACTAAGTTGAACACCAAGTTCTGTCTCACCTTAATGGCCGCATGCATTCCCATGTATATGACTTTGTATGCATTTGTTGTGTGTGTACACCATTTGTCAACTGGAATGTTTTATGTTTGACCTGTGCATCTGGGTTTTATCTGTTTGTTTTTCTGTATGTTTTAAACCTTGAAAACTTAAAATAAAATTTATAAAAATAAAATTTAAAAAAAGTCTTCCAGGCTCTGAATGCTGGACTAGAAAAAGAGGAAAAACCAAACAGATGGATTCATAAACTCTCTGTTACCTGGGTAAGAAAGCCTCTTTTCTCCGTCTCCGCCTTTGACTGCAGCGTTCCCTCGATGGTAGGACACTAAGGAGTCATAAAAGGAAAGAAAGAAGAATAGTAGTGATGACTTTTCTAATATTCTACTATGGTGACAGAAACCAAAGGCAGGTTGAGATCCCAACGCTAAGCAACCGTTTCATTATAGGGACTAAAACAAAATGTTTTTGAGCCAATAAACCAAATTAAAGATATTAAATCTTGTGGAGTCACAAAAACCTGACTAAGTCCACACCAGGGATGCAACACAAATGAGATGAAACGGTAAAAAAGGCCCTGAAAAAATCCCCATCAGCTATCACCAAAAGTGGGACCACCAAACTGGGGTCCACAAGACAAAACAAACATCAGATAACAGTTAAAAATTCTAGACAATCTTATAGATGTCATCAGAAATCATTCTGAATAAGTTATCACATTCACATCTATTACATTAATTCTCACTTTTATGCAGTAAATATGTTAATTCACTACTCACAAATTTGAATTGTGCATTCACAAGTAATAATTAAAAGATATTTTACTATTCAGTTCATGTACAGGACTGTCTCAGAAAATTAGAATATGGTGATAAAGTTCTTTATTTTCTGTAATGCAATTAAAAAACGTGAAATGTCATACATTCTGGATTCATTACAAATCAACTGAAATATCGCAAGCCTTTTATTGTTTTAATACAGCTGATTATGGCGTACAGCTGAAGACAACTAAAAAATCCGATATTCTAATATTTTGAGATAGGATATTTGGGTTTCTTAAGCCGTAAGCCATAATCAGCTATGTTAAAACAATAAAAGGCTTGCGATATTTCAGTTGATTTGTAATGAATCCAGAATGTGTGACATTTCATGTTTTTTAATTGCATTACAGAAAATAAAGAACTTCATCACAATATTCTAATTTTCTGAGACAGTCCTGTATATTCAGTGGGAAATTATTCCAATAGCTGAATGCAGGATAAATAACTTCTAATAAGTTCTTTTTAAGGCCTTTGATTTTGGACATGGTGGCATCATCTGACCACCGTTAGCTGAACTGGTCACATAAGAAAGAAGCTGACCACATCTGATCATTTTGTTCAATAAGAAAACAGGTTGAAAAGAATAGAAAGTGTTTTTAATACATGTTGTTGTATTTTAAGCTGACCTGAACTCCACCGTTAACCAGGAGAGCAAACGGTTTGTTCTTCCGGAAACAACCCGAAAAACCAACTAGTTTCTGGGGACTTTGTAATTTCCCTATTTTCCCTATTTGACCTTTACGCTAGTCCAAAATGACCGATTAGCCGTCCGTCCCACAGCTCTGAGTGGGACAGTTGGGCCGTCCCATCAGGCCGATGGGACCGGCAGGTTTTTCTCTGCTGTTTTTGTGGGTTTTGTGGTGTTAGAATAGCTCAGTGTTTTTCAACCTTTTTTTTACCCAAGGTACATTTTTTCAGTGAAAAAAATCTCGAGGCACACCACCAACCAAAAATGTCAAACAAATCTATAGTAACACTATAGTTATTCTTATTTTATTCTTATCTTATCTTAAGTGTCTTGAATAGGAATCAAATAAACACAAAAATGTATTTTTATCTTATTTTATATTTCTTCTTTCAAATTGCACTTAACATGTCCACTTCAATATGCAAAATTATATACAAAATCTAGTCATAAGGAATTATTACATGATTATTTCAACCGGTCACTAGAACAGCACAGACACTCAAAAATTATTTGCAGATAATTAATTCCTTATCAAAAAATCTTTTTAGACCAATGAGGTGAAATAGGATGATTTTCTACGGCACACCTGACCATCACTGACCGCACACTAGTGTACCGAGGCACAGTGGTTGAAAAACACTGGAATAGGGAGCCCCTCACCACTGTGGCTCTGCGTGGGTCCGATCCAGCGCGTCTGCCTTTTGTCCGACACTGAAACACAGCAGCAGAGTCCGTTCTCAGGATTCTGTCACACCTTTGTGGAAAAACTCAGAGCTGGTTACCTCTATAATGCCAAATGTGTCATATCTGATACGTACGGTTTCTGAAGTCTTTTGGATCTGAGACTTTTTGCATCATTCAGTGGTAAAAGTTTTGCTCAAACCCCTGTTTTACACATTCAGATATGCCTGATAACAACCAGTAGAAGACTACACCGGAATATATTTTTGACTTATTGCACGCTAATTTGATTAAGATAATTTCTGTTTTTTTTTCTTCATATGTTGTTGAGGGGCCAAAGAAAGACTATAGACAAAATCCAATATTCTTCCTATTTTTCTTGGATCAGGCTTTAAAGGGTTAAGTGTCGGCTAAAACTGTGAGTGTTGAATTTTTTTTTTTTGTTGTGACTGTTTCGGTTAGAAAGGTTTCCTGGGTTTCCTGTTAAAAAGGAAAATAACCCATTCAGAAACGGAGTGGTTCTCCTTATAGAGTCTCCTCTCAGAGCAGCTCAAATCTCCCTCCACACATTCAAATATATTTAAGCTAATCGATTCTCCTAAATGCTCTTTTATGCTTTCTTATTCTAATTCTAAAAAATAAAAAAATAAAAAATCCAAATCACGTTGTACGCATGTATAATGACAATAAAGGCTTCTAATTCTAATTCCAATTATTCTAGTCTTTTTCTATCTCAATTTGGATTCTTGGACATTTACTAATTCATCTTCTGCCTGATTTAATTTATTTTAATGTAAAACATCACGTTGAGGTCAGATAAATGCACAGTGTGCATTTACATTTTTTTTATTTTTTATTTATTTACATTTTAACTTATTTTATTCTAATTCATTTTCATTCTATTTTATTGCAATGTGTTTATGTATTTTAGCTTTTTAGTTTGTACCTTATTTCCTGCAACTGTGATATCTGTACAGCACTTTTTAATGTGCTTTATAGATAAAGTTTGAGTTGAGTTGAGACAGAGTGTGTGCGTGTGTGTGTGTGTGTGTGTGTGTTTGTTTTCATGATATATCAGGACAATTTTGTGAATACACAAATATGAGGACACTTTTCATGTCCTCATTTTTCTGAGCATACTAGAGTGTTCTAGAAGCCCCAAAAATACCTCTAAACCAAATATCTCTATTGTCCTAAAAAACCTTGGGAAAGCCACCTAAACATTTGTCCTATTTCTGACATGTGTCCTTGTATATAATGAAAACACGTATGTGTGTGTGTGAGTGTGTGTGTGTGTACGTAGGCTCACGTCTCTTCTGCAGGGCTCTGACGGTGGGTCTGGTGAAGCGGATTAGCAGGATGACCAGCAGCACGCAGCAGAGCAGAGCGGTCAACACTTTGAAGGCCCGCAGCTGACCCGTCCCCTCCTCAGCGCGCTCTAAAACGTGCACACACAAAAATCTGAGCGCGCTCACGCACGGCGGCCTGCAGCTCTGGAGCCTCTGAGGACAGCTCACACCATCTCAATCATACAGTGACTCATTTCCAGAAAAAGGTGTCAGGGTTAAAGATTTAATGGGTCAACTGGTGGGAGCCTTTTTTTTAACAGATGGCTTCACCGTACAGTAACTGACCCTGTATTTAAGTCAAAGCTGGACTACGTCCAAGCTGTTTTCATAGCAAAATCAGGGCCAATTAGAGTCAAACAAAGCTTAAATGGACCATCTTTCTTCCTATCGCAGCAGTCCTTGGTAAGCTACAATCCTGAGCTCTGCTTTTTACATTTGACTCCCCCGCCTCCCCCCGTTCCCCAGCCTTTAGCTTGGTTCTGGCTCTAAAAATGTCCGTCTCTCTAGTTTAGATTCTGGGAGGCAGATGGCCGCCCACCCTGAGCCATGGTTCTGCTTGAGGTTTCTGCCTGTTAAAAGGAAGTTTTTCCTTGCCTGTGTCGCCTAGTGCTTGCTCATGGTGGGAATTGTTGGGTTTCTGTAATTAACTTCAGAGTAGGATCTGACCTGCTCTGTTTGGAAAGCGCTGTGAGACAACTGTTGTTGTGATGTGGCGCTATAAAAATAAAAATGAATTGAATTGAATTGAATTAACTGTATTAGCAGTTGTTCCCCTTAGCACACTGCATCCAGATCTCAGACTGAGTTAAGTTTCTAGTACTGGTTTTTGGTCGCGGCTAGCTATGAAATGTGTAGCTAAAGCATAGCCATTACAGCTAGTAAAAGAATATTAGCTTTTACTGTGCTTTATCTGTATACCCGGAGTGTCCAGGGATATTTTAATGTCAAGAAAACACTATCCAGCCACCGGGTCTGAATGTCTGGAGACGGCTTTTTAGCCAGGATTGATGCATTAAAACAATGATTGGTCTGAAAAAGATAAAAAAGAATTGATCTGTAACCCAGAAAACCATCTGAGTGATTCATGTTGGTACAAACGCTCTATTTTATGGTCAGAGACAGAAGCAACCCGCCATCTGAGGGAGGAAGAACTAAGACCTGTGGTTTCCTGAGAGCTGACTGGCCCCAAAGTGTCCTCATCTTAATGAGTTTTCTTTATCCCTATAATGCCAAATGTATCATATTTGATCCATACGGTTTCTAAAAATGTTTTGCATCTGACTCCTTTTGCATAATTTAATGGTAAAAACTTTGCTCAAAATCCTATTGTACACAATCAGATACACCTGATAACAGGGGGCAGAAGACTACACAAAAAATAATCTTGATTTATGGCATAGTAATAAATTATTAATATAAAAAATGTATTTTTCTTTTTTCTTTTTACATATTTTGTTAAAAGGCCAAATAAGGAATTCAAATCTTCTGTTTTGTTTTATTCTTGGATCAGGCTTTAAAGGGTTAAAAAACACTCTGATTTCATTCTCCAGTCAGACTTTCTTTGCTAACGTTGAATATGTTTGTTGTATTGAATGTGAAACTCAAACAGAAAACCAGATGACTGACCTTTGCATTTGACTCGGAGTGGCCGGCACGCCGTGGTCAGCCTGGCCCCCCCCTCGGTCACCTGGTATCCCTGGGCCTGGCTCCCCTCGGAGTCCAGCCAGCGTTCGTGGTGCTGGCAGCCATCTTTACCCCGACACACCCTCTCCAGGAAGTTGAGGACGGCCTCGCCGGGGTTGTGGCACAGCGGCAGGGGGGCGCCGTCCAGGGGGGGGTACGGGATGAGCTGGACGGTGCCTTTACATTTAGCTGACCACGAGACTGTGAGGAGGCCCAGGATGGGTCCAGGACTGCTGGGGGTGGAGGATGAAGTGGTCGAGGAGACCGTGGGGGCAGTGGAAGGAGGAGAGGTGGCCTCTGGGGGGGTCGTTTTACTGACGTTTTGTGCCGATTCTGCTGTTTTCAGCCCTGGAAAAAAGAGTTCACGGCATAAATAACACAAATTTATGGGATTTTTGTCCACAAGAGCCGTTCCTGCTGACAGGTGCATGCACAGTTAACCGTGCACACACACTCTTCACAGGCTGGGGGGTGACCCGCTAACCACATGGAGGACTTTATTAGTCTGGAGGAAACATCATATCCAAGCAGGATTTGAATTGAATTGAATTGAATATACTTTATTGATCTCCAGGGAGAAATGGACTAAATTTCAGTTTATAGTCCATCTGACCATTTCCAGAGTTCCTCCACCTGTCATTTCAGCACAGAAATCAACAATTTGGACAAACTTCCACGCGTGTTTTACATTTGAACGGCAGTCTGACGCAGTCAGAGGTGTCAAAACTGCAAAAAAATTGAGCTCATCGGCACAACTCAGAGTTCCGGAACCAGGTTAAAGCAGATTAATACACCAGTGCTCTGTGGAAAGAAACCCAAAACGATTAACAGAGAGGAAAGTCCTGTGTTTTTTATTCTTATTTATCTCATAATGTCATGGAGACTTAGCTTTGTTGTGTATTATTAGGAATTTGAAAACTATTCGATAACAACAAAGAATGGTGAGCTAAATTAATGTTAAGTTCAATGAAAATTGGATGATTTTTAGTCAGAGGCAAGATTCAGACGCGTCGGAAGTTGCTGAAACCCAACAAAAGAGTTCAATTAAAAGTCTTAATTGTGTGAGGAAAGAGTCAAAGTTGTGACCAAAACACGTTTTAGAAAAGGAAAAAAATATAATACTTTTTTTTTAAAATCTCTATGATCTGAACCAGCCAATGGAGTTATTTTTATCTCATAAAAGAGGTTAAAAAAAATAACCTCTCATTCATGAATCACTTGAAACAAAGATGCTTTTTATGACAACAAACCGATTTATCTGCCGTATGTAAATCTTTTAAACCGCCATAGGTTTTATTTATCTCCGTCAGAGGAGGATCCACAGAGCCCCCCCGCTCTCCGTCTGCAGAACTCTTTCTTCCCACTCACTAAAACCCTCTCTGTCATGTGTGTGTGTGTGTGTGTGTGTGAGTAGTTTCACTGAGAAAAGCAGCCTGACTTTCAGACACTTTTTGCAAATGTCAGGTTTGGTAATTTGAAGACCACAAACGCGTTTCTGTGCAGGTTTTGGGGAGGCGGCGGGAGTTTCAGCGGCACCAAATTGGAGGCCTCTGCAGACTCATGCCTCTG
>CAJRST010039811.1:0-13669 GCA_907169785.1 Menidia menidia
CCCCCCCCCCCTAAATCTTTAAGATATTTGGTTGAATCTGCTTTAGTTTAGATTCTCATTGGTTTGTTTTTAGTCATGTGACTTGTTTTTAGTCATGTGACAAAAACAAGGAAGTGGGCGGGCTACCGCGCTACCGCACTACCGCGGTAAAATACGAAAAACGGAAAAACGGGAATACCGGGAAAACCGGGGAATATCGGGGAAAACGGCCACCGGGGGAGGGGGGCCGGGGCTCCCCAGAGGGGAGACCCGGACCCCCGACCCCGGTTCGATATCACTGTCAGAGTAGACCCGCACCGAACCCCGGTATCGCGGGAGCCCTAGGACGCAGTAGCCCGGTAGCCCCCCCTCCGGCCCCGGTAGCCCGGTTGCCCGGTAGCGCGGTTGCCCGGTAGCCCCCCCCTCCGGCTCCTTACCTTGTTCGTGCGTTGCAGTGAGAGTCCGCCATCTTGCCATTTGAGCAAATTTAAATCACTCTGGAATTTGGAAAAAAAAAAAATCAGGGGTTTTCAAAACATTTAGGGAAACTCCAGATGGGAAAACAAGTAAAAGTTTTAAAATGACATTTAGTCTTTCAAATCTTCATTTTAAACTGTAAACAAGGAAAAAAGTACAAGTAGCTTATAACTGTACTTATAATATAGAATGAATATGACTGTTTTAAAAATATAAAGTAAAATTTAGGGGGACATTACATACATACATACAGACAGACAGACAGTGGGGGAAATAAGTATTTGACCCCTTGCTGATTTAGCAGGTTTGCCCACTTACAAAGAATGCTTATTTTTCCTCATCAGATGGTTATCAATTTTTATAAATTCATATGATGTGATTTTCTGGAATTTTCTTTGGGATTCTGTCTTTCACTGTTAGAATGTACTTATGATTAAAGTTATAGATCGTTGCATTCTTTGTAAGTGGGCAAATCTGCAAAATCAGCAAGGGGTCAAATACTTATTTCCCCCACTGTACATACATACATACATACATACATACATACATACATACATACATACATACATACATACATACATACATACATACATACATACATACAGTTTTAATGTAAACCAGCATCTGTACTTTTGATACTGAGTGTTTTTAGCTAGTAAAGCCTGTAACTGTTTCTGTGATATAAATACTGAAATATTGAAATTTAACATGTAATCTGTGTCCATAATAACCAGATCCTGAAAAGTAGATGTGGCTTTCTGGATACAGAGCACAAACATTTACATTTAACTGATTTTGATTAATCGTTTTTAAATTCACAATTATTATATATATATATGTATACATACATGCATGCATCCATACATACATCTTTGAAACATCTAAACAAAGATTTTTTTTTTCAAGGTTCAAAATGTCAGATTTTCTGGTCCTTATTGCGTGTTTTTATTATGACTGAGGTTGTTCTGTTCTGGCAATCTTTTTCATAGTAGATGTAAAACATTTTTCCAACGAAATTAGTTAAGATATAGGGAACAAGTAACGAAACCAACTAAAAAATTGTGATATTACCACCAGGGATCATTTAAGGACTATTTTATGCTAAACCATCTGTATATCCATGTCAGTCACAGACACACTGAAAGAACCAAATGTAGAACAGAAATAATCAGAATTGATCTGACTTTTTGACGGAGGAGGGCAGAAACACTCAATGCAAGTGAAACCGCTTCTTTCGGCAGTTTTGAGCTCAGTTTATTAGACACATACAGGATAAATATTCAGGCCTCAGACACACAGGAAGAGACAGAAAGGAGTCACACGCCGGCATCAACAGCTGTTTAAATCCAACACTGTCCATTCTCATTATTTTTCCACTCTTTTCTCACCGTATGGGCTTATTTGATTTCATGATAACATCCCTGAGAAAGAAATGGGACGGCTGATGTGTCCTGATCGAATTCCTCCTTTAAACGTTTCGAAAAATCCAACGACATGAAACAAGTTCTCCATATCTAAGTCTAACCGTCTAAACCACAGAAAGAATAAATCTACCTCACTACACCGTGTTTAACGATATTTTAGACCCGATCACACGACCATAATCCCAGGATATTAAAGTTATTTAGGTATTCCTGATTAAAGACCTAGTTTTCCTAAAGTTTTAAGCAAATCAAAGCAAGTGCTGACTGTGAACTGAAGTGGAGTAAAAACAGCGTCCTGCTTCCCAGAATCTGACAGAGCTGCACTTTGAGGTGGTTTTCGATTTTAAAAAAAGCACTTTCCCTGATGGGATTTGATATAAATATAGAGCAGCTCCCCTGCTGTTGTGCTAAGTGTGTGAAAGCAGGTGCAGAGAGCCCTGCTGGACCCTGATGCAGAGGTATGCCGCCACTCAGCTCCAAGGCGCTCAGCTCCACGCCGGCCGTGTCGGCCATCCGTCTGGCGGTGCCGGCGTCCAAGGGCTGCGAGGCCGCCGGCTTACACAGCAGCCATTTTGCTGGCCTCTCGGACCCCGCTGAGGTAGGCCCCCGTCACGGTCTGAGGGAAGTGTCGGTTGGTGGCCTGGTGGGAAAAGAAATGACAAATAATGAAAGGTTAAACCTGGTTTAAAACCAGTGGAATCAAACACAGTCACATATTGAACATTAGCTGGGTTACTGATGCTCAGAGCCTAAACACAGCCAGCTGGACTTCTTCTTCTTCTTGTGAGACTTTTCTCCTCACATCCTGATGCTTCTTGAAGCCTGAATCCTGAAACAGTCAGCGGACTCGGTGAGCTGGTGATCCGTTTCCTGTCCTCACTGAGTTTAAGTGACAATATTCAGCCCGCAGAGTTCATTTTATTTTCTCATTTCTTTTGTCACCAACTGGTTGAGGTAGTTTGGGTTGGGCAGGCAGCTGGACTTCTTGGAGCTTAAAGAAATCTCTGTTCTCATCCTGAAACTTCTTAAGGGGAGGGGTCAGTCGAGGGGTCAGAGATGGTCGATTGTCTGAAAGTCAGTTAATCCTGACCAGAGGAAAAAAGCCCAAAGAAGAAGAGAGCTCTACTCCCTGATTGGCCGGAACAGAAAACAGGAATTCAGCCCCTCTGGCCAGCTTGTTGTACACAGCAAAAACACCAAGTTTCTGTTGCCTTTGGGCTTCAGCTTGAATCCAAATCTACTCCATTTAGTAATCATCTTCCTTCTCTGTGTATTACAGGAGCTGTGACATTTTGGAGTAATTCAAACTTTTGCCAGATGTTGCGTTTGATCTGGTTTTAATTTCAGCACCCGATTGGTGCCTGGTTTTAGGATTCTTACTGCTGCCGGTTGAATCTCTGGGTTTGTGCTGGTTCAGGTGTGTGTGAAGCAAAGCGTGAAAACGAGCTGCCAAATGGCGGCGTTGGGCGGCTCAGGAGGAGGCAGGAGAGTTACCTCTCCGGCGAAGAACAGCTTTCCCTGCACGTCCTCGGCCAGCACGTCGTAGGCCTCCCCGCTGCCGCCCGTCTTCACAAAGCTGTAGGACATCTGAGACCACCTGTCTTTGCTCCAGTGGGTCACAAAGTAGTTCACAGGGTCTGGGACGTCCTGTGGGAGGAAGAGGACCTTTAATCCACAAGCGGAGGGGAAATCCCATCCAAAATTAGGCGAGACAGGTTTATGTTACAGTTTGAGTTTTGTTTCCACGACAACTCAAAGTACCTTACATTTTAAAAGCAGACAATGAAGATAAAGAAAACAAATAAAATAAGTTTAACCAAATAAAATAAATAGATTAAAGGCTAAAAAAAATTCAGCTGTAGTAACCCTGTTTCACCTCTTCAAGAAGACCGATTCAGATTTGAGGAGCATCAAACTGAAATGAAGCCTCTCCTGGTTTGGTTCTGACCTCCAAGAAATCAGGTGTGTTTTAAGCTGCATAGTTAATGGTTCTGATGCTGATAAATATGAGAGAAGTGGCCCAAAGAGCCGATGATCACAGGGAGGGCTGAGGGTGATCCCTCCACAGGGATGAATGGAGATGCAAGCAGAGGTCGGGGCTGTGGGGCCAGGAAAGGGTTAATAACCCTTTAGTTTTCTACCCTTCCATCATCCATCGCTTATCTGTGGTCGGGTTGGGGGGCAGCATCTTAAGCAGGGAGATGGTTCAACTGGGGAATGATACACTTGAGTTTAGATGTCTTAACTGAGTTTATGCAGCGTCCAATCAGATCTCCAACAAGGATAATAATGAGTCTGCATACCCCTCAGCATGTAGCTAGTTGCGCCCCTGGTAGTCTCAGCTGACCCTTGACCCTCTATGCTGTGGCCGACCGGACCCCTGACCGGTGCTCACCTGCTCGGGGAAAAGCTCCCTCAGGACCTTCAGGCACTCTCCCACCACCTCCTGGTCCTCCAGCTCGCAGACAGCAGGAACGGCGTCGCCAGAGATGACCGACATCAACACCGCCTGCTTCCCCTGTTGGACACAGTTACATCAGCCAGGGCCTCAAAGGGTCTGAGCTTGGTTTCAGGGATCGGATACCCAGAACCTCACAGGACTGGGTCCTTCATTCTCCTCCCAGTCTAAACACACACATCTGGAGCAGATACTCAGACTCCCATGATGCCTCAGTGACCCTGAGGGGGAGGAGCCGACCCTCTGATCCAGAACCAGTCGGCTCCTCCTTGGTCATGGCTTTAAAAACACACCTGAGGGTCCAGGTCGTAGAAGACGCTGAACAGGCCTCGCTTTTCCGGTGCCGGCGGGATGTGACCAAAGTAGTCGGCTCCCTGGATCTTGGAGTCCCAGAACCGGGTCGGGAACTGCAGAGCGATCTGCGGGACGTTCGGACTGAGGTTTAGCTGCTGGGCACCGACAGCCTCTGGAGGCGGGCCGGCGGGGATGGGAGGTACCTTTTCGATGATGCCGGCTCCCAAGCTGTGGATGGCCTTCAGCTTCCTCTCAGGAAGGGGGGGGTGGAAGTGGAGGAGGCCCCTCTGGAGCAGGGTCAGCGGGACGGTGACCAGAACCTGGAAGAGAAAGCAGCCCGATGAGGACTGGATCCCTGAACAGAACCTGCCCTCTGAATCAAACGTATTTCTGTCCCCCATATCATCCTGTCCTGGTTTTGGTTCTGATTAACTTTTTCCCTAGTTCTGATGGAGGTTTCTTCTGGTTCTGATGGAGGTTTGTTCCTGGTTCTGGTCCTGATGGAGATCTCTTCCTGGTTCTGCTGGTGTCCTTGGTTATGAACGAGCTGGACCCATTTGGAATACCTGGATCCTGACGGCTTAACTGAACCGGATCAGAGGTCAAATCTTTTGTCATCTGCTGCTTTAGAGATGAACCTGAACCCAGAGCCTTTGGTCCTGTAACCCAGTGGGCTTGTTTCAGAGCCTCTACCTTCTGGGCCATCCACTGCGACCCGTTTGATGAGGTCACTTTCACGAGGTCCCCCGAGTAATCGACCGTCTGGACCTGGAACCAAAAACCCATTTCAGTAGAGGCAGACTGATCTGTGGTGCCACCGGGTCCAGAAGGGGGGCACGAACCGGACAGTTCCTGTGGATCTCCAGGCCCTCGGCCAGTTTGTTGAGAAGAACCGAGTAGCCCCTGGTCAGCAGGGTGTGGTCTCCCGAGAACTGGGCAAAGAACTCGTTGTGGTCCCAGGACCGGGCCGAAACCTGCACACAGAACCAGCATTTTTAGTCCAGTGAGACTAAGGGGGAGGGGGGCTTTGTGGGCCGGTTCTGTTAAACTCTGACACAAGGAGTCTGTGAGGGGAGGGGCCGTTAAGGGGGGAGCTATTAAGGGGAGGGATCCTTAATTATCGGCGGGGCCGATAATTAGGGGAGGGATCGTTAAGGGGAAGCTGTTAATTGAGAGGGGGCACAGTCAAGAGCCCTGGGGGGGGGGCCCTGAATGATCCCACAAACCAGCCAGAGGAGGAAGGACGCCATCTGACCGGTTTGAGCAGATCAAATAAAGAGCATCTGTCTGACCCCTGAGCAGAGGAGGCCTTCCAGACCTGGTCCAGGGTGCTGCCACAGGCGTACTCCAGATTACTGAGATGAAATTGAAGGACTTTCTCCTCCAGCGCACTGAACTGGATCCCAGACTCCTGCAGAAAGTTCTTCTTTACTTCCTGAACCTTTTCTGTGGGGACAAAACACAAAAACCACAACTTTAATTAGTTCATGGAGCCGAACCCCCAAACGAGGCCAAAGAAGAGAAAGTGTCCTTAAATTTTCATCGAGAACAAGGATAGGTCCCATTTAAAGAACTTTGAGGCAAACTAAGACAGTTTAGGACTGACAAAAGTTACTCTTTTCAATTGCTCCTTCAGGGGGAAATATGCTGATAAAAAAGGAATCATTCAGTAAAATTTGCTAATGGCTTTGCAGGAATTTAGGGGATTTTTCAATTAACACAAGTCAGAGGAAACAAACCTTAGATGATTTAAAATAAAGAGACTTCAAAGGGCTGAAATCATCCAAAAAGAAAAAGAAAAAAGTTTCTTCAAAAGGGAAGAAATCACCCTTTAAGCTGCCCACTCAATAACCAGGTTTAATAAGATCAATGAGGTTTGGTTATTAAACAGCTAATAAAACCCAAAAGGATCACAGATGGCTGATTAACGGCCTTGTTTTTATTGATCTAATGTTTCCTTTACGTCGACCCAACGCCGGCAGGTTCCAGGAGGAGCGAACGAGGGATGGTTTAACCCACCAGACAGAGGGGTGGGAGTGGAATGAGACAGGAAAAGCCATGTGTGGCCACACCTCCCAGCGGCCTGTCCTGGCTTTGAGACTTGTCCTTCCTCCATTCGGACACCACATCCAGGATGGCGTTGAAGTGGAAGTCCATGCGTTTGTCGATGGCTGGGTCGGCCACCTGCCCGCCCTCCTGGAAGAGGTCACAGCGCTCCCCCAGCTTGTGCATTTTCAGGCCCATCTGCAGCAGAGACGCACAAACAATGGGCCAAAGCAGAGCTGCAGCCAAACCGGACGTCACAGGACGCTGTCTTCGGAAAAGCTCTAACCTGAACACAAAGTCAGAAACCTGGTCCCTTCACATCAATACACATTTGATTACTTTCACCTTTCTGCATCCAGCAGACGCTTTTATCCAAAGTGACTCAGGAAATAAAGGTTTAACATTCAGCTCCAACTCCAGTTCCACTTTAAGCGTAGCTTAACAATGATATGCTAGAAGAGGATTTAATATTAAGGGTTTAACATTCAACTAGAACATGGATTACACAGGTAGCATCCATTGATGCTACATGCTATCAGGACAAAAGAGCATTTAGAGCTTTAGGACCAGATATACTCCGGAAGGACCATCTATCTATCTATCTATCTATCTATCTATCTATCTATCTATCTATCTAGATGCTCTGATGACTCTTGTGAGTTTGTTCCACCAGCGAGGATCCGCAGTGAGAAGAAGGGAGTCCAGATACGATCCAGAACTCGGGAGCTCTCACCTGCTCACACATCAGGGCGATCGGGTTGTTGACGCATCCGTTGACAACTGGGCTCCCCGAACCACGGTGAGCCCCAGGGACGCGTCGTCCCACACCCAGCCGCCGATTCTGTCCCTGGCCTCCAGCACCACCACCTGTAAACCGAAGGGGGGATGTAGTGTGACTATCAGAACCAGACTAGTCACCGAGGGAAGGACACAGGGCTCTGTCTGAGTCCAGGGAGGAAACAGGAATCCATTACTGCTTGAAGGTGTTTATTTTGGCCCTTCTGGTATAACATACTTTTTGACATAATTTTGAATAGACTTGCAAGATGGAGAACTTAAGGGAGAGGAGTTTGGAAGAAGCTGGAGGTGTGAGAGAGCGCACCTGGAAGCCGAAGTTGTGCAGCTGGCGTGCCGCAGCTAGTCCCGACGCACCGGCGCCCACGACCACGACGGCCTTCCGCTGCACAGGACGAGTAGACGTGACGGGTGAGAAGGATGGGGGGGGGAACAGGGTGTGTGTGTGTGTGTGTATGAGGGGGAAATGAGGTGGGGAACAGGGGTATGTGTGAGGAGGAAACAGGGAGTGTGTGAAGGGGTTACGGGGGAGTGTGTGAGGGGGAAACGGGGGGCGTGTATGAGGGGGAAATGGGGAAAGTGCGGGGGAAACGGGGGCGTGGCAGGCTCATAGCACAGCATGCCTCCGACAGCAGCGGCCGCTCCACAGCCAGCACGCCGGTGTTGATGAGCCCCTTCCTGGTCATGAAGCGGAGCACCCGGTCTAGCTCCTGCACGCAGCGCACACGCACCAGCCCCCGAACCACGATGTGCTGCGCACACCTCTGAGCCGTCAGCACCTCCTGCACAGACAATTACAAAAAAATTAACAGAATTTATGCGATTTGTTTTACAATGAACACGAGTCAGGGAAAAAAACTGAGCTGATTTTAAGATGAAGAGACTTCAAAAGGGCTGAAATCAGCACAAAAAAGGAGAAAATGTGGCTTTAGGTGGAACAAAGAGGGTCACCATTCACCTTCAGACGCTCTAAAACTAAAAAGCAGGTTAGAATGAACCAGCATGCTGGACTCAGACCTGCATCAGCAGCTTTTTAGCATCTGAAAAACACCAGAAGAACTCCAGCTGAAACAGTTGCTCACTGGGCTCTGATCCGACTCTTATCCAGCTGCAGATTTAGTTAGTTTTATGCCCCTAAAATCTGGATCAGTCTTCCTGAAGAGGAGAGACAGAACTCAGCTCTGAATGTTTAAATCCAGGCTTAAAACGTCTGTTTATCTGTGATCTGAAGGCTGGAAATCTTTAGTCTCTTCACTTTTAATTTATATTCCATTGATTTGCTTAATGTTGTTCAGCTTCTTCTCAATTTCCTGATTTAAACGTTTAATGAGGTTTTCCTCTTAAATGTCATGAGTACAGCACTGCTACTCAGATAAATCTGACTGGCCCTGAAGGCGACTTTGCCCACAGGCTGCTGCAGGCTTACCGTGCACTTCCTGTGCCAGGATGCCAGGATCAGGTTACGCAGGGCCAGGTACATGGTGGGGTCGCGGGAAAACTCTGGGAACTCGTAAAGCTCGTCCAGCTCCATCATGTCCGGCCGCACGCACAGGGCCTTGCCGCACTCGTTGGGCTGGTAGAAGGGCTGGAAGTATGGGCACAGGCCTGGAACTGAGGGCATAGCCACTGTTAGCCACAGTTAGTCACAGTCAGCTGGTTAGCTACAGTTAGCCATTTAGCCACAGTTAGTCACAGTAAGCTGTTTAGCCACAGTTAGCCAGTCAGCCACAGTTAGCCTCAGTCAGCCTAAGGGTCCTGCTCCCACCGGCTATGTGCTCTTACTCTGCGGCTGCACGGCTCTGCAGGGATCCGCCCTCAGCTCAGCCAGCGACACGCTGCCGGGCGAGCCAGATGGACTCATCCCCACGCAGTCCGGGTAGTAGGCGGCCAGGAAGGGGCTGGCCGGGCTCTCCTTCAGCAGCGGTGGCAGAATCAGCATCGAATGCCACCAGCTGTCCGTCACCTCGGACACTCTCTGCGGGGACGACACAGGAAGCAGATCATGGGAGGCTCTGCTCGCCATGCAGGCGAGCAGAGCCGGAGCCAAGGCAGCTGGACTGCTTCTGGGAACCTGAATACAGCTCATCCCTCATCCAGAAAGATGGTTTCTATAGAGAAACTGGCTGCGGACCATGCCTGGGTGAAGACGCATCAGCTCTGTGGCTAACAGGGAATGATTAAGCCTGAACCTGAGGGATGGGAGCCTCAACATGTTTACAGGAACTTTTCGGCTCACATCGGCCATTCAAACACAAACTGGCTCATCACAACCCTCCACCTCCAGGCTGTGGGTGCGTGTACACCCAAAGACTCCCACCAGCTGTCCCAGCCGGACGTTTGAACGAGAAAAAACACTTCTCACTTATTCATTGTATTACTTATCTGTTGTGTTTTTCCATTTCTGCTGCTATAATTTATCACTTTAAACAACTGCTCAGTACATTAGTTTCATTTAGCTGCTTTAAGCCGACTCCCCCTTTAAGAAGCATTCAGGATGAGAGGAGAAACGCCTTTAGGATCCAAGAAGAAGAAGAGGTCCAGCTGGCTGCTCAACCCAAACTACCTCAACCAGCTAGTGACAAAGGAAATGAGAGAATAAAATTAACTCTGCTGGCTGTATAATGCAGAACCTCTACTTAAGTTATGGTATGTCCTGTATCTCAGTCTCCACCTCTACTTCCGTTCTTTAGCCTCTGTGGAACGAATTATAGGAATTACAGTGTATTCTGATGGGAATATTTGAACCAACATACAAATATTTTAACATACAAAGTAGGTTCTGGAAAGAGTTAAATTTGTATGTAGAGGTTCTACTGTATTGCCAATTAAGCTCAGCAATGACAGGAAAGCTCACCGAGTCCTCTGGCTGGGAGCAGTGGTCGGGTCCCTCGCTCTGCAGGCAGACAAACAGACAGACGGGGTTTTAACAGGAATGCTCAGAAGCAAGCAGAAAGCGGACGCTTTTTAGGGGTTTTCTTCCTGCTCACCTTGACGTTGCCGAGCTTCATCCCGCAGCGATACGTTGCTGCCAGTGAGGCGGTGAGCTGGATGTCCTTGGTCAGCTGACGCCACTTCCTGCAGTCCGGCTTGGTGCACTGAACCTGAAGGGAGCAAGTCAGCAGGGATAACATATCTGAAGATCCTCAGTCCTGCAGGTCAAGCTTGAAAAGTCACATTCAGGCAGCTGGAGGTCAAGTTTTCCTCTGATCCAGAAGCTTTTTCAGCTCTAACTGATTGTGAAGCTCTGAAGTTAATATACTGTAGGTGGAACTAAAGAATTAGGGGAAAATGTGGCTCTGGTCCCTCCTGCTGGGGGGGCCATGGAGGTCACCTGGGGGGTTCATGGTGGTTAGGGGGCTCTGATGGGTCGGTAACTCCCTGTCAGAGTGGTTCGGGTCACATATTTGAGAGCTGAATCTGCTGGTTGTTGTTCCTGAAAGTGTTCTGGAAGGAGATGACAGCTTCTGTCTGAGACCAGCACCTCAGGTGAGTCATGGTTTCTCCAGGTTAACAAAGATGGCTTCCTGGACCCCTCTTTCAAACCAGCTGTCTTCCTGGGCCAGAATGTGGATGTTGTCCTCCTCAAACGAGTGTCCTTCAGCCTTCAGGTGAGCAGCTGAGTCCTGTCACCTTCGCTTTTCCCATAATTCTTTAGTTCCACCTACAGTATATTA
Source organism: Menidia menidia (assembly GCA_907169785.1). Lineage (NCBI taxonomy): Eukaryota > Metazoa > Chordata > Actinopteri > Atheriniformes > Atherinopsidae > Menidia > Menidia menidia. The sequence goes on from CAJRST010039811.1 coordinate 11,148, forward strand.
ACCTTAGAGCTCCACCATCTGTTAAAACTGAGGAAGCTTCTTGGATGAGAGGCCAAACGTCTTCTAGAAAACTTCACGTCCAGCTGCCTGAACTGAACTTTGATGTGATGCAACTCGGCTTTGTGAGGGAAACCTCCGGCACGCACCCAGAAGGGCAGCAGCTGGTCTGCCATGAAGGCCTTAAGGCTGGGTTCGCTCTTTCCATTGCTGGTCCACACCTTCTTCCAGGAGGCAAAGGTCTCATAGCCGTCTTTGTGACTGTCGGGGGGGGTGGGGGGGCAGAAATGGGCAGCGTTACTGTCTCATTCCTGACACCCCAAACACAAGCCGCGCCGCTTTCCCTCTACCTTCTGTCGTAGTGGTAGATCTCAGTCTGGTGAGCAACCAGTCCTTAAAACATCTGAAGAAACTGGACCAGTGGAGGACAAAGGAAGAAGAGTTGGGCCTAAAAACTCTCTCCAGCAGACAGATAGTGGAAGAAATCCAGCAAAAATTACCTGAGTGGGTCTGTGACTTTAAATCCATCTATAAAGGGGTGTGCTGTCTGATGCAGAAACCCTAAAATGTGTCAGAATTATGACCACGAGGCTCACAGTGGTTACTGGGATTAAAACACATGTTTTGTGGTGCGTTTGATGACACGGATAAAATTGGACTCCGCAGCGCACCTGTCCAGGTGGCGGATTGTTGGTGCGCTTCACCCGGACGTTGATCTGCCTCCCCGAGGAGCGCAGGCCCTGGCTGTCCCCCGGTGACTCCCCGGAGCTCCTTCTCTTGGCTCTCCGGGCACCGGAGGCGCTCCCGGAATAATCTGTGCTAACAAAAACAAGCCGTGTGTGTTTTACAGAAGCCAGAACAAAGAACTCCTGTTAAAAAAAGGCCTTTTTCGTCACTGCTTAAGGCTTTTTATGACACGTGAGCGTATATGTACGCATACTTTGACCAAAGAAGGGGGAATCCATTTGTAAACACGGCACAGGTGGAGACACGTTCACATTACCCAGCTCTTTAAATGAGCCAAACAAATGTCAGCCTCCCACTTTAGCTTGTAGCATGTAGCGAACACCGACCGTAAGCATCGCCACCAGCCGCTCCTCTTCACAACCCAGGGGTTTTTCACCAGCCGTTTGCTTCTCTAACGCCTCAATGATCTCCTGAAAGCGCGTCTCTTTTATTGTTGTGGGGAGAAATCAATGCGCCGCCGTTATAAAAGAGAGACTTCCTGTGTGAACGAGGAAATAGGCGTTTTGGTTCGGACCTTTTTGGACTCCGTTGCTCTCCGTACTGCTGTTGCACTGTAGCCATGGCAACAGCAGAAAGCTGTATGGTCCGGGCATTGAAAACATTATAGTAAGATTCATCAAATCTTACTATAATGTTTAGATTTTTTAACTCTTCTGTTTTCCCCTCAATGTCTTCACTATCAGTACTTTCTGTACTTTCTTCACTTCGCTTTTTCCTCTTTCTTTCAGCAGCTCGCTGTTTCTTACCACCCTTCCCCACCTTTTCCCACTCTTTCCCTTCATTTTGATCATCCATCTCTTCCTCTTCGCTATAATCCATACTTTTCCAGTCACTCCTTTCTAAATCCACCATTGCATTGTTCTGATTTAAATCCAAGCTAACAGCTGCTTTTGCCTGGATGCTTTGACTTTGCTACTGCTCTCCTCTGCTCCATTCAGTCCCACCACCGAAAGCTTCCGACGTTTCCTCGGCTGCCACGTCAGTCCAGCGCCCAAACTCTCCTCTCCAATCACGACCAGCCCACAGCTCGATCCACGCAAACTGACTCCTGTTGCGCTGCAACGGCACATAACCGGAACCATAGACTTAAGATGAAGCCGCGTTGAGACTGTTAGTCCGTTGCAAGGATACGTCTACGAGTCCGCCATCTTGGATGTGGCAGAACGCCCCATAAACTAATAAAAGAAAACGGAGTGAACTCCATAAAGCACCTTTCTCCAAAGTGCTTTAAGTTAATATACCTTATTCACCCATTCAACCACACACTAATATATCCGGGAAATAAATAGACAGACAGACAGACATACTTGAAGACATTAGCCAGACTCCAAAATCAGACTATAGAAATGTATTTCAGCGATACGCCGACAGACACCAACAGCCCAGTTTGGGATGGATTGCGCAATCATAGGTTCAGCTGCCGCACATCACGTTTCACCCCGTATTTCAACAGGAAATGTGCAATTTCAGCGATTTTGACAATTAAAATGATCGCAATTAGTCATACATAAAGATCGGCGGACAAATAATAATATGTCATCGTATGTTTTGTCTTGTGAGGATGACCGCACGTCCCATAAATATATTTACACAGCTATATAATTGCAGTCTCTGTGGCTGTGCAAGTTGAAAACCTTGGGAAAGAAACATTTTTCTCAGATTATTACGTACGTTGGCACTCGGCATGCCCTACCGGTAGCCCCCTACCGGACCCCGGCACCGGTAGCCCGGTGTCCCGGTAGCTCCGTGCCGCCGCCCGCCCCCCCCCCCCCCCCCCC
>CAJRST010039822.1:1818-18898 GCA_907169785.1 Menidia menidia
AGGCCACTGCCGTATTTCTTTGCTCGCCTTTTATGCATTGTATTTTCCTTTTGTGCATTTCCTCTGTTATTTTAGAGATTGCCACGTTTCAGCAGTAGTTACCTAATGTTTGGTACACATATGTTCTGATTTCTGAACAAAAGTAAGAAAACAAGACAGTTTTGTTTAATCTGTTTCAACTGGAAATAAAATATATTGCACATTAATAACCCCAGTTATTGTGTCCTGTGATGCTAAATATTCCCGGGCTACATACATATTGTATTTATGTATATATTTATCTATATTCTGTGTGGAATATACAGTATATATATATATATATATAGATAGATAGATAGATAGATAGATAGATAGATAGATAGATATGTATATACATGTATAATGTATATGCTGTTGTTTTATTTATGGAGCTAGTAACAAAAATAATTTCCCTCTGGGATTATTAAAGGATATCTGATTCTGATCTGATCATGTCCTCTGTGCTCTGCACAGTGTTCTCCCACAACCCCTCCCTCCCTTTTCCAGAGGTATCATCTCCAACAGGAAGCCTCCAGCTGGGAATGGCCTGTGGAAAAGCTCCAGGTGGACTTTCTCCTCAGTGTGTTCATCTATAGAATCAGCCTGTGCTGCTGTCTACTCTGACTCATGGAGTCAGTCAGCATCTACTCACCGAGCCTTTCTGCAGTTCCTCACAGCTGGAATCAGTCTCCGTCGCCCCTGCTCTGATGTGTTGTAGCTGTGTGGGTCCAACTCATCCAGAACCTCCTCTGACATCTGCAGCATGTAGGCCAGAGCTGAACACTGGATCACAGAGAGTTCCTTCTCTGATTCCCCCTTTGACTTCAGTAAGTTCTGGATCTCCTGATAAAATGTGATGTCTTTCATCTCCATCAGACAGTGAAAGACGTTGATGCTTCTGTCTGGAGACATTGTTGATCCCATATCCTTCAGGTTCTCTATGACCTTCTGGACAGCTTCTGGACTGTGGTCTGCTGGACCCAGCAGGTCTGCTAAGAGTCTGTGGTTGGACTCCGCACAGAGGCCATGAAGGAAGCGAACTAAGAGGTCCAGGTGGCCATTTTTACTTTTACAGGCTTTTATCATGACTCTCTTCAGGAAATCCTCAAGAGATGAGTACTCGTACCATGCCCCCAAGAAGTTTTTCAGCCCGTCTGTATTCCTGCTGTAGCAGTGTAACATGTAGACTGCAGCCAGGAACTCCTGAACGCTCAGATGAACAAAGCAGTAAACTGGCTTCTGGAAGATCACACACTCTCTTTTGAAGATCTCTGTACAGACTCCTGAGTACACCAATGCCTCTATGACATCCAGACCACACTGCTCCAGGTCTTCCTGGTAGAACAGGATGCTTCCTTTCTCCAGATGTTCAAAGGCCAGCCTCCCCAGCTTCAGAAGGAGCTCCCTGTCGGCCTCCATCAGCTCCTGTGGACTGGTCTGCTGGCCCTCCTGGTACTTGAGCTTCTTCTTCTTGGTCTGAACCAGCAGGAATTGTGAGAACAGCTCAGTCATGGTGGTGGGCAGCTCTCCTCTCTGCTGTGTGGTCAACATGTCCTCCAGAACTGCAGCAGAGATCCAGCAGAAGATGGGGATGGCACACATGGTGTGGAGGCTCCTGGAGCTCCTGATGTGGGAGCTTATCCTGCTGCTCAGCTCCTGGTCCCTGAACCTCCTCCTGAAGTACTCCTCCATCTGGGAATCAGTGAAGCCTCGTATCTCTGTCAACCTGTCCACGCATGCAGGAGGGATCTGATTGGCTGCTGCGGGGCGGGAGGTGATCCAGAGCCGGGCCGAGGGCAGCAGTTCCCCCCTGATGAGGTTTGTGAGCAGAAGGCTGACTGGGGACTTCTGGGTGAGGTCAGTCAGCACGGGGCTGCTGGTGAAGTCCAGGGACAGCCTGCTTTCATCCAGGCCGTCAAAGATGAGCAGCAGTCTGCAGGCAGCCAGCTGCTCTGCTCGGAGCCCCTTTAATGCTGGATGGAAGAGAGCCAGCAGCCCCAGAAGGCTGTGCTGCTCATCTCTGAGCAGGTTCAGCTCCCTGAATGAGAGCAGAACCACCACACTGACATCCTGGTTCTCCAGGCCCTGGGCCCAGTCCAGAGTGAACTTCAGCACCGAGAAGGTTTTTCCCACACCGGCCACGCCGTGGGTCAGAACCACTCTGATGGCTCCAGGCTGGCCAGCTGAGTCTTTGAAGATGTCGTGGCACCTGATTGGAGCGTCCTGGGGGCTCCTGGAGGCGGTCTCCAGCTGCCTCACCTCATGTTGAGCTTGAAGCTCTGCACTCTGTCCCTGTGTGATGTAGAGCTCAGTGTAGACCCTGTTGAGGAGGGTTCCACTGCCTGCTCCATCAAACCCTTCTGTCACATGTTCACATCTGCTCCTCAGACTCAGCTTATGTTCCTCTAAGACGTGCTGCAGGCCAGCATCTGCTGAACCAAAAACACAGAGGCCAAACAGAAAACAATCACACTCAACACACAACAGAGTTTTTTTATGCAGCTTTACATTTTTTTAAATTAGGGTTTGTGTATATATATATATATAAATACATACGGTCATGGCCAAAAGTATTGAGAATGACACAAATATTATCTTTACACATGATCTGCTGCCCTCTGGTTTTCATGTGTGTATGTCAGATGTTGTCATCACATACAGAAATACAATCAATGCTTGAATTCTGTCAGAATTCCTAGGTTTTTGTTTTTCCACCCGTCTCTTGATGATTGACCATTAGTTTTCAATGGGATTAAGATCAGGGGAGTTTCCAGCCCATGGACCCAAAATCTCTATGTTTTGTTCCTTAAGCCAGTTAGATATCACCTTTGCTTTATGGCAAGGTGCTCCATCATGCTGGAAAAGGCCTTGTTCATCACCAAACTGCTCTTGGACGGTTGGGAGAAGTTGCTCTTTGAGGACATTCTGGTACCATTCTTTATTCATGGTTGTGTTTTTAGGTAAAACTGTGAGAGAGCAGACTCCCTTGACTGAGAGGCAACCCCACACATGAATGTTTTCAGGATGCTTTACAGTTGGCATGAGAGAAGACTGGTGGTAGCGCTCACCTCATCTTCTCCAAACAAGCCGTTTTCCAGATGTCCCAAACAACTGGAAAGGGGATTCATCAGAGAAAATTACTTTACCCCAGTCCTCAGCAGTCCACTCCCTGTACCTTTTGCAGAATATCAGTCTGTCCCTGATGTTTTTCCTGGAGAGAAGTGGCTTCTTTGCTGCCCTCCTTGAGACCAGGCCTTGCTCCAAGAGTCTCGGCCTCACAGTGCGTGCAGATGCACTCACACCTGCCTGCTGCCATTCCTGAGCTAGTCTGCACTGCTGGTAGCCCGATCCCACAGCTGAAACACTTTTAAGAGACGGTCCTGGCACTTGCTGGCCTTTCTTGGGCGCCCTGGAGCCTTATTGGCAACAATGACGTTGAAATGTGTTTTGGGGGATAAAGTTCATTTTCTGGGCATATATTGACTTTGCAATTAATTGCTGTTATGCTGAACACTCTTTTTAACATTCTGGAGTATATGCAAATTGCCGTAAAAAAACTGAAGCAGTAGACATTGTAAATATTAACATTTGCATCATTCTCAAAACTTTTGGCCATGACTGTATATAGGGATTGGACAATGAAACTGAAACACCTGGTTTTGGACCACAATGATTTATTAGTATGGTGTAGGGCCTCCTTTTGCAGCATACAGTATACAGCATTAATTCGTCTTGGGAATGACATATACAAGTCCTGCACAGTGGTCAGAGGGATTTTAAGCCATTCTTCTTGCAGGATAGCGGCCAGGTCACGACGTGTTGCTGGTGGAGGAAAATGTTTTCTGCCTCACTCCAAAGTGGCTCAATAATATTTAGATCTGGTGACTGTGCAGGCCATGGGAGATGTTCAACTTCACTTTCATGTTCATCAAACCAATCTTTCACCAGTCTTGCTGTGTGTATTGGTGCATTGTCATCCTGATACACGGCACCTCCTTCAGGATACAGTGTTTGAACCATTGGATGCACATGGTCCTCCAGAATGGTTCGGTAGTCCTTGGCAGTGACGCGCCCATCTAGTACAAGTATGGGGCCAAGGGAATGCCATGATATGGCAGCCCAAACCATCCCTGATCCACCCCCATGCTTCACTCTGGGAATGCAACAGTCTGGGTGGTCCGCTTCTTTGGGGCTTCTCCACACCGTAACTCTCCCGGATGTGGGGAAAACAGTAAAAGCGAACTCATCAGAGAACAATACATGTTTCACACTGTCCACATCCCAAGATTTGCGCTCTTTGCACCATTGAATTCGACGTTTGGCATTGGCACGAGTGACCAAAGGTTTTGGCTATAGCAGCCCGACCGTGTATAATGACCCTGTGGAGCTCCCGACGGACAGTTTTGGTGGAAACAGGAGAGTTGAGGTGCACATTTGATTCTGCTGTGATTTGGGCAGCCGTGGTAGCACCCGAACATCCCTTTCAGACAGCTTCCTCTTGTGTCCACCGTTAATCCTGTTGGATGTGGTTCGTCCTTCTTGGTGGTATGCTGACATTACCCTGGATACAGTGGCTCTTGATACATCAAAAGGACTTGCTGTCTTGGTCACAGATGCACCAGCAAGACGTGCACCAACAATTGGTCCTCTTTTGAACTCTGGTATGTCACCCATAATGCTGTGTGCATTGCAATATTTTGAGCAAAACTGTGCTCTTACCCTGCTAATTGGACCTTCAGAGTCTGCTCTTATTGGTTCAATGTGCAATTAATGAAGATTGGCCACCAGGCTGGTCCAATTTAGCCATGAAACCTCCCACACTAAAATGAGAGGTGTTTCAGTTTCATTGTCCAACCCCTGTATATATATTAAATTAGGGTTTGCGTGTGTGTATATATATATATATATAATGCAACAAAGAAAATACAAATAAACATTTGTTTATCCATTTCTGGTTATCCACTGCAGGCAAAGCTCCCATGATGCATCAGGTGGTACCAGAAATGTCTGACCTGCTACAGTTATGGTTCTTTCTCCACACTGGGGACAGGGGGGGTGCCCTGATAGGGCAGACTGGTCCCAGTATGAGCTGCTGGACTGTCTGCAGAACCAGTGTCCACAGCTGGTAGAGACTGGATCCTTCAGGACGTCCTGACACAAAGCACAGCTGGACAGCTGCTCCTCCTCCCAGACACCACTCCTCTTCCTCCCTCTGTGAAGACATTTCTCCATCACTAACATGGTTCCAGCAGAGCCAGAGCTGCTGTCTCTGCTCCTGATGGGAACAGAAACCTCCCTGCTGCCCTTCCTGCTTTTGATTCAATATCTGCTTTCTATGGATACTTCACAGCTGAACCCACAGCTGCTGCTCTACAGTCAGCATTTAGGTCATGAAACTTCATTCATCATGGGGACATTTCATAGTGAAGACCCCCTGATCCTCATATGGAACAAGGAGAACACTACAGGAAGGAAGACACAGGACAAACCCTCATGGAGGGAAAACAGAACCTCACTGGAGACTTTTAAAGAGGAACCATAGAAACCACATGTTGAATCCTGTCTTACTTTGTGTCTGGGGGACCAGGTCCATCTCTGAGGTCTGGAGGTCTATCCATGGACCAGTCACTCTTCACAGACACACAGTCGGGTTGTGGATCCTCTGCTCTCTGTCTGTGGCTCTGACCTCTGCAACACAAACATGTTGTTCACATCATCACAGAGAAACTCTCGGATGGAAACCTGCCCATCCATTTTCTATCCTGATTATTTATCTTGGTCACAGGGGGAGGAGCCTATCCAAGCTGAACACAGGCCAGAGGGTCCTGGTTCTGGGCCTGTTCGGGGTCTGTGTCTGGGGACAGGGTCTGGTGGGGGGACACTATAGCACGGAACTCAGTTTCAGTTCTGCTGCCAGAATGCTGAACAGGACATGAATGGAAAAATCTGTATGAATAATTAAAAAATAATCAGAAACTTTCTCACACATTCTGAGAATAACTCCTGAAATCTCTGTTTCAGAGGTCTTACTTTGTGTCTGGGGGTCCAGGTCCATCTCTGAAGTTCAGAGGATGAGGCATGGACCGGTCACTCTTCACAGACACACAGTCGGGTTGTGGATCCTCTGCTCTCTGTCTGTGGCTCTGACCTCTGCAACACAAACATGTTGTTCACATCATCACTGAAAAACTCTCTGATGGAAACTAATCCAAACCTCTGAGCACACAAACTGCTGCAGAGGATCTGTGGGACTCTCCTCTCAGACCACAGTCCAGCTCTTTCTCCAGCTGTTTCTGAACCTTTGTACGAAAGCAAATCATTAAGGTTCCAGCACTCTACTAATTTTCCACCTCGTCCTTTATCTACATTCACCAAGTTTGACTTCCTGTTCCATCTGCTTTGCTCTTCTCTACAGGTCAACCCTCCCTGATTAGAACAAACATTTCTCTGGTTAGTGGCGTTCCCACATGTGGAGACACAGCTTTGTTTTGGGGTAAATGTCGTTCCATCTGTGGGGGATTAGCAACCCCATCTAAAGGGCCCATCAGTACAAACAGCCTCAGCTGGCTGGTCATAAACACCTTTAGATGTTCCACCTCAGATCAGACCCTGAGCCCTTCATGAGCAGCTCTCTTACTTTGTGTCTGATGGACCCGGACCAGCTCTGAGGTCTGGAGGTCTGGACTGGTCCCTGTTCAGAGCCTCAGACTCTGCTCTGTCCATCTTCTGGACTTCAGTCACTCTGAGAAAAGAGAAGAAAAGACATAAACCAGACGGTGTGTTCAGGGCCCACAGCCAAACAGAAGCAGCTGGAGCACCCTGCTCACACTAATGTTACTTCAGCTTTACTCTGGTTTGATTCTGTTCAGGACCATCTCACATCCTATAGACATCTACTTTACCATTGATCAGACAGTGAACCGGTGTAAATCTCAGGGCTTGCTGTTGGCCAACTTCTCCAAACGCTGTCCTGAGATGTACGAGGTAGTTTGGTGTCTGATGCTGTAACTCCATCATCAGAGCTGCTCCCTCTAAAAACAGGTGAAATGTTTGTGCTTTTTATCCAGAAAACCCTCAGGTCACATCTACTGTTCAGGATCTGGTCCTTATGGACATAGATTACATGTTCAATTTCAATATTTATACTACAGTAACAGAGTTACACACATTAGTATCTTAAAACACTCAGCATTACAGTACAGACACAGGTTTTGTGCTTCCTTATATCCTAAACATCAGGAGGAAACATTTCGAATCATCACGTTTTATGAAGTTAAGTCTGTTTTCTTTTATTAGTTTACGACGGTTCTGCCACATCCAAGAGGGCGGAGGCGCTGCCGTATCCTAGCAACGGACCAACCTGCTCAACGCGGGTCTACGTATACATGTCTATGCCCGTGTTCCAGATTTCTGAGATGCTGCATAGCTATTGGGTCACACAGGTGTCACTCAAACGTAAAGGCTGGAGTTCGCTGACATCTGTCAGCCTATCAGAGTAGAGGGAGGGCGGGGTTTAGAGAAGGAATACAGAAGACAGACGACGGAAGTTTTTACGGAGGAATACGCCCAAGCTTTTTCCCTCCAGAAAGTTTTAGAAAAACGAAGGGAGCCTGTGAATGAGTGTTTGTGTGGATCCTGTAGCAGCATCATAACACGACAGCAGCTCATTTACCACCGGAACGACTCATTTCCTCTAACGGGAAAGAAGTCCTTCATTTGACTCTGTCTGACAGGAACATGAAAATAAAGACAGTTTTTACTGACTAAACCATTTGTGTTCGACAAAGAGCTGTGTCGGACTTAGAATACAAAAAGCAGAACAAAGACTTTCCACAGAGCTTCTTAGGACACATTCAGCTGGTTTTACATGTTCGGGACAAGATTTTTATTTAGCACAGTTTGATAAAAAGTTAAACTCTCAGCTTTCAGTCTGAGATGATTTTTTACGACCACAAATCAGCATTTTATTTCGACAATAAATTAGTTTAGCAGCTAATGTAAATGTAGAATACAATGAATATATATGACTTAATCTACATCGTATTGTGTCTGTGTTTTAAGTTTCTATTGTTACAGTTATTCTGCTTCTGGAAGCCGCAGATCAGATGTCTCATAAAATGGAGGATTCACTTCTGCTTCAGTTCAGCTGAGCTGAAGTTTGTTTACCAAACCCTGGAACGGACCATTTAATGCAGATTTCTGTTTACAACAGCTGATTTTTACCAGTTAAACATATTAAAGCAACAAAAACTGATCATTTACCTTCAGATTCTGCTTCACCTGAGAGGAAAACGTCGCCTCCGTCCAGTTCATGAGCGTTAGAATGTGAAAACCAGTCCCACCTGTACAGGTGTGTCTGTGTGGATCATGTTACAGCAGAACAACACGCCAGAAGTCTGCAGACTAAGGGAATGACTCATTCACTCTCTGTTCTTAAACCTGAAAACAAAAAGCTGCTGCCTGTTTGGATTTGTCTAAAAATACTCACTTTATCATAGTATGCTATCACATGATCTATGTAGATTACTGATTGTTTTATTTTCTTTTATAACTATATTTTGTGTTGAAGTCTCTGGCTGTAACCACAGATTCTCTTTTCTCTCCTTTCCTTCCTCTCCTTTTCTCTCTCTGTCAACACAAACACACACACATCATTTGGTACCACATTCCAATGTGATCAACATGAATTAGGACCCGGCTTGTTAGTCTTAGAGGTAACTGGCCAATAGGACTTGGTTGTGTCCAGTCCTCCTTTTGAGGGGTGTGCCCAGCCCAGGAGACAAAGACCCATCACCCCCAGATCTCAGGGCTCTTTGCCGACTGAGACCCTGAGAGAGAGGTTTCCTCTGTGAAGAGCCCAGCGCTGAAATACTTTACCTGTGACCCAATAAATGTCCATTTTTTACTCTTGATCTAATCTGGCTTATTCTCAGGTTTACAATTGAAGAATCGGGTTAACATGCCAATCAGAGATAAAGACTCCCAGAAAACAGTCATGAGGGCTGTTCCTGCAGTCTGAGCTTTAAACCTGATCTGGTTAGCCCTTCACCCCCATTTCTGTATGGGTTTTTAATCCATTGGCTAAAACGATAAGGCATATTTGTGTTTGGTCACAGTGACCTGTGACTTTATAAACATTTAAAAATCATAATGAACATTTCTCTCAGAGCTCCTCAGAGACAAACATGGAGCTGGACAGGTCTGGATGTTTGTGTCTCATAATTAAACTGTTGTTTCTCATTAGATCAGTAGTATAATATTCCTCCACCAGCCGTCCTGTTCACTCCAGAATCAGCATTCTGTGAAGAAGCTGCACAGTCAGCTGCTCCCTCTGTCAGAGTCCGTCCAGTCAGAGGACAAAGCGGCTGGTCCACCACCTCCAGGGCCCCCAGAGTTGGTATGTCCTCCATGGACTGAGCCCCTTCTGTCCTGAACCCTTATCAAACTCCAGCCTTCAGGCCCTTCCAGAGGGGCCCTCATGCTGCGCCATGAGCTGGGGGAGCTGCTGTTGGGGGGCTCGGCCCTTTCTGAAAGTCAGGTGTGGTCTCCCTAGCACTTCCAGAGCAGCTTGTCCCTCCTCCCAGAAGCTCTCACAACCATTCAGACAGAATAAGCCTTTAGGCTGAGAGCTGAAGCCCAGAGATCCACAAAGAACAAAGCCCAGGAGACACCTCTGCTCCTGGGGGCTGTTTGTGAGTCCTTAAGGGAGTTACCACCCCTTCATCTCCAACACTGAGGTGGAAAATACAACAAGATAAAACACAGAGTAGGACAAGGACACTTAGAAAGTATAAAAGAAGATCAGTAGGAAGAGAAGGTGCTGAATGGTCCCAAGCAGAAGCAGAACCAGCAGGAGCCATTGTTCTGGGGCAGGCTGAAGAGCCAGGACTGTCAGATAAAAGCTGGAGCCTTCACTGAGACCCTGAACAACACAGGCTGCTTTGCTTTTAGGAGGGATGACATGGAAGGAGACGTCTTCCTGCATAGCCCTGAAAAAGGCCAGAGACTTGTAACCCCTTTTTTCTTCTATTAAGAATTTAGTATAAATTTGGGTTTCAGATTCCTATATTTTGGACCAATTTTTAGAAGATTAGCTAACGCTCATGAAGCCCAGGACGGAACATCAAAATTAACCACACTCACACACGATTTAATTTCAATAAATGTATTATTAACAATGAACCTGAACAATATTAACAATATGATACAATATAATGAAAAATAATAAAGTGCGCGCATAGGAAACAAAGAAAAAAAATTATGAGCTCAGTTTGTCCTTTTTCTGATGTTGTTGGGGCCCTTTAATCTCACCGATCCTACCACACAGTCTTGGGAGTTTAGTTCAGTTTTATCTTTTGGGTTCTGGCTCCCCACTTCCTATCGGGTTAGTCCAGCAGATGGTGAGAAACAGCTGATGGCTCTCCTGCTCTGGTCTCCTCTTTATCCTGGATGGCTGGTGTCTCTGATGCTTCTCTCAGCATCAGGATCACCAATTCCTATCCTCAAGAAAAAACCTGACCTGTAGGACAGGCCACATTCATTCAACCATTCATTAAATCAAACTGATACAGGTCATAAGTCCTTATTTAAATTAAATAACACAGAAATGACCTAAAAATCAATCTATATGAATTAACAAAAATGGCTAATTCTCATTTCGGTGTAAACAGTGTAAATTAAATAAAATACACAAATTACCATAAAACACACAATAGCCTAGCAATCTGAATTTCCCCACATTTTAGCGATTAGCTACGCCAGCCAAGCTCAATGCCACACACGTGGCATTAAGCTAGCAGCTAGCGGCCGATTAGCGCTAATGCTAACGGACCTTTATTTGCCATTAAATCGCTCAAACTTCATTCAAACTCACCGCCGAGTAAGCAACACAGAATGTGGATCCTGGACTTTGCTTGCGCAGTGTTTTCCACCTTTTTCTTCAATTGTTCGTTTAATTTTCTGTCTTCCAACGCAGAGAACACCTCGTAACAACCACACAGTGTGTCTTCCTTCCAACTCTCTCTCTGTGTGCTCTGCGCAGCCGCAGTACCGCGACGCACCTGCGTCTGCGCTGTACGTCAGACTTAACCAACTAACTGTTGGCTATCTTTCACACTCATTCATACTACTTATAAAAAAACAGACTCACTTCAAATGACTTATGAAGCCTGGGCTACAATAGACACTGTGGAGCAGCCTGAGTAATACAGCAGGACCCAGTCTTTTTACACTCTTTCTCACCCCAAACTGATGAATCATCGATTAGTTTCAAACGATCGTTTTCCTTTGAATCATCCCATGACAGGATGGTAAAGATGGAGAGGAAGAAAAGAAATCACTCAGGGGGAAAAAACCTGAAATGGAAACGGGAGTAGTTGCTATCCCTGTGTTCCTACTCTGCTACAATTACAGCCACTGTTCATAGTCTTATGGCTATCATTATTATTAGTCTCAGTAACACAGACTGGATGAACAATGGCAATGATATTGTGGACAGGATCTAAAAAGTGGACATGTCTGGGCAAAAGACGACGTTTGGTAACCCTATCAAATACATGCGTGCTTACGCATATGTGTACATGAAAAGCAAAAAAGATGATTTTTACACTGTTGATGAAAACATGTGGAAGTTATGGCTCTGTGGCGCAATGGACAGCGCATTGGACTTCTAAGAAAACTATATCAAGATGTAGACATTCAAAGGTTGTGGGTTCGAGTCCCACCAGAGTCAAGTGTGTTGTGGTATGGCAGTAGTGTCATTAGGAACGTTTGGTAAAGGGCAGTAGCCTGCTGTCACCCATCACTGTGCAGAGGTCTTTGGAAGCTGCTGAAAACTGCAAAGTTTAAGCTGAAGAACATTTTAACACTGTTACTGTGTTATAGGGCAAGGGCAATCACAGAGCTTGACAGCTAGCAGAGGATGGTTTTGATCCATTGACCTCTGGGTTATGGGCCCAGCACGCTCCCTCTGCGCCACTCTGCTACTACACCTTAACACCTCACTGCTTGGTGGTGGTGGACGCTTCATGTATTTCTATTAAACTTCTTTTTAAATGATTTTACCATGAAAGTCCAGCCCCTTTTTCTACTATTTAAGTTCTTAGTTAAAGTGTATGACTATGTTGTGTTTTTTTTTCTCAGTTTCCTTGAATAATCTGTTTCTATTAAATATTATCAACCTTTCTCTTGCTCACTTTTTATTTTTGCCAACGCTAAACATGCCTTGTGTACAATTGGCTGCTTATATTGAGCTATTCCACTTTTGTGTTTGCACAGGTGCAGTGCCAGATTTGGTGGGTAATCGGGTCGTAGACGCTCGTAACACAGCTTCAATAACACCGTTACCCTGTGTATATACTACACGATGTGAGATGCACGTGTTAGCTGAAACTCGGCCCGATTCAAGAAATTCTCACACGAGTGAAAAATCATGTCAAAAAGGGCACAGTGTATCCCAAATCTTCTGGAACATTTGCTGCCCTTGAGAGAGGCTGGCCTTGTGTTGAGCTTTACTCTGCTTTTAGCTCCTTCCACCTATTGTGGATGTGTACACTGTTCCTCTAAATCTAGAACACAGCTTCATGTGTTGTTCTCAGCTGGTTTTAAGCAACAGATCCATTTCCACAGCGCCCCCTCCCTGCTTTGAGCCGCCTATACCAGGCTACAGACCTGACCCCCCTCCCCACAACATTTCCTGACATGACAGAACATCCCAAGAAGAACATGCTGCGGAAGTGCTGATTTCTGTGTTTCATAAATCATGCACATTATATGTTTACCTGTTTCCTGACATCTGACAGTGTTGTCAGGATGGCCGAGCGGTCTAAGGCGCCAGACTCAAGGATTGTAACCTTCCTTAACACGAGGGGATTTCTAGTCTCCAAAAGGAGGTGTGGGTTCAAATCCCACTCCTGACACACAATTATTCTTATTATACAGTACTTAAAATTTTGTGAAATCAGTCACCTGCGGACTGAGTGGCTGCAATTTACATTCTTTTCAAATGAATCAACCTTATTGCAGCCTTATTAGATCATTTATTAGATACTTTTGTTTAAATTATTGTTCTACTATTAAGAGTCAAAAGGGGGATTGAATCCACTCTGGCAGAGACTACAGCCTTAACACAGCACCTTGGACCACTCATCCAGTCTGACACTCTGCCTGGGGCTGGAACATGGAACATTAACGGTAGTGAAGTTTAAATCCACAATTTGGAAACACATATCATTTTAGTGTGGGAGGTTTCATGGTTAAATTGGACCAGCCTGGTGGCCAATCTTAATTAATTTCACGTTGAACCAATAAGAGCAGACTGTGAAGATCCAATTAGCAGGGTAAGAGCACAGTTTTGCTCAAAATATTGCAATCCACACAACATTATGGGTGACATACAAGAGTTCAAAAGAGGACCAATTGTTGGTGCACGTCTTGCTGGCCAAGACGTGACCAAGACAGAAAGTCTTTGTGATGAATCAAGAGCCACGGTATCCAGGGTAATGTCAGCATACCACCAAGAAGGACGAACCAAATCCAACAGGATTAACGGTGGACGCAAGAGGAAGCTGTCTGAAAGGGATGTTCGGGTGCTAACCCGGATTGTATCCCAAAAACATAAAACCACGGCTGCCCAAATCACGGCAGAGTTAAATGTGCACCTCAACTCTCCTGTTTCCACCAAAACTGTCCGTCGGGAGCTCCACAGGGTCAATCGCTATCGCCAAACCTTTGGTCACTCGTACCAATGCAAAACGACGGTTTCAATGGTGCAAGGAGCGCAAATCTTGGGATGTGGACAATGTGAAACATGTATTGTTCTCTGATGAGTCCGCCTTTACTGTTTTCCCCACATCCGGGAGAGTTACGGTGTGGAGAAGCCCCACAGAAGCGGACCACCCAGACTGTTGCATGCCCAGAGTGAAGCATGGGGGTGGATCAGTGATGGTTTGGGCTGCCATATCATGGCATTCCCATGGCCCCATACTTGTGCTAGATGGGCCAAGGACCACCGAACCATTCTGGAGGACCATGTGCATCCAATGGTTCAAACACTGTATCCTGAAGGACATGTCGTGTATAATGATGACAATGCACCAATACACACAGCAAGACTGGTGAAAGATTGGTTTGATGAACATGAAAGTGAAGTTGAACAGCACAGTCACCAGATCTAAATATCATTGAGCAACTTTGGGGTGTTTTGGAGGAGTGAGTCAGGAAACATTTTCCTCCACCAGCATCACGTTGTGAACCGGCCACTATCCTGCAAGAAGAATGGCTTAAAATACCTCTGACCACTGTGCAGGACTTGTATATGTCATTCCCAAGTCTAAAACCAGGTGTTTCAGTTTCATTGTCCAACCCTTCAGATTCCCGGGGCGAACCTGAACGCATCACCAGCTGCCCCAGCTATGCGTAACCACTAACATGCAGGAGGCAGCAGGACTGTAGAAAATGTTACTAACTGGACTCTCTCCCTTCCCCGTAGTCGTGTGCTTTCTCGTCCCCCTTCTCTCTCCTCTCTCCTCCTAACACTTTCTGCAGGTATTCCTGGCTCTGGAGCTGTGGGGCCTGGATCTGTGGTTGGGAGTCTCCTCCTATCATTTCCTGCAGGTGTTCCTAGAGCTGTGGAGTCTGGATCTGTGGTTGGGAGTTTCCTGCTGCCCCCGTGTTCCTGCTCTGTTGCCGTCATAACTTCTACCATCATCATTAGTATTAATATCATTGCCATTTTTCATCTAGTCTATGTGTTGCTGTGTAAGTTGCTTCTCTCTGCTCCCTCTGTCCTTCTCTCGCCCTCTCTCTCTCTTTTGCCCTCTCTTTCCGCACCCCCAACCGGCCGAGGCAGATGGCCGCCCACCCTGAGCCATAGTTCTGCTCCAGGTTTCTGCCTGTTAAAAGGAAGTTTTCCTTGCTTGTGTCGCCTAGTGCTTGCTCATGGTGGGAATTGTTGGGTTTCTGTAATTAACTTCAGAGTATGGTCTGACCTGCTCTGTTTGGAAAGCCTGCAGATAACGGTTGTTGTGATGTGGTGCTATATAAATAAAATTGAATTGAAATTTGAATTGAAAAAGACTTCAGACACACTTCAGTTTTAAGTTTTATCATTCTGTGGAGTATGTGTGGAGCTGGGTCCATGAGAAGAGCTTAAACATTCACAATGGATGAAAGGACCAGCAGGCAAACAGGACTCAGCCTCACAGGGAGTCAGTGAAAGCATCAGTCCACACAGATGATTGTGGTCTGTGAGGCTTGGAGTGGATCCTTCTTTACCAACTAAGGTATGCATTACAGTGTTTCCTTTGATAAAGAAACATTTTAGATTGTTGCCATATTTTAATACGTCTTCTGCTGCCTCCACTCAGCTTTCTCCCAGCTGATTAGTAAAAGGCTTCTTCTAGCTCAGTTTGTTGCTCTAGCTCAATGACACTTTTTGTTGTGGTTTGATCTTTTTAAGTACCCTTTGAATCCTCTTTCCAGCCCTCATAACTCATAGGTTTTAAGTCCTTTGCCTTTTTATCTAGAAAGCTGACAAAGGCAACAGGAGGCCCTGTTGAACTGTAATGTTGGAAATTCAGTTTTATTCATAAAGCACCAAGTCACTACAAATGTTATGTCGATGCTCTAAAGTCAATTAAAATCAAATTCGCTGTTATACATTCACCCTTTAATCAATTCTAAGTTAGACCAACACTTTGATTCTACAAATAAAAACCTGAAGCTACTTGAATGGAAATTAAATCTTTTCACAGGATATTTTTAGTTCACCAATAATCTGATTATCCAAAATATTTCTCTTCCAGATCTCTTGCTCTAAACTTGCTCTAAACATTTGTACATAACAAATGGAAGGTTGTGGAACATTTTCAGGACAACTAAGCCCTTGTGTTTCAAACTTAGTGTGGAGAATGGTCCAGACGACATGGTGGTTCCTTCTCTAATACGTCCTGCAGGCAGGACAAAGCAGAACAAATCCCAGCCTGACGTGTGGATGTGGACCTCCTGCTGCTTTGTGTGTTCCTGGATCATTGCCAATGTCTCACAATTCAACCCTTCATACAGAATAAGAACCACTATACAGATCAATAAAAATAGTTTCTTAATGGTGTGTCCAGGCTCTATGGAGATCCCAAAGAATCTCAGTTTCCAGCATTTTTGAAGGTAACTGCTACACTGCAGAAACTGTTTAGAGGGAAGCTTTGTCATCCTTTTCTTTTTATTTAAACTGTAATTGAATTATATGGATCACAGGAAAAGGCGACTCTGTAAAGTTTCCATCATTACTGGCAACTCTTTTTTTAAATAAAGGAAGGTTTTCCATCCAAAGCAAAGGGACGGGCCTGAAGAACTTTTATCAGATGATGGAAAGGAGGATTTGAGCTGATGTCAGATTTGTGTTTCCTCTGCAGATGGAGGTAGAAACTGTGTGTGTCAGCAGCAGCATGGAGTCCTCAGTGTGAGGACACTAGAAGCTCTCTGTGTGGAACAGCAGAGCTCAGAGGACCATCTGGAACTGTCCATGACTCTCCTCCATGTCAGAGATCAGCACTCACTTCATCAACCATCTTTCTGACAAGGACAGGATCACACTAAACTCAACTCAACTCAAGGAAGCTATAATAGTGCAGTTTCTGTGGTGTAGTGGTCATCACATTTGTCTAACACACAAAAGGTCCCAGTTCAAAACTGGGAAGAAACAGGTCAATTTCTTGCTCTCTTTCAAAAGCTTTGTTACTGTAGTCATAACAGGTTTCATAACAGGTTCCATCTTTGTGGCTTTCCCACTCAGGCCTATTGGTGTGTGATACAGTGATACACAGTCAGCTCACTAGCACAGTTCTCCTCCCTCATCTTCTCCTGAACCCTGCTCACCGGTCCCCTTTTTGGACCGCACATGGCTGGAACACCATCCCTCGTTAATCCAATGAGTGGATTCCACAGCAGCTTTATTTCAGTCACACATTTGGAAACCTCCTCAAAGATTTCCTTTCCTGTGGTTGGGCCATACACTGATTTTAGTCCCCAAAGCTCCTCTGTAACACACAGACTGAGTCCACTCCCC
>CAJRST010039833.1:1107-11591 GCA_907169785.1 Menidia menidia
TTTTTTTTTAAAGATATATGAGATACATATTTAATTAAATGTTTTTACAATTTTGTTCTGACAGTCCCATTGACTTATTTACATTTTTTCTATTACACAATAAGAACATGATTGGATGGAAATGTATAAAACCATTTTACTTTAGATTTCAAACAGTGTCTGATAGCATCTGCTATGAGGTCAAGAGGTCAAAGCTGAAAGAAAAAAAGAAGTATCATGGTTAAGAGAGACAAAAATGCAACGTCCACTTATGAGGACACAGGGTCTCAGGAGGTTAAAAAGCATCTCTATTTGAAGAATTAGCTACTTTCTCTGTTTCCTGTTCCTGCTGAGAACAGGACGTGTGTTTGTGACAGGGAGGTGAAGCAGGTGGTAAAACCAGCCGTGGGGCATCTGCATGTTCCTGCACACACACACACACACTCGGGTCACTTATGGTCCACGGATATCAACGCCATATTTCAAATGATCCACAACAGTATTGGATTTTTGTTTTGGGGTGTTCACAATTTTCACTTTTTCTAATGCATAGTGATCAGAGAACAAACATATTTCTTTTTTTTTCTGTTGCCAGGCATTTCCAGATAGGAACAACTGTGTGATAGGAACAAGCTGGTAGATCCTTATGGTTTTTGTTGATGGTGCTAAGCTGAGTTTTTTTTTTTTGTTGAAATGATTGCAATGTACTGCAGAAAGGACTACAAAGCTTTAAAATAAGATAACTTGTCATCCATGGTAATTCTTTGTCCTGGACTATAGGACGACACACAGTTCTCAACAAACTTTTGCCAGATGTCTGAAATTGCTGCTGATTGGTCTGTTTGTATGCGCTCTTTACGGAAGTCCTTGTTTTTTCAGCAAAGGTACTATTGTCCTGGATGCTTAGTACAAGCTCAGTAATTTAGCTGGTGTTAATAAAAGAACAGTGAGACTAGTGAGGTAGAGAAATTCATATAATTACTGATAAACATTACATGCCAGCTGCAGCTCTTAAACTGGAGCATATGAGTGGGGTCAAAGCGGATAACCAGGTTTAGTGACAGTAGAAATAATAAAGGGTTAGGTTCAGAGTGGAGTAATAGAAATGTATTAATTCATTAATTATTAGAAATAAATATTCAAAATGACATACAAATAAAGTCTGACATCTGCTGCCAGACAGAAATGCTCGGACTCCCCAGCACTTCAGATCAAACATTATTCTTACGATTTTTGTTTAACTGAGCTGTACAAAAAACAAAATCAAATCAAATATGAATATTTCAGATTTTTACATGGCAAAGGATTTCATTTACTTTAGGAGACTGGCATCATGGACGCTGGTAATGCACCGAACACATTAAACACATAATGTGTGTACATAAGGTAACTAGAGAAAATATGTGGAGGGCAGGAAATGCTGAAACTCAAATATATCACACCAAACAAAAAAGTTAAAATGACTGACTTCTGATGGAGTGCTGCAGCTAAACCTACTATATTTAACCATGGAAGCGTTTTGATGAATGAACATCAGTGTTTGCTTTCACTGTGGAAAACAATAGATTCTCATATAGGGAGGGCAGAACCAGTTAGCATCCTCGTATTGTTCTAAACCATTAACCACCCCGTCCCCATCATCAGCCTCATCAGCTAATGCATTCAGTCCTCAGAATAAGCACATGGAGACGGAAAGCAGTCTGAGACAAGAAAGAAAAAGTGGTGCATGTTTTGTCTGTAAAAGTCCAGCAAAAACGGAAGTCATTTTGAAAGCATGTGGCAGAGACAATGTTATGCCATCTTAGACAAGTTTCCCCATGTTTTCCACATGTGGTTCACTTTGTTTCTTCAGGGCTTTGCTGTTGGTTCACTGTGTATTTTAGAAAAATGAGCAATGGTTATTTTTAAGCACCAAATCCAGAAATAAAATGCGGAGAAAAAAGCTTTAACCCATTTAAAAAGAAAGTTTTGGAACACTGACACAGTGGTAATGGAGTCTATTTCCATTACCAACTTCACCATTTACATAAAATGATAACACTAAGGAAATTTGACTGGTTCTCATGCAGTGCTGCCCGTCTTTAAACATCATGTGAATGCACTGATTTTTTCCGACCTCACCCTTTAAATACTGAGATTATGCCAGAACCCTATAACATTGTTTTACAGAATTATTCGCTGCTAATATTGTCTTTTGCTCATTTGCATTGTATGATATATTTTTTTAAACGGCTCAGTTCTTAGAGATTTTGAGTAATGAGTTGATTTGATAGACTCAGACTGTGATTAAGGACCTTTAAGGACGTTCTTACACCTTTACCTCACCAATGAATCTGTTGAATGTGTAACTTTCCAGAATAGTTTCACATGTATATTTTATAAAGCTTTCTTAGTTTGCAATATTCCACCTTTCTCTTTTTATTTTTATTCTCTATCTTTGTTTTGTATCTCTGTTGACACATCCTAAAGGCTGTTTGGTGTGTAGAAACTGATCCCTGCTCAATTGCAGCATCTGTGGCTGTAAAGGAGCTGACAAAATGTTATTTTGGCCCTATCGGCCTCTTTACTTGTTTATGACGTTCACTTGTTTGCTTCACACTTGGGAGTGGCTATTTTTTTCTCAAATTGTTTCTTTATTTGCCACATCTCTTATGACGCATTCATTCTACAAACATAAGGACACATAATACAGATTAGCTCTTGTTGATAGAACTCATTTAGATTTTTTACACCTAACCCTAACCCACAAGTTATGTTTGTTTATTTGGCTTCAGTTCGGACTGTTCAGGAATGTTTTGATTTTTCCTAAATGTCAAGAGTATAACATTAAACGGTAAATTATTCCATACCTTCTCTATTACTGGATTAGTTGATGTAGGTCAAAACGAGTCATATTTTTCTCTAGATTTCTTTGTTTATTAGGTTGTAATTGTCGAGTTATCTTGGGTTTGTCTGCCTGACTCGACCAGGCTTTGCACAGAGGACGCAGGAAACAACTCAGCTCAACTTAGTCCTTCTTTTATTTGACTTTTGTCACTTTTTGTTGAAAGGTAAGCAGGTTGATAACCTCAAAGAGAAAACAAACAGAAATGAGTCCCACCGTGAACCATGCAATCATGTTAAGTTATCTATGTTGGACTTAGTCTTTGAAAAATAAATACTTTACTAAACATAGGTGGGAGAATGAAGTGAAATACTTACCAGTGGCATCTCTGTGTTTCACTGACTCACCCAGTATTAATCACCTCAGAGCTTCTTGCTCTATTCCATTTCTCCAAACACCAAGTGAACGCTTGGGCTCTCTACCGCCCTCTGCCCCACTCCATGCACCAAATAAACATCACCACAGAGTGAAAAATGCAAAAAATGAGAAGTAAACAGCACTTAACCCAACAGTAATAACGTTGTTTTTAACCATCACCAACCCTATCGCTACCGTTCTCCACACCAGTCGTTTCTCTGATAAATAAAGGTGACTGAATTAATTACCTGGAGTGTAAAAAGGGATTAAATGTGGTTTTGCCACATCGCATCACATATCTGTTGAAATTTATAGGAGACATACTGATTTTGAAGCTTTGAGGCTTATCCAATTCATCAGTCTTCAAAAAAAGAACGAAATCTATCAGCGAAAATCATGTTTCCAATGGAATTATTAGAAACTACTTCTGTTTTTAAAAGAAAACAACCATTTTATCAGTAGTAGTCAACATTAATTGACTAATATTTCTAGACAGCCATGAATCAGTGTGACCAATCAGTACCTGGATATCTTGTCACCTCATTAGTTCTTTGAGTATCCACACAAGTGGAATATAAGTGTCTGCAAACATCCGTTCCATCAGATATAGCAGCTTATGCCTGCACACGTGTGTTGGCATGTGTCTCTGAGAGATGTAAATAGAGTCTGTGTGTAGTCAGACAGGGTAATGATGAGAAGAACGTAAAACATGCAGACTAATCCCCAAGGAGCAGTTAAGTGGACAGATGTCTTAACTTTGGCTGAACATGGTAAGGCAATGCTGCCATCATGACTTTAGTGCTGATTCTTTCAGTTTAGAACAAAAATGTGTAGTTGCTGAGCTATAAATGCTCAAAACTTTTATGATTTTGTTAGAAAATTAAACAGCTCAGGAATGTTAAGAGTTGTCACATTCACCAGTAAATGGGACAATTCAAGAATTCCCATCACTATGCTAGTTTTCCTTTATTCTTACATCTCCTCCAATCGAAGCTTGAGGATTTTTTAGAATCAGAAGCCCGCTGAGTTCAGTTTCAAATGAATGTTGAATGGAGATAGGAGCTTTACCATCAAAGTCATTAGTAAAAGCAATTTTGTAAAGAAAATTTGGCTGCTCTAAATATAGTTATCAGAATAATGTTTTCAAATGAAACATACAAATGTGTTTGGGGTAAGTAAGGAACTGATCTTTCTTTTAAGTGTCTTGATTAAACTTTCTGAAGACAGTGCTTATGAATTATGCACAAGACTGCCTTATCTTTAAATGATTCTTTTCTGAACTTTAAAAGACTGAGACAAACATGAATGAAGTTAAGTGAAATATGAAAAAGGGTCTCATGGTAGAGCTCAAAGCAAAGTCATTTCGGGGTTTTTTGGGCTTGTGCTACAGTGAACTCTATGAAATTATCATAGTTTAAACACTTTACCATGTAAGGTCAATACAGTGGATATTGCCTCAAGTAAATAAGAAACACCGTACCATGGAAAATATAATCACAGTTCCAAATTTTAAATAAAGTAAATAGAAAAATGATCTGAATAGCTGAAATTAAATGTAAGAAATATATCTTTTGAAATTCACACAGCAAATCTAAATGAATGTTGCCGTGTTTAAAGCATTAGTCTAGTTGCTCTCCGGTATAAACACCATCAAAGAAATTTCAATTCCATTCTGTTTTTTGTTGTCCTACATTAGGCTTGTATCTTCAAAGTTGGGAAGATTTTGCCACAGCATAAATATGAAGAATATGCAAATGATCTTGCTCTGCATTTAAGACAACAAAGGTTTATTGAGCTGAAAAACAAGAACCCTTTGTCAGTGTCTTTTCTTCGTGGGGTAGAGACTGAAGTCTGATGTGTTTACTGGAGTGTTCATGCTAATATGTGGATAAAAGCAGCAGAGTGAGACCACCGTAGGGCTGACGTGTGAGCAATGGGGATTCTGATGAGCTCTTTGTTCTCCGTTGTGCCATACACGTTCAGCATCTCGCTGCTTATGTTCATTCTCTGACTAAACTCCATCACAGATGCACGGGCTTGTTGTTAGACCCTCAACTTTGGCTGAAATAATATACAGTATGTAAACGATTGCCAGTGATTGTTGTGATGGTTGCCATGCCAGCACCTTTTTGCAAAACCTTGACTTATATTAGTTAAATCAAACCAACTAAAATAGTTTTTCTCTTTTTTGGGGTGGCAAATCGTCCATTTAAAAGTGCAGCCATGAAATGAGAACTACATTCATTTCAATAATGGGTATTTTTTGAATTCCAGGTAAAGAAAAAAGCTGTTTATGTTCATTTCATACTTTTTTCCCTCTAAATAAACTGTCAACAACATGAAAAGGATTTTTTTCTATAGAAAAAGGAACGTTTACAGGAAATTGCCTTCTACCATGCAGCAACTAAAATGTGCGAATTACACTATGGAATCAACTAGTTATTGAAAGAGATATCTGCTGCCAGCCTTGAAACAGATAGTCATACGTTGCATGCATGTAGGCCTACGCTTTTATTCATCCTCTGCACTGCACATATTTATTTATTTATACACCTTACTTTTGTCTCTTTAAAATATTTTATGTGTTTCTTGTGTTTTTATGTGTGAAGTGTGAATGTGTGTGTGAAAGATGTACTAGTACTGCACAAAAATTGCTCATACTGGGACAAATAAATCTATTGAACTGAACTGAACCCAGTTCATCTGATCTCTGCAACACTCAGCAAACCAACAAAAAAATGCACAGAATTACAAAATGGCCTTCACTTGTATTTTCACAACTACGTGTCTGAGGCTGACTTCATACAAAGGTATATCTTCAAAAATAATGTTAAAAAAGAAGCATATCCATGTAATACAATTTACAAAAACGTATTAGTCCATGAAGAAATGCAGAACACAGCCAGAATAACTCAGTCACAAATGCCTGCCTGAATATACTCACCGTTAAATTGGTAGAACTTTATTTGACCATGTTTACTCATCATCCAATGATATCAAGAATACACAAAAGTGTGCTTTTTGGGGGGATTACAAAGTTGCTTTTCAATATAGTTGATGCTAGGTCAAGAAATAACAGTCAACAGCAGGACATTAGGAGCTAAAAGCTCAGTTTTCCATCTTTCATATACATTTGTGGGAAGTTAGAATAAGTTCAAATAACACTCTGTAAGGTGTTTTCAGATGTGGAAGAGAAGGTTCTTATGACTGAATGAATGCAACTTAAATAAATCACAACAGTGATAAAGATTTTGATTTGAGATTTACCCAAAACACTTATGATGCAGAATTTTATTTAAATGAGCCAAAACGTTATTATTACTCAAAAGTGGAACAAATGCAACTGATTGTATTCACATAAAGTTCTCTGACTGTTTGAGAGTCTGTCTCTGAAATGGTGTGTTGGATGCCAGGTATAAAGAAAATAAGTTGTGGGGTGCTTCCTCACAGCAGTGGAAAATCCTGCCTTATTCTGCAAAGTTCAAACAGTGACAGGTATTTGCAATTTGTTCTCCACCTCCATCTCACAACTCAAGAACCTAAGATATTTTCCTTCTTTCAACTTGGTGCAAAATACTGTCACCTTCAGATAAACATGTACTGTATATTGTAAGCAGGCAGTGTCATTGGTTTAAGGCTAGAATCTGCATTCAAATAGCACTGGGATTCTCTGTTTGAACAGAGTTGCAGTTGAGCCATATCAGTGTGTAGAAATGCAAGCACCGGTTTGAGAAATGGAAGTCCAGGAGATGAATCAAAGCCAGGGGTTTACAGTCATGACTGGTCAGACCTCACAGAGCTGCTGGTGTGTTTCTGGACTCTACAAAATGCCGTTCAGCAACCAGATGAGCAAACACCAACACAGCTGGTCGTGATAAAAGCCCATGTGCAGAGGATAAAAAGATCATTTTGATCCCCTTTCCACTGCACTGTACCACACTGGATTCTGTAAATCCCCTTATCCGTGGAGCTCTTGTACTAGGTGAAAATTACTCTTTTAATATATACTTCGAAGTGGACATAAACCAGCACAATTCACAGACCACTTCAACGCAGGCTGACTAAGTACCATCTATGTTTGTGATAGAAAATGAGAAAAGTATCTGAAGCCTGTAATATGTACTGTACTCTGACTAGGACGTGCTTTGTGAACGTGTATATAAATGTTTGAATAATATACAGATCGAAAAGTACTTTATCGATCTTAGCCATGGTCACAAGGCACTAAATAACATTTACTGACATTTACTTAGAAACTGAAAAGCTTACAGACCTGATTCAGAAGTCTCCAATCATTAAATGGACTGCTGTTTTCTGTACCTTCTTAATCAATTGGAAAAAAATCGTAAAGATGCCTTTGGGGCTGGTTACAGTCTTCCATGTGCTCCAGTCAGACAGTTTACAATATTCATTGCTAGTTTCTGTCTGCTCCATTCAGTGTTTATGGGCAGATAGAGGTGATTTAATGCAGAACAGAATTGTTCAGCATTGTGTTTGCTCACATATGCATATCTATTTGTCTCCTGAGGGCAGATTCGGATGTCTCTGCTGAAGAGCTGCTGGAGAACTGCTGTGCTACAGGTCAAAGATGGGCCAGTGAAAATCTCCATTGCAACAACATGCCTACGCTTGACAAACACTCTGTTTGCAGGTGAGTAACATGTAGAATAAAATCCAACAAAGCTTAAGAAGCTATTGCTGAAAAGAACTGTTTTTATTAATCTGTTTTTATTCGTATTTGTGCTAGCATTTAGCTTTATGCCTTAATCAGAAGATGTAGTAATATGAAATTACTACACATAATTTTAAATGATATTTGCTATATATGTACAATGTGTTTCAAACCAGGATGCATGTACCACAATCCTCTTTTTCAGCAGGATATTTATCTTCAAAACGCTTGAAATGATTTAAAGAACATGGTAACAGCCCGAATAGTTGACTTATGGTGCCAAACTCTTGATGAATTTATTAATATATATCTATTTTGTATATGTAAGGTGGTTTTGATTTTGAGGCTGATTATTTTCCTTAAGATTCTTTCACAGTTGATGTAACCAACTTTAAATCAAAACTAGAACTGTCCTTTTGAATCTTGTCCATTGTTCCAGTTGAAATAGAATGTAAACAAAGTGCATAAAAAACAAGTAATTCATGCTTAACACTTTTTTAAGGTAAGTGCACATGCTTGTATTTCAGCGTGGCGCAGAGGCAGTGCTGCCTCAGTTCTGTGAAGGAGATCCAGTGTGGATCCGGTGTGACTTCAGCCAGAGCGGGGGGAACGTGTGACGCTGAGGAGGAGAACCGCTGCACAGATGACTCATTCCAGGTAATGGAAAACTGAGAGACACGAAGAGGATGTCATTACCAAAGGACGTGAGATCATAGGTGGATGGTACACACATTTATTGGGCACATTTTCCATTAAACAAACGCTGAAGTGATTTAATCCACCCTAAGAGCAAAAAGGAACTCTTTTTATGACCCAGGTTATTGCTTCTATTTACAAAGCAAAGATTTGAGAACACGTGGATTATTTTTTGCCAGTGATGACAATAGTTATGGGAAAGCTGTGCCTGTTTTCTTTGGATGTAAAACTTTTAAAACATCCTTGTTTTGATTATTGTGACAGTACAGCTTCTGATATGTGTAGAGGGATCTGTTTCTTTTTACTGGCGAAAATATTTTAAACGTATTAGCGAAAAGCTGCCAAAGTCTCCCATTACTGTTTGCATCTTTCAAACATGTGAATACTTCCATATGGAAATGGGAGTGCTATTATAGTCAGCTCAGACAACATTCCTCACTCCTGTAAGAGGAAACCTAGCGGTTTAGCCCCTGAGCCATATGTTCATTTGTTAAGGCCGCACAGCTCAACCATTATGCCAAGACATTCATTCCCGATGTTTTTTGGAGGTTTTGAGAAAAAGTGACTGTCTGGATTTCTTTGAAAGATATGTGGGTCAGGTTATGGCGTCCGCTGAATCCTTTATAGCAGGAACCAAACCAGTCTCTTCCAATTTCTCACCTGCTGTTTACTTTGCAGGTGAGAAAGATGGAGAGCCCTGAATGAAGGCGGCAATCACAGATGTTAAGGCCACCATATTAATGCACTAATAACTGCTCTTTTGTGTGTGGATGGGCAGGTGTGCTGCAGCTGCTGTGCTCTTGGCTTATGGATGCGAAATCAAAGCCAAGGTTGTGATGTCCCTCAGCATCTCAGCTACCCCTGCAGCCATATTTTCCTCACGTGTTGTGAGGAAGAAGAAGGTCTGGACCAATTCCAACTCGGGAGAGAAGACAAACCCAGAGTGTCTGCCCTGCCCAGAAGAGGTATCTACACACTGGACTTTAGAAAACTCATGGCCCATTCAGTGAGTTTATTGCAGCTATCATTCTAAGAATATAATACTGCATGGCCTGATAGAATGTTAGTTTAAAATAGGCTGATTGTAGATTAAGGCACTGATTGACAGATATCAGAAAATCTTTTAGAGAAAGCTAATTTGCAAATGTTTTGTGGTGCTTCTTATAACTAGCTTCCCTTTAGGCTGTGACTCCACTGTTGGAACTGTACTACCATAATATTATATTCACATGAGAAAGAATACATTTGCCTGTATGTGCAGCACAGACTAACACCAAAGTCAATCAGAAATGTTTTTTTTTTTCTCAAAAAAACTTTTATTGTCTGCAAATGACAGCTGGTTGGTTTTTAGTCACAAGCTTTTTGAAATTGTGTTTGATCTGGTTCAGGCATCACTGATGCTGGAAAGTTTACACATATCCTATTCTTTCACACACTCCCTCCTCAATCCAGGCGTCACGGTTGCTCCACTTCTAATGTAATTAAAAATAAGCAATTTTGCTTTTAGAGTTTATTACAAGTGCTAGAGTATTGGTGGTGAATTCCCAACTTTATTATGTAAAGTTATATTTGTATTTCTATTTTAAGGAAACTGCCTTCAACTTTAAAATATAGGATCTTATGGTGGAATAACTTAGCCTCAGTAACAATAGACATTTATAAAAGAAATATTACTGTACTACAGTCATTTGGACAGGCACTTTCTTTTTTAAAATAATCCTTTTCCTTTGCATTTGCAAATGTGTCTGTTTCACAGTAGTTGGCCCACAGACTGGGCATGAAGTACCAATATTTCACCCACATTGAAGTCTGTGTCACAGGTGGAGTATGGGCCATGTCTGATCATTCAAAAGACAGATGCTCTGGCTTCATTGGTCCAGCATCACATTACTATTT
>CAJRST010039833.1:11691-22069 GCA_907169785.1 Menidia menidia
AATGCAACGTCCTCTTATGAGGACACAGGGTCTCAGGAGGTTAAAAAGCATCTCTATTTGAAGAATTAGCTAGTTTCTCTGTTTCCTGTTCATGCTGAGAACAGGACGTGTGTGTTTGTGACAGGGAGGTGAAGCAGGTGGTAAAACCAGCCATGGGCCAGCTGCATGTTCCTGCACACACACACACACACACACTCGGGTCACTTATGGTCCAGGGATATCAACGCCACATTTCAAATGATCCACAACAGTATTGGATTTTTGTTTTGGGGTGTTCACAATTTTCACTTTTTCTAATGCATAGTGATCAGAGAACAAACATATTTATTTCTTTTTTTCTGTTGCCAGGCATGTCCAGATAGCAACAACTGTGTGATCCTATATTTCCTTTGCAGCTGCTAGTAGATCCTTATGTTTTTTGTTGATGGTGCTAAGCTGAGTTGTTTTTTGTTGAAATGGATGCAATGGACTGCAGAAAGAACAACAAACCTTTAAAAGAAGATAACTTGTCATCCATGGTAATTCTTTGTCCTGGACTATAAGACGACACAGTTCTGAACAAACCACTTCCAGATGTCTGAAATTGCTGCAGATTGGTCCGTTGTTAGCGCTCTTTACGGATGTCCTTGTTTTTGAAGCAAAGGTACTATCTATTGTCCTGGATGCTCAGTAATTTAGCTGGTGTTGATAAAAGGTTAAAAAAACAGTGAGACTAGTGAGGTAGAGAAATTCATATAATTACTGATAAACATTACATGCCTATACTGGAGCATATGAGTGGGGTCAAGGCAGATAACCAGGTTTAGTTAAAGTAGAAATAATGAAGGGTTAGGTTCAGAGCGGAGTAATAGAAATGTATCAATTTAATTAATTATTAGAAATAAATATTCAAAATGACATACAAATAAAGTCTGACATCTGCTGCCAGACAGAAATGCTCGGACTCCCCAGCACTTCAGATCAAACATTATTCTTACGATTTTTGTTTAACTGAGCTGTACAAAAAACAAAATCAAAGCAAATATGAATATTTCAGATTACTAAATGCATTTTTACATGGCAAAGGATTTCATTTACTTTAGGAGACTGGCATCATGGACGTGGGTAATGCACCGAACACATTAAACACGTAATATGTGTGCATAAGGTAACTAGAGAAAATATGTGGAGGGCAGGAAATGCTGAAACTCAAATATATCACACCAAACAAAAAAGTTAAAATGACTGACTTCTGATGGAGTGCTGCAGCTAAACCTACTATATTTAACCATGGAAGCGTTTTGATGAATGAACATCAGTGTTTGCTTTCACTGTGGACAACCATACATTCTCATATAGGGAGGGCAGAACCAGTTAGCATCCTTGTATTGTTCTAAACCATTAACCACCCCGTCCCCATCATCAGCCTCATCAGCTAATGCATTCAGTCCTCAGAAATAAGCACATGGAGACGGAAAGCAGTCTGACACAAGAAAGAAAAAGTGGTGCATGTTTTGTCTGTAAAAGTTCAGCAAAAACGGAAGTCATTTTGAAAGCATGTGGCAGAGACAATGTTATGCCATCTTAGACAAGTTTCCCCATGTTTTCCACATGTGGTTCACTTTGTTTCTTCAGGGCTTTGCTGTTGGTTCACTGTGTATTTTAGAAAAATGAGCATTGGTTATTTTTAAGCACCAAATCCAAAAAGAAAATGTGGAGAAAAAAGCTTTAACCCATTTAAAAAGAAAGTTTTGGAACACAGACACGGTGGTAATGGAGTCTATTTCCATTACCAACTTCACTATTTACATAAAATGATAACACTAAGGAAATTTGACTGGTTCTCATGCAGTGCTGTCTGTCTTTAAACATCATGTGCATGCACCTATTTTATCCGACCTCACCCTTTAAATACTGAGATTATGCCAGAACCCTATAACATTGTTTTACAGAATTATTCGCTGCTAGTATTGTCTTTTGCTTATTTACATTGTATGATATATCTTTTTAAGCAGGTCAGTTCTTCGAGATTTCTTTGGATGGTTTTGAGTAATTAGTTGATTTGATAGACTCAGACTGTGATTAAAGACCTTTAAGGACCTTCTTACACCTGTACCTCACCAATTAATCTGTTGATTGTGTAATTTTCCAGAATAGTTTTACATGTATATTTTATAAAGCTTTCTTAGTTTGCAATATTCCACCTTTCTCTTTTTATTTTTATTCTCTATCTTTGTTTAGTATCTCTGTTGACACATCCTAAAGGCTGTTTGGTGTGTAGAAACTGATCCCTGCTCAATTGCAGCATCTGTGGCTGTAAAGGAGCTGACAAAATGTTATTTTGGCCCTATCGGCCTCTTTACTTTTTTATGACGTTGTTCACTCATTTGCTTCACACTTGGGAGTGGCTATTTTTTTCTCAAATTGTTTCTTTATTTGCCACATCTCTTATGACACATTCATTCTACAAACATAAGGACACATAATACAGATTAGCTCTTTCTGATATAGCTCATTTAGATTTTTTACACCTAACCCTAACCCACAAGTTATGTTTGTGTATTTGGCTTCAGTTCGGACTGTTCAGGAATGTTTTAGATTTTTCCTAAATGTCAAGAGTATAACATTGAACGGTACATTATTCCATGCCTTCTCTATTACTGGATTAGTTGATGTAGGTCAAAACAGGAGTCATATTTTTCTCTAGATTTCTTTGTTTATTAGGTTGTAATTGTCGAGTTATTTTGGGTTTGTCTGCCTGACTCGACCAGGGTTTTGCACAGAGGACGCAGGAAACAACTCAGCTCAACTTAGTCCTTCTTTTATTTGACTTTTGTCACTTTTTGTTGAAAGGTAAGCAGGTTGATAACCTCAAAGAGAAAAATGAGTCCCACCGTGAACCATGTAATCATGTTAAGTTATCTATGTTGGACTTAGTCTTAGAAAAATACATACTTTACTAAACATAAGTGGGAGAATGAAGTGAAATACTTACCAGTAGCGTCTCTGTGTTTCACTGACTCAGACAAAAGATGCTCACCCAGTATTAATCACCTATTAATCACAGCTTCTTGCTCTATTCCCTTTCTCCAAACACCAAGTGAACGCTTGGGCTCTCTACCGCCCTCTGCCCCACTCCATGCACCAAATAACCATCACCACAGAGTGAAAAATATAAAAAATGAGAAGTAAACAGCACTTAACTCAACAGTAATAACGTTGTTTTTAACCATCACCAACCCTATCGCTACCGTTCTCCACACCAGTCGTTTCTCTGATAAATAAAGGTGACTGAATTAATTACCTGGAGTTTAAAAAGGGATTAAATGTGGTTTTGCCACATCGCATCACATATCTGTTGAAATTTATAGGAGACATACTGATTTTGAAGCTTTGAGGCTTATCCAATTCATCAATCTTAAAAAAAAGAACGAAATCTATCAGCGAAAATCATGTTTCCTCTGGAATTATTAGAAACTACTTGTGTTTTGAAACAAAATCAACCATTTTATCAGCAGTAGTCAACATTAATTGACTAATATTTCTGGACAGCCATGAATCAGTGTGACCAATCAGTACCTGGATATCTTGTCTCCTCATTAGTTCTTTGAGTATCCACACAAGTGGAATATAAGTGTCTGCAAACATCCGTTCCATCAGATATAGCAGCTTATGGCTGCACACATGTGTTGGCATGTGTCTCTGAGAGATGTAAATAGAGTCTGTGTGTAGTCAGACAGGGTAATGATGAAAGGAACGTAAAACATCCAGACTAATCCCCAAGGAGCAGTTAAGTGGACAGATGTCTTAACTGTGGTCAGTCGGCTGAACATGGTAAGGCAATGCTGCCATCATGACTTTAGTGCTGATTCTTTCAGTTTACAACAAAAATGTATAGTTGCTGAGATATAAATGCTCAAAACTTTTATGATTTTCTTAGAAAATTAAACAAATCCAGAATGTTAAGAGTTGTCACATTCACCAGTAAATGGGACAATTCAAGAATTCCCATCACTATGCTAGTTTTCCTTCCTTCTTACATCTCCTCCAATCGAAGCTTGAGGATTTTTTAGAATCAGAGGCCCGCTGAGTTCAGTTTCAAATTAATGTTGAATGGAGATTGGAGTTTTACCATCAAAGTCATTAGTAAAACCAATTTTATAAAGAAAATGTGGCTGCTCTAAATATAGTTATCAGATTAATGTTTTCAAATGAAACATACAAATGTGTTTGGGGTAAGTAAGGAACTGCTCTTTCTTTTAAGTGTCTTGATTCAACTTTCTGAAGACAGTGCTTATGAATTATGCACAAGACTGCCTTATCTTTAAATGATTCTTTTCTGAACTTTAAAAGACTGAGACAAACATGAATGAAGTTAAGTGAAATACGAAAAAGGGTCTCATAGTAGAGCTCAAAGCAAAGTCATTTTAGGTTTTTTTGGGCTTGTGCTACAGTGAACTCTATAAGATTAGCATAGTTTAAACACTTTACCATGTAAGGTCAATACAGAGGATATTGCTTCAAGTAAATAAGAAACACCGTACCATGGAAAATATAATCACAGTTCCATATTTGAAATAAAGTGAATAGAAAAATGATCCGAATAGCTGAAGTTAAATGTAAGAAATATATATTTTGAAATTCACACAGCAAATCAAAATGAATGTTGCCGTGTTTAAAGCATTAGTCTAGCTGCTCTCCGGTATAAACACCATCAAAGAAATTTCAATTCCATTCTGTTTTTTGTTGTCATACATTAGGCTTGTATCTTCAAAGTTGGGAAGATTTTGCCACAGCATAAATATGAAGAATATGCAAATGATCTTGCTCTGCATTTAAGACAACAAAGGTTTATTGAGCTGAAAAACAAGAACCCTTTGTCAGTGTCTTTTTCTTCGTGGGGTACAGACTGAAGTCTGATGTGTTTACTGGAGTGTTCATGCTAATATGTGGATAAAAGCAGCAGAGTGAGACCACCGTAGGGCTGACGTGTGAGCAATGGGGATTTTGATGAGCTCTTTGTTCTCCGTTGTGCCATACACGTTCAGCATCTCGCTGCTTATGTTCATTCTCTCACTAAACTCCATCACAGATGCACGGGCTTGTTATTAGACCCTCAAGCTTGGCTGAAATAATATACAGTATGTAAACGACTGCCAGTGATTCTTGTGATGTTTGCCATGTCAGCACCTTTTTGCAAAACCTTGACTTATATAAGTTAAATTAAACCAACTAAAATAGTTTTAGTTTTAGCGGCGGCAAATAGTCAATTCAAAAGTGCAGCTATGAAATGAAAACTACATTCATTTCAATAATGGGTATTTATTGAATTCCAGGTAAAGAAAAAAGCTGTTTATGTTCACTATATACTTTTTTCCCTCTAAATAAACTGCCAACAACATAAATAGGATTTTTTTCTATAGAAAAAAGGAAAGTTTACAGGAAATTGCCTTCTTCCATGCAGCAACTAAAATGTGCGAATTACACTATCGAATCAACTAGTTATTGAAAAAGATATCTGCTGCCAACCTTGGAGCAGATAGTCATACGTTGCATGCATATAGGCCTACGCTTTTATTCATCCTCTGCACTGCACATATTTATTTATTTATTCACCTAACTTTTATCTTTTTAAAATATTTTATGTGTTTCTTGTGTTTTTATGTGTGAAGTGTGAATGTGTGTGTGAAAGGTGTACTAGTACTGCACAAAAATTGCCCATACTGGGACAAATAAATCTACTGAACTGAACTGAACTCAGTTCATCTGATTTCTGCAACACTCAGCAAACAAACAAAAAAAAGCAAAATGGCCTTCACTTGTAGTTTCACAACTACGACTCTGAGGCTGACTACATACAAACGTATATCTTAAAAAATAATGTTTTTTCCTTGTCTGCTCACTTAAAAAAGAAGCATATCCATGTAATACAATTTAAAAAAATGTATTATTCCATGGAGAAATGCAGAACATAACCAGAATAACTCAGTCACAAATGCCTGCCTGAATATACGCAGTGTTAAATTGGTAGAACTTTATTTGACC
The DNA here is from genome assembly GCA_907169785.1 of Menidia menidia. Taxonomy (NCBI): domain Eukaryota; kingdom Metazoa; phylum Chordata; class Actinopteri; order Atheriniformes; family Atherinopsidae; genus Menidia; species Menidia menidia. Next base: position 17,716 of record CAJRST010039833.1, read on the forward strand.
ATGTTTACTCATCGTCCAATGATATCAAGAATACACAAAAAGTGTGTTTTTTGGGGTATTACAAAGTTGCTTTTCAAATAACAGTCAACAGCATGACATTAGGAGCTAAAAGCTCAGTTTTCCATCCTTCATATACATTTGTGGGAAGTTAGAATAAGTTCAAATAACACTCTGTAAGCTGTTTTCAGATGTGGAAGAGAAGGTTCTTATGACTGAATGAATGCAACTTAAATAAATCACAATAGTAATAAAGATTTTGATTTGAGATTTACCCAAAACACTTACGATGCAGAATTGTATTTAAATGAACCAAAATGTTATTATTACTCAAAAGTGGAACAAATGCAGCTGACTGTATTCACGTAAAGTTCTCTGACTGTCTCTGAAATGGTGTGTTGGATGCCAGGTATAAAGAAAATAAGTTGTGGGGTGCTTCTTCTCAGCAGTGGAAAATCCTGCCTTATTCTGCAAAGTTCAAACAGTGACAGGTAGTTGCAATTTGTTCTCCACCTCCATCTCACAACTCAAGAACATAAGATATTTTCCTTCTTCCAACTTGGTGCAAAATACTGTCACCTTCAGATAAACATGTACTGTGTATTGTAAGGCGGCAGTGTCATTGGTTTAAGGCCAGAATCTGCATTCAAATAGCACTGGGATTCTCTGTTTGAACATAGTTACAGTTGAGCCATATCAGTGTGCAGAAATGCAAGCACCGGTTTGAGAAATGGAAGTCCAGGAGATGAATCAAAGCCAGGGGTTTACAGTCATGACTGGTCAGACCTCACAGAGCTGCTGGTGTGTTTCTGGACTCTACAAAATGCCGTTCAGCAACCAGATGAGCAAACACCAACACAGCTGCTCGTGATAAAAGCCCATGTGCAGAGGATAAAAACATCATTTTGATCCCCTTTCCACTGCACTGTACCACACTGGATTCTGTAAATCCCCTTATCCGTGGAGCTCTTTTTCAGTCTGTTGTACTAGGTGAAAATGACTCTTTTTAACATATACTTCGAAGTGGACATAAACCAGCACAATTCACAGACCACTTCAACGCAGGCTGACTAAGTACCAACTATATTTGTGATAGAAAATGAGAAAAGTATCTGAACCTGTAATATGTACTGTACTCTGACTGGGATGTGCTTTGTGAACGTGTATATAAATGTTTGAATAGTAAACAGATCGAAAAGTACTTTATCGATCTTAGCCATGGTCACAAGGCACTAAATAACATTTACTGACATTTAGTTAGAAACTGAAAAGCTTACAGACCTGATTCAGAAGTCTCCAATCATTAAATGGACTGCTGTTTTCTGTACCTTCTTAATCGATTGGAAAAAATTGTAAAGATGCCTTTGGGGCTGGTTACAGTCTGCCATGTGCTCCAGTCTGACAGTTTACAATATTCATTGCTAGTTTCTGTCTGCTCCATTCGGTGTTTATGGGCAGATAGAGGTGATTTAATGCAGAACAGAATTGTTCAGCATTGTGTTTGCTCACATATGCATACCTATTTGTCTCCTGAGGGCAGATTCAGATGTGTCTGCTGAAGAGCTGCTGGAGAACTGCTGTGCTACAGGTCAAAGATGGGCCAGTGAAAATCTCCATTGCAACAACATGCCTACGCTTGACAAACACTCTGTTTGCAGGTGAGTAACATGTAGAATAAAATCCAACAAAGCTTAAGAAGCTATTGCTGAAAAGAACAGTTTTTATTAATCTGTTTTTATTCGTATTTGTGACTGGCATTTAGCTTTATGCCTTAATCAGAAGATGTAGTAATATGAAATTACTACACATAATTTTAAATGATATTTGCTATATATGTACAATGTGTTTCAAACCAGGATGCATGTACCACAGCAGGATATTTATCTTCAAAACGCTTGAAATGATTTAAAGAACATGGTAATAGCCCAAATTGTTGACTTATGGTGCCAAACTCTTGATGAATTTATTAATATATATCTATTTTGTATATGTAAGGTGGTTCTGATTTTGAGACTGATTATTTTCCTTAAGATTCCTTCCGAGTCGATGTAACCAACTTTAAATCAAAACTAGAACTGTCCTTTTGAATCTTGTCCATAGTTTCAGTTTAGATAGAATGTAAACAAAGTGCATAAAAACAAGTAATTTCAACACTTTTTTAAGGTAAGTGCACATGCTTGTATTTCAGCGTGGCGCAGAGGCAGTGCTGCCTCAGCTCTGTGAAGGAGATCCAGTGTGGATCCGGTGTGACTTCAGCCAGAGCGGGGGGAACATGTGACGCTGAGGAGGAGAACCGCTGCACAGATGACTCATTCCAGGTAATGGAAAACTATGAAACAAGAAGAGGATGTCATTACCAAAGGACGTGAGATCATAGGTGGATGGTACACTCATTTATTGGGCACATTTTCCATTAAACAAACGCTGAAGTGATTTAATCCACCCTAAGAGCAAAAAGGAACTCTTTTTATGACCCAGGTTATTGCTTCTATTTACAAAGCAAAGACTTCAGAACATGTGGATTATTTTTTGCCAATGATGACAATGGTTATAGGAAAGCTGTGCCTGTTTTCTTTGGATGTAAAACTTTTAAAACATCCTTGTTTTGATCATTGGGACATTACAGCTTCTGATATGTGTAGAGGGATCTGTTTCTTTTTACTGGCGAAAATATTTTAAACGTATTAGCGAAAACCTGCCAAAGTCTCCCATTACTGTTTGCATGTTTCAAACATGTGAATACTTCCATATGGAAATGGGAGTGCTATTATAGCCAGCCCAGACAGCATTCCTCACTCCTGTAAGAGGAAACCTAGCGGTTTAGCCCCTGAGCCATATGTTCATTTGTTACGGCCGCACAGCTCAACCATCATGCCAAGACATTCATTCCCAATGTTTTCTGGAGGGAGGTTTTGAGAAAAAGTGACTGTCTGGATTTCTTTGAAAGATATGTGGGTCAGGTTATGGTGTCTGCTGAATCCTTTATAACAGGAACCAAACCAGTCTCTTCCAATTTCTCACCTGCTGTTTACTTTGCAGGTGAGAAAGATGGAGAGCCCTGAATGAAGGCGGCAATCACAGATGTTAAGGCCACCATATTAATGCACTAATACCAGCTCTTTTGTGTGTGGATGGGCAGGTGTGCTGCAGCTGCTGTGCTCTTGGCTTATGGATGCGAAATCAAAGCCAAGGTTGTGATGTCCCTCAGCATCTCAGCTACCCCTGCAGCCATATTTTCCTCACGTGTTGTGAGGAAGAGGAAGGTCTGGACCAATTCCAACTCGGGAGAGAAGACAAACCCAGAGTGTCTGCCCTGCCCAGAAGAGGTATCTACACACTGGACTTTAGAAAACTCATGGCCCATTCAGTGAGTTTATATTCTAAGAATATAATACTGCATGGCCTGATAGAATGTTAGTTTAAAATAGGCGGATTGTAGATTAAGGCACTGATTGACAGATATCAGAAAATCTTTTAGAAAAAGCTAATTGCAAATGTTTTGTGGTGCTTCATATAACTAGCTTCCCTTTAGGCTGTGACTCCACTGTTGGAACTGTACTACCATGATATTATATTCACATGAGAAAGAATACATTTGCCTGTATGCGCAGCACAGACACCAAAGTCAATCAGAAATGTTTTTTTTTTTCTCAAAAAAACTTTTATTGTCTGCAAATGACAGTTGGTTTGTTTTTAGTCACAACCTTTTCTAAATCGTGTTTGATCTGGTTCAGGCATCACTGATGCTGGAAAGTTTACACATATCCTATTCTTTCACACACTCCCTCCTCAATCCAGGCGTCACGGTTGCTCCACTTCTAATGTAATTAAAAATAAGCAATTTTGCTTTTAGAGTTTATTACAAGTGCTTGAGTATTGGTGGTGAATTCCAAACTTTATTATGTAAAGTTGTATTTGTATTTCTCTTTTATAGTCCAAGGAAACTGCCATAAACTTTAAAATACAGGATCTTATGGTGGAATAACTTAGCCTCAGTAACAATAGACATTTATAAAATAAATGTTACTGTACTACAGTCATTTGGACAGGCACTTTCTTTTTTAAAATAATCCTTTTCCTTTGCATTTGCAAATGTGTCTGTTTCACAGTAGTTGGCCCACAGACTGGGCATGAAGTACCAATATTTCACCCACATTGAAGTTTGTGTCACAGGTGGAGTATGGGCCATGTCTGATCATTCAAAAGACAGATGTCCTGGCTTCATTGGTCCAGCATCACATTACTATTTCATAGTAATGGGAGACTATCTACATGAGCTGTGATGAATCAGAAACAGATGGCTGCTCAGACTGTTGTCTCTCAACACTTGCCAGCAAAGATGTCTGTCTTTCTGATC
>CAJRST010039844.1:0-22006 GCA_907169785.1 Menidia menidia
AATCTAATCTAATCTAATCTAATCTAATCTAATCTAATCTAATCTAATCTAATCTAATCTAATCCTGTACAAAATACTGGTAATGTGATATATATGCATCTTTTAATCATGTGCATATATAATCGGGATAGCATATATAAAATCAAATTTTGGTAATATATATTAATTATTTGAACATATAAGTGGCCATTCTGTTCAATAAAAGAACTTTACTGAGAAGTGAGAACAGGAATAAATTGATCTTCTCCTTTGGATGCCAGAAGGATTTTGATAATACTGAAAAAAACACCAAAAAAATCCTTTAATTTTTTTCATTTTAAGGATTAAAATTGCACAAACACACACACAGACACACACAGTTGTTTTAATGTGATTTGTATAAAATAGGTGGCTCAGATCAACCTCTGGCAGCTGCTAACATCTGGATTTTTCACAAAATGGAAAGAGTTTCATTCATCTTTTTGCTTTTGGGGACATTTTCAGGAGCCTTCGTACAATGTGAACCTGCATGTGGGACCACTGGGGCTCTTTTCTGAAGCCCACCGGGGGCTAAAACTCCCTCCTAGTCTCTCTATCCGTCCATCAGTGCAAATAAAACACTGTGGTCATCATCTGGGCTAATGAATTTGGCCCGAACCCGCTCGCGTCTGACACATTCTGGGGAAGGCGCTGCAATTAAAGGGGATTTAATTTTAGTCTCATCTGGCGTGGTGTTCCATACAAAGGTGCCAGTGTTAGCTAGAGAGAGACAGAAAGGGAACACACTGAGGTATTTATAGAGAAAAAGTAGGTAGCAGAGGTGGAGGGAGGAGCGTGTGGGGAAACAAGGCCGACCAAAGTTTAATATTTGTTCCCTTTATTCTAACTGCATGCCAAAGAAATGCCAAACATCTCACCCCGTCGGGTTCGGATGAGAAAGCCCCATCCCAACGTTTGCCCTGTCCAACTTTCTCAAACTCTGAATCACTTGCAGAGGTCAGGTGAGGAAAATTCCACAACTCTGTAAATAATCCCAGTCCTCAGACCTTGTCCTATCAATCAACGGCCACTAGCTCTTCTGAGCAGCTGTCTAATACTCCAATACTCCGAGAACAATCGGCGGCCATTAAGCAGGAGGAGGTTAAATAAGAGGCAGGCATGGAGGTCTGACAGACTCCAGACGACCGGGAACTCGTTACTTTAAGAAAGACGAGCGCTCTCCTACCAAATTCAGGGGAAAAAAGTGTGGAACTGAACATCTAATAAAGCTAAAATAGTTTTCTGCCATTGGTCAGTGTTGAAAAAAGGCTTTTTCTGCAGCCTGGGTCATGGGGAACATTTAGTGGCTACTTCTATTAGCTTCATGCTAATGTTCGATGCTAATTTTGGGGAATAAACATGGAGACTTGGAGACTACTTCACCAACTTTCAGAAATTGAGTGGCTCTGGCTCGTTCTTTTCCATGTCTCATAACCTAATGACCAATCAGCACAACCTCCTTATTACCTCCAAAAACAGGCGGGTCAACTTTACTACGCGCATATTTCCGAGAATTGACCAACAATTCACTTATCAGTTTAAGAGACCCAGAGGTTCACAATCTACAGGTGACTCAGAGAGCAGAATTTAAGCTTTAGGAGTCTCACAAAAGGGTATTTTTTGGAAAAATGGATGAAATTATTGCAAATGTGGCCTCTAATACAGTCTTTTAAAACAAAAACTGAACATAAACAGCACTCAGACACCAGCTAAATCAATCAATCAATCAATCACTTTATTTTGGTAACTTGTCCACATTAAACACAAGAAACAACAAAAGAAAAAAAGAAAAGAACAATAGACAAACCCACAGTTTACCAAAAAAGGAATAGGCCGAAGCAAAGCTTATTCTTGCCTACCCTTTTTTTTACCTTACAACCTACCAGGATTTCTTCAAATTCAGATTCAAGTACATAGTACATGTACTTGAATGTACTAAATATTAAAAATATACTGTTTGGAAGTAGAAAAAAGTAAAGCACAGGTGGCATCAGGTATGAATCTTCTTATTTTTACAAAACGGCATAAAAACTGGAACTTTTTAGTGTCTTCCAGCCTAAAGAGGAGATCTAGCCGTACGGTGTATATATATATGTGTGTTGTGGATATAGAAATGAAATGCCCTCTCCTGCTTCCAGCTCCCCCTGCGTCATTCTGTGTTTCTGTTCATTGTTCCCGGTTCAGGTGCTCTGTGCGGGCCGGTTAATGGTTAACCTCGGGCTCGGCGCTGGCGGGCGGCGAGGGGAGGAGGGCGGCCGCCGTGGAGAAAACGGTGACATTTCACTGCCATTATTCATCCCTGCTTTGTTCCAGCGGCGCTGCGGAGTGTTTGCACTGGGCTGGAGAGCAGGGCGGAGGGATGACGAGATGGAGGGATGAATGGGGAGAAGGGGAGGGGGGTCGATTGGTAAAGGGGCGGGGGGGGGGGGGGGGGAGGGGGGGGGGAGACCTGGGGTGAAAGTGTGGGGCTTCTCTCAGGAGGGGATAAGGAGAAACAAAGGCCCCGGCCAGGTCTGCCCCCTGTTATCTCAAACTTTTAATCCTTGTTTTTTTTTTCCTCTCATTTAATCTTGTATGTATTTTTCTTATTAACAGTCATTCCTCCGGTCCTCTTCTTCTGGTTTCTCATGAAAGACGCGCATAAGCGTAGCGTTATATATACGGCCCTCGCTCTCAGCTGTTTACACGGGCTGTTTGCTCAGTGTGGAGGACGGGAGGGGGGGAGGAGGGGGGGGAGCAGGGTGTTAGCAGCCCCGGTCGGGGATGTTCTCTACCGTGTTCCTGAACGCCTCTCAGCTTCCGAAAAACTGAGTTTCGCCTCCCTCCGATCGGCCACCGGAGGCCTCACACCTGTCCAGGCTTTGGGCTCGGGGCCTTTCAAATATCGGCCTCTTATACCAAAAAGAACGTGGCACCGGGTGCGTTAAAGGGTGCTAATGCAAAAGCAGAACTGTAAAAACAAGTCGTAAAAACAAAAGATGCCTCCCGGTACCTTCCTGTCCCCGCCCAGCTCTTCAGGACTAATCTGAACAGCGCTCCATTTTATTGGGTCAGGAAACATTAGAGCACATAAAGAAGACCTGAAACATAAAATCCCAGAGGGTCCTGATGGCCACAACCAAGATAAGAATAAAAAAATAAAAAAAACATTGCAGTAAAACAATTCAATAAGACAATTTTTATATTAAAAAACTCACAGAAGTCCATTAAAACTAAAAGAAAATGAAGAAACCACCACTGGATTAGATACAGATATAGATACAGTCGAGTTCTGAGTTTATTCCACAGATAGACGCCAGAATGAGAAAAGAAAGCCTCTTTCCTGGTTTTAGTTTACTCTGGGTCTGATTAAAAACCCTCTAGGTCTTCCGATAAACAAATATGCAAATATTTAGGATTAATGGGAATATTAAAATCTGTGAAGCCTGTGAAGGTTTCCGTTCATACCACCAATTTAATCCAATTTAAGGTAGACTTCCATTTCAAAACAAGCACAATCATTCCTGGACTGACACAGAGGCACACAACCAACCACTGAGCCTGATTTTACCCCTGGAAAGAGCCCACATATCAGGAGGGAGAAGGCCCCCCGGTGGGGATTTGAGCCGGCAACCTTTGCGCGGTGGCCTAGACGTGCCTGGAAACCCGCCAACCGGGGACGGTCTAACCAGTCTTGACGCATCTCGGCCCTCATGTTTGGATTCGGAAACGTGGAAATAGGCATGCGGGGCCTGATCGGGCTGTGAGCAAACACCATCCATCCAAACGGAAACCTGAATATCAAAATTTCCTTCAATAACTGACATCCAAACGCCAACCAGACCATGGAAAAGAGCGCAAACAACTTAATGCGGGCAGCTTTACTCACCCATCTGATGCTAATTCAGTTAGCATTCATTTAGCATTTCCTTTTTTAGCACCACTACCGCTGGCAGGCCCAGTTTTTATCCTATTTTATCACAATGAAGGTTGGAATCCACTTTATTTTGAGTGCATCTTGCCTGATGTGATGCCTTCAGATACCCACGGGACATTTGACAGTCTGACTGTCTGTTTTCCAGGACTGCAGGTAGATTCAAAACCACACAATAATAATGAACTTTTTGACACTGCGCCTGGGGTTTTGTTTACAGTACACCTGCTTTGCTCCTCACTTCTGCCCTGGGGTTTCCTCGCACGGTAGGCTTTAAACTGCAAAGGAGAGGAGGCTGAAGAGAAGCAAAAACATCCGAACGGGTGAGGGATAGGACTGGGATAGGACTGGGATAGGACTGGGAGCCCGGGCAAAGGGATGGGAGCTGGAGGGCAGAAACTGAGGACCACACTTAAACCAGGAAAAGGGAAAACGTCAAGCCACAAAATCAGAAACAAGCAAAGAATAAAACAAGAAAGGACCAAAAATTCCCTCAAAATGATCGGGCTCCTCCTCCTCTCTCTGAGGCTGAGTCTAGACCCCCATCCAGGTCTTTGGGTCTCTACCCAGATCTGAGAGCCAGATCCAGGGAGGCTTTTCTTGTTTCTGGTCCCGGCTTAAATAAAGTCACATCACACAAAAAAACACTTATTTTGTGACTTTTATGAACATTCAGGCCTGAATTAGAAAGACAGAGCTTAGTGAGTTGGCTCTTTAGGCTCCGTAGAAGGCTGATGAGGTCCTGGAAAACCTGGAAAACCTGGAAAACCTGGAGGACTGTGTGGCCTGTGGGACCAGAATTTGAGAAACTCTATTATTTCTCTTTAGTTCCGAACCGCCATATTGACTATTCCCACCTCTTTTCCCTGCGTATTTTCTCAGTTTGACCCAGACTTTGACGCTTTAAACTCCACTCTGAATGCTTTTTTCTGCTTTTATCGAGGCTCCGCGTGCAACATGAGCCCCGAGCAGCTGCACCTGAACGCGTCTGAATGAGTTATTGCGGGTATTGTGCACGTAGCTGCGCGTATGGAGCCGTATACAGTGGGCCATATTCCCCAAACACACACACACACACACACACACACAGAGACACACACGCGCACACACTCAAACACGCGGCCCGCGCAGAACAATGGCCGGCTTTGAGAGAGCCGGGCTGACGGGAGGAGATGGGCTGGAGCCATTGTCTGCCGTGTTTGCTCACGGACTCACCTGGCACTGAGCTAATAGCTCCGGCTCTATCTGTCATTGCAGGAGACGAGGGTCTCTGGGCCCACACACGCTCCCGCCGGGGAGGGACGCGCCCCCAGAGGCCGCCGGGATCCCCGGAAAAACACACCCGGACCCCAAAAATAAAGCCGGAGGACAGCAGCAAAAAACCCCAGGCCTGAGCTCTGTTCTGTCCCACCCGATGGGGGGATTCTGGGGAGAAGAGGAGAAGAAGAAGAGGGGAGGAACTCAGGGGGTGGGGTTCTCTCAGGGTTTTACTACTGAGCAAACACCCAGACGCGGCGGCCACTGTGGACGGGTTTTTGATGGGATCAGTCCCAAGCCTCGGAGTGACCCTGCCCCGGCTCCTCCCTTGTTTGGCCGACCTGTGAGAGAAGAGGGGCACGAGTGGTCAGTTCTGGTGTCCCGCGTGGTCTGAAACTCACATTTTAAAAGCACAGTTGGTGTTTAGTGACACGACGACCATATTCCTAAACCAAAGCCACGTTTCTTTCCACAGATAACGTTTGTCCGGCCAGAAAGAGCTTGAACAAGAGCTGGATGCGAGGAGAAAAGTGGTAAAGATCTGAGAATAAGGGGGCTAGCCGGGTTCTCTCAAGCTCCCAGGATCACGTGTGACCCACGTTTGAGTGTCTGGAGTCACCAACTTCAGCATCAACAGGACAGAAAACAGTTGTTTATAGGTAGAGACAAATGAGTGAAGGCAAATGTTTGCTAACGAGATTTTAGAGATTAAAAAACGGAGTCCAGTTCCAGCCACTTTTATTCCAAATCCAAATCAGAAATACTTTATTAATCCCAGATGGAAATGATTTTTGTTACTAACTCCACAAATAAAACAACAGCATACACATATATACATGTCTATAAATATATACATTTATATATATTCACAAAATTCCATGCATATATTCGATCTCTGTCCCATAAATTCACATAAATTAAAATCCCAAACAACCACTCGTTCACTCAATCATAGAAAGTTACTTAAAAGTGTTCCTGACCTAAAGGAAACAGCCAATTACAGCAAAACCTTTCACGAAAAGCATGAAAAAGGAAAAAAAGAGGGATGCTGAGTGACATCGTCTGTGTGCATCGTTTGTACTGACAACCTTTGTGGTTGTCACATCAGATTTATGTGCCCAGAAATTCGATGGATTTGAGTTTCCACTGATTTTCAGGTCTGACATCTTCCATCTGACAGCAGGATCTTTGTCGAAATTACATTTAAATTAAATTTAAATTATATTTAAGACCCGATGGGGCCATTCAACTGAATAATTAAAATAGAACAATTTCCCTCTGGAATTATTAAAGTATTTCTGATTCTGATTCTGATTTTAAAGCAGTTTCCATCTGGCTGGTTTATCTAAACGTATTTGTTTATGTCCAGCTCCACAGAAACACAGACTTCTCATCCTATTTTAGAGCTCACGTGTTGGTTTTTCTCCATGTCGAGCAAAACCAGCTCCGCTAAAGCCCGTATTCTACCACTATTCAAACTGGATAACTGCATTCCAGGCTTAGAGCTGGCAGACCAGGTCTCACACACACATGTTGACATCAGCCCGGAGCCAAAGATGATATCTGCAACACAAGTTTGAATTCCATGGCTCACGAATCCATCTGAGAGTTTCTTCTGATTCCCTCCCGGGGGCCTGGCCAGTAAAAGGCAGCGCCGACCCGGACTGATAAGCCTCTTTTCTCTTTTAGGGTTTCGCTCTGGGTCTGGCTCCCTGCCATCTGATAACGACTTGGGGCATACCAGCTGCATTAATGATTTGTCAGCCCTGCCTGCCTCCCTCACCGGGCCTCTGTTTCTGCATCGTTCAGAAAAAAAGAAAGTAAAAAAACAAGCTAAACGCAGAAAATCGCTAACGCTAACCGTTTCCGTTCAAATCTTTCCTCTGAAATATGCAAAGAGGCGTCATGTCTGTGTGCCTGCTAGCACAATCCTCTGCTGGAGGACCCACCTTAGTGCACAGTGGCACTAAAGTGAGTGAACCGTATCCTCATTAAGATCAAAAAGACCTCGGCCAGCCGGCGGGACGCGGAGCGCTAATGGAGGGAGGGTCTTTCTCCATCACTGAGCACCTGGCTGCTCACATTCTGATGCCTCAGCTCTTCCTGGTTTCCGATCTTGGCATCTTTCTTCCACCCGGTCCGGGGGAGGAGGAGATTGTGAACCTTGTGCTAATCTTGGGTTAAATTTAAAGAGTGGGAAGCAGACAGCTGATTTTTTTCCAGAGCTTATCTCGGCTATTTCACCTGTAGAGTTCTTGCATCTGACCATTTTTAGTAGAATGTTGTTTTTTTTCCTTTGCTAAGCCACTTATCTCTGAGTTATGAGCCATTCAGGCAGAAAAAAAAGGCCCCTAACTCAAGGGGTGAGCCAGCGTTGTGTCCAGCTCAGCAGAGCAGCAGTTTAAAGTGGATCTTTAGGATCTTTGTCAGCAGCAGTCTGTCACAAAGACACAGAACTGTTCGCGTTTCTGTACCTGATGTGTGAAAAAAGCCAAAGAAAATACAGTCTGACAGGCAGGAAACATGATTTCTGAGGATTCCCAAAGAGCTGCTGGCTGGAAACTGGGCAGATCTCCGCCTGGTGAGCAGTGAATCCTGAAAACATGTGAGGAAACTGGACCAGTGGAGGACAGAAGAAGAAGAGCTGGGCCTGAAAAACTCTGTAATCCAGCAGATGAAGAGGATGTGAAAGTGATCAGAAAGAGGAGCAGATCCAGCAGAGAGCTGAACAGGAGCTGAGAGCTGCATCTGGACCTCCAGCTGACCAGCTCCTGGTGGCTGAATCAGAAATGCTCTCCATGAAGGGGGGGCTGTCCAGAAGCCATGAAGGAAGGAAACAGGAGGAAAGGCGTCGCTCTGCGAGAGGAACCAGAAGTGGATGAACCCCAGCAGCTCTGATGGAGGGATGGAGCCTCACTCCTTTAAAGTTTTTTAATAAACCAAAAAAGCAAAAAACAAGGCTTAAAATGACAAAAAATGCAGGAAAAAGTCAAAACATTGCTGAAAAATGACCAAAAATACAACAAAAAAATGCAAAAATAGAGCAAGAAAGACCAGAACAAAGCCAAATAACACATAAATGACCAAAATAAAGCCAAAAAAAGCGGTAAGAAGATGTATTACTGTCCGTTATTTAAGAGCCTGGAATGGAGGAGGAATGAGCTCCTGGATGAACACCAACAGCTCTGATGGAGGGATGGATCCTGGAGCTTTAACCAGGAAAGACACACAAATGGTTCAGTCGACCATAAAGTGCCTTTATCAGGTAACAAACTCCTCTAATATCTGGCTGAGTAACCCCGAATAATCATAACCATCTACAACAAGGATTAGATGGGTATGATTACATTATATTAAGATGAGAAATTACTCAAAAGCCAAGGGTTCAAGCAGCAGCTCCAATCTTACAACTTTGTGTGTCCACCCGCTCACAGGCAGCTGTCAGGTCGTATAATTTATTCCTGCGATTATCTGAGACCGCGTTTGTTTTTTCAGCACGCTAACAAACACCGGCGTGAGACTAGCGAGTTTAGGCCGTCAAATGCGCCAGTCGGAGACACAAACTGGGCATTCGGTGTCTTCTGGCTGGGAATGAAGCAGGCAAAAGCTGCTCAGAAGAGCCACTGGTTTCACATTTCTCTGTAAACGGGCAGCACAGTGATTGAGCAGCGCCTGAGACGGAGCGCTGTGGGCCGGGCAGTGACCTCGGGGTTGTCTGGCCCGGATAAAAGGAAGTCCTGGTTAATGAGTAACGCTGGCGATGTGGCCTGGCTACAGGTTAGTGGGTGGGGGCGGTGGAAAAGGGAGAGACCGAGGCTTTGTTGTCCTCGCTTGAATTTGTTCGACATGTTGTCATTTTTCCAGCTTTGAACAGCGACCTCCAAACAAGAAAGACGTCCTAACGTTCAGAAAATATTTAAAAACTGCATTTTGACAGACTTTTTGTCCTTTATCAAAGCATTTTTCATATGGTCACTATGGCAACAGGTGTGCACAAAAAGTAGAAATCGATCATTAGCTGAATAAACCTGTCCTGGAGGCAGCTGCTGCATAAATATGGGTCCTAAATATCACAGACTAGCTCCAGTAGAAAACCTCCATTTTGATTAACCAATGCTATAGATATTTAAAAAATTAATTAATTAATAACTCAACTCAACTCAACTCAACTTTATTTATAAAGCGCTTTCAGTCAGCCAAAGCTAAAATCAAAGCGCTGTACAGGTCATTTGAGCAGATCATAAAACACAATAATCACCACAACACAAGACAAACCTTAATTAATAACCACATTTCTAAAGTCCCTCAATTCTGGTACATCAGCATGTCGGATTCATTTTCAAGCCACAAATAAGAAGTTTGAATTACCATCAATCTGCAGTTTGAAACGTCATTACATTTTCAGTAGTCTGTAAAAGTTACAACATTGAGCGTCACAACTAGCAGATGTGCGTCACAGTAAACTGATTAGAGCCTCATCCCTGTTTCTTTTTCGCCTTCATGATTTGTTATTAATAGAAATATAGTTTCAGAGATTTTTAAGATAGCTGGGAACCCTGGCTATCTTGAAAAAGAAAGCACAACAAACATGTGATTTCAACCGTGACAAACCACAAGGTTCAGCCAGTATATCATCACTGAGATGTGCTTTTATTGTGTCTTGTGGTGGTGTCGTTTACAAATGTTCCCACAAGCCGTTTTCCTGTTAGGAGCTAAGACCACCTTGACCTAGCTCACCCAAGGCCAGATAGGCAAGATGATGGAAAGGTCCCTATTAGAAAACTGTCATCTAACAGTTATTAATCAATAAGCTAACAGTAATAGTTATCTACAAACGGTTAGCAAAAAGCCAACTGTCATGAAACAATTAACCAGAATTTTGAAAACAGTTGGTTAACAGTTAGTAAACAGATAACAGTAAGCCAACACAACAGTTAGCACACTCTCAGTTAGTTGGCCAACAGCTGTCCAACTGTTAGCAAGTAGTAAGCTAATAGTAAGAATTACCTACAGTTAGCATACTAACGGTTCGCAAAACAAATAGTCACATAACACACAGTTACAGTTATGACAATCTCTGTTACAGTTATCCAATATTAGCTAACAGTTAACACACTTTTAGTGTGCTAACAGTTAGCCAAGAGTAGCAAACAGTGGACAGTTTAGCCGTTGTCATGGTGAGGCATCATTAAAGATGCAAAGAACTGCCAGTTGTTGTCAGCAGAAGTCCTTCCAAGAAATCTCAGTTTTCACAGAGAAATGTTGAAATATGAAAGAAAATATGTGTCCAGAGCAGCAGCACTGGGCTTCTTAATAATCAAACAGTATCATGTAAAAATTGAAAAAAACCTTTCTAAAAAATATTGTCTTTGACATTTGATGTTTGCCAAACCTACTTGCTAATAGATATGCTCATCTTTAAGTGGTTCATAGTGATTTATGCCATCACTTTTCCAAATACTGACCTATTGTGGGAGGATTAGTGTCACTGGAAGATGTTGAGGTGATTATAGCTGCTCTACATTTAGAATCAGTGGTCAGCAGCAGGTTTAGGATAATTTTTTATTAAAGGTGGGAGCCTGGTTTAAAAGAGCGACAGTAACGTCCTCGGGCTGTGAGAGTGGGCTGGACAGTACGGCTGCAAACTGCAGAAGTTCAGTGGCGTTTTATTGATCTCTGAGCGGGAAATCTCTTCCCCCCGCCGACGGACTGGAAGTGAGGGCCTTCAGCCAGGGGACCAATGAGAGCCGGGATCCTGCTTCTGAAGCTGTACCTGCCGCGGCCGCTCACCTGTGGGCCGACCATCTGATCTCTGGCCCACCCGGACACCTCCTGATCCTCCACTTAGCCCCAAGACATTTGATCCTCATGGTGAAGAAGTCCGAGAGAGAGAATGAGAGAGAGAGAGAGAGAGAGAGAGAAAGCTGGAATGTGGGGTTGATTTGCATTGATCTCTGTCAGGCAGACGAGTTTAGAGAGCGCCGATAAGCCCCCCTGATACTGACCTGAGAGGGTTACCGCGGCAACCGGGCCTCACCTTTAACCCCGGCACTTTGGCCCCACTTCCTCGTTCCAGATAGCGAGAGGCGGGCTGCCGGTGACGTGAGATTAAAATCTGGAATTTATTCAAAGCGTCGCAGCATCAGCAGATACGTTTGTCTGGGGCTGATGTTGACCTGTGGATGATTAACAGCCCGTCCGGTCGGACGGCATCTCCCTTTGGTTTTAGCCAAAAATAATTCAAAAAATAATAATAAACCCAACAGACGCTCTCTATGGGCTGTTTGTCTCTTTCATTTCTGAGCTGGAAAAGCAGTTTTTCGCTAATAGAAACTCCCAATTTGACTTCACACCTCTGCTACCGGTCATTTGAAACCTCCAGCATTGGTCCAGATATTCTCCAGCTTAAAGAGCTTGACCCCCCCCCAACACACACACACACACACACTGTTTTTCTTGCGTCTTAAGCGAACAAAAGCATGCCCTGACCACAACAACACGGAGGAAATCCTGCGCATTCATGCTCAGGGTGTAAAGTTTAGGGATGAAAGCTCTAAAAGCCGGACTAATGAGGACATAAAGATATACCTCTGGATGCACCAACCCACCTGATCCCCCCCCTGGCTCCCCCCCCTCCCGTCCGTGTAGGGCACAGTGATCTGGTTTGACCGGACTGGGTAATCAGTTACCTGCTCTCTCTGACCTGTGCTACCCACAGAGAGAGCCACCAACAGGCCCCAGAGGCCACCGGGGAGCCAAGGACACGTCCACGTTACAGCGGATAAAAGCCGCTTTCAGTCTGAAAAAGATTGCTTTACAAAGTCAGATGTTCCTGCTTTGTTCAGTTTAGTTTAGTTTAGTTTTTCTTGAATTATCGTCTGAATAAGAGTCGTTGCTGATAAAAACTAAAGTCTGATTTTTAGATTC
The DNA here is from genome assembly GCA_907169785.1 of Menidia menidia. NCBI lineage: Eukaryota > Metazoa > Chordata > Actinopteri > Atheriniformes > Atherinopsidae > Menidia > Menidia menidia. The sequence continues at coordinate 12,116 of CAJRST010039844.1, forward strand.
TCCGGCACCATTTTGAGATTCTGGACTGTTTCCAGATCAATCAATCGAGTAAAAGTGGGAATTTATGAGTGAGGCTGTTTCCTTTTGGAGGCTGTGAAGTCTGGGTGAAACATCTCTGTACAAAACAGTGTTTGTGTGTTAAAACGCCGATCAAAACATGAAGGAAAATCATGTAGAAAGTAGGAGTGGAATCAGAATTTTTTAAAAAGATGACCTTTGCCTCCTGATCTGAAAAAAAGGCCAACATCAAACGACTGTTTATGAGAAAGAGCCTCAATTTTTTTAGTTTGATGCCCTTTCTCCCAGTGGCCGTTTGCTCTAGGCTGCTGTTTTAAGCTGTTTTCATGCAAAATCATGTGTTTCTGTCCCATTTTTAGCCAGATAAGCACTAACCCACGGTGTGCTCTGAGGCTGGGCCAAAAAGATGCAAATAAATAATTTAATTCTCGGCAAAATTCAGGAAATGTGACCACAACAGAGGCAGTCAGAGGATAAGCTACAGATGTAGGGATGCATAGTTTATAATGTGCATATCAAGATGATAATGAAAAGTGTTTTTTTTACTCATTTAGTCCACATAATGGTGACGCAATCATTGATTTTTTATAAGAAATGATTGCACATGCTTTTCCCAGAATCTGAGACATGAAGGTTTTTTGTGGTATTTCTTTATAGTTTTTCAAATAGTTGAAGAGTCTTAATTTTATCTAAATATGCTTTCAATAAGAATCAAGAGAAAGAAATTCAACTTTTCTCACTTATTTGGATTCTGAATGTTTTAGAGACATTATAGAGGAGCTGTTTTTAGTTTATTTTTATATTTGTTTTTGTGGCAACATGATTTAAACTGTTCTTTTATTTATATAAACCATTATTTTGGCCTATTTGGAGCTTTTGCTAATATCAGTCTCTCAGGAGGTCAAAAACATGCATTTAATGAATTTTGATTAGGAGTTTTTTTTTTTTTTTTTTTCTTTTTCACTCTTTAATGTTGTATATAAATGACTATGCTGCAATTCTGCTGATTCACAGCAGATTTTTTCAACATGACAAAGACTCAAAGCATTTGGCCTCTCACATTCTTACTTAATTCTGTAATCAGGGTTTAAACGCTGTGGAAATGTCTCCTCCGGCCCTCATTTTTCACGCCTAAAACCTTTGATGAACTCGATTTAAAGTGTAGAAAAAAGGGATAAAGGTAAGAGATGTTGTTCTTAGATCAGCCAAAGGGAGAGATGACTCACACACACACACACACCTGCATCCCAAAAACCCAACGCAAGCTCGTTTAGAGTTTTTTTTTTAACATTTGGGTTACATTTCAGTCTTTTTGCACAAATTGAATCCCTGAAAACGTTGGTCTTGGGTCCAAAATCCAAGTTTCTGAGGACCTGGGAGCGTTTCTACGCAGGTTCGGCCATTGTGGGATTTAATCTGAGCTTTAGGGGAATAAAGTGTGGTTGTCTCGAGGAGGCAGAGCTGATCTGCTCCCTGATTGGCTGCCGGCAGGCCGTCGGTTGGGTGGGTGGCGTCTGGTTTGTGTGAGCGTGAGCAAGTCGTTCCGCTTCCTTCTTTACATCCTTTAACTACACAGGTGACTAGTTTCCTAAGATCCCGGATGCCCTGCGTGTGCGTGCGTGTTTTTGTGTGTGTGTGCATGTGTGTGTGTGTGTGTGTGTGAGAGAGAGAACGCTCACAAGAACAACGGATCAGTAGTAAATGACTAATGCGTGAGTCAGGTAGGACTGTGGGTGTGAGCCTGTTAAGAGGCTTAGCACCCGGGCCTAAACCCACCACAGATGTGGTCCCTCAAGAAATTTACTCGGATTTAGACGCTCAACGGTAAATTTAAGGGTTTTTGTTTTGTTTTGTTTTTTCAGGCCACTTCGGAATCAAATTTGTATTTGTCCACATATCGAGTTTTTCAGTAATCCCCTAAACAAACACAAGAAAACAAAGGGGTTTTTTGGCTTTTTCTTTTGGGCCTCGGTCGTTTTCGGGCCTGCAGAACTTTTTATACAGAGGGAAAAACTGTTTGGTTTAAGCTGCGGGATGCGGTTTGCTATCTGAGGAAGTGTTTAGGGGAAAAAAAGCCTGAGGCATAAACTGCTGTTCAGGACGTTTAATCAGTTTTTCTGCTCCTTAGATTCCAAATATTCTGAGTATTACATGCAGAGAAAAATGTAAGCTTAACCAGAAACGGGTAAAAACAGGTGAGATCACCTCATAGGAGGCTAAAACAGGTCAATAATGTGGAATTTAACCAAAACTAAAATAATAATCAGAATCAGAATCAGAAATACTTCAATAATCCCAGAGGGAAATTATTTACATAATGAGACACCCTCATCTGAAAACTAAAACTGATGTGAGAATGTTGCTCTTTTGGAGACGACAGCAGATGTAAGAAATTATTTCTCGGCTGGATTATGCAGTAATGAAAACGTTCTCCTCAAAAGTCTAAAAGTTTGGAAACACTTTGTGAACAAACGACGACTTTTGGAGCAAAACTGATAAATTTCAATTATCTGAATGGAAACAGGACCAAAAACAGTTTTTCCAAAGTCCAGTTTCCAGAGAAAACTGAACACAGACATTTATTCCTCTGCAAAAATGATCAATAAACACCACCGACGTCCAGCTTTTTTGCAAAGAACCTTCCTAATGTGATGCTGACCGATGGGGCTGCTGGAGGAGAGCTCATTTGTTGACCTTTCACTTAAATCAAAATCACATTTTTAACCCTGTCATCACTCAGTTTCAGGCGAAATCCTCTGAAATAGCATTTGTGTTCTAAATGAGGACATTAAAGTGTGAAGAAGTGTTTAATCTGGTCATTATTCTCATTTTGAAGACATTTATTTAAACTATTTCACACATCATTTTGTCAATGTAAAGTCGGAAAATGTCAAATGAATTCCTCGGAAAATATTCAAAACAACAGCAAAGCCAGAGCTCTGTCTTTCCCTTTATAGGCCTCTAAAATTATTAATCGGCCCCAAAAGGAAAAAAAAGCCTATTAATGATTAATCATATCGGCCCTATTAACATGTGTGCTTTTCTAAGAATTAGTACACAGCCGTGTTGGTTCAGTCTTGGCGGCTTTGAGTAAAACAGCATCCCGGCAAGAAGAGGGAAAACGCCGCCACAGAGGAGGGAAACGCGTCAGATTTCTGTCATCTGAATGACAACGGCGGCCATTACGGGCCGGTCGGTGATGTCAGCGGGCTTTTATGGGCTCCGGCGGCCATAAATAGCTAGCCTCAGAGCTCACAGCCAGTCCACCCGGAACCAAAGGGGGGAAAAAACACACGGAAATGTCTGATATTTGTGCTCAGGTCCAGCCTGGAAACAGCACCGGGTTCATCCAAAAGCAGCACACAAAACGCACCGCACGGGCCCAAAGTTGGGCCCTCCGCGTCTAAATATAGCAACAATAAGGGGTTTATCCGCTTTATATGTTTATGGCAGGATATCTGTTGAGCATTGGTGATAAAATATCAGCTGCCTCCTGTTTGGAGGACAAAAAAAAGACGAGAAAAAAATTCCTCCTGAGGTTTTTGACCTCGTTGCCGAACGTAAAGAAAAATTAAAAGATATTAGCGTTAGCGGAGGTGGAGGATATCGGTCAGACTACAAGTTGGAGGGTTAAAAAACAGAGTTTGAGAGCTGTGCTGGGAGGAGGTGTTGTCAGGAATAAAGGCTGAGCAACAGTTGGGTTCAGGTGACTCATTGGGATCGATCCTGTTGCAGAGTCCCAGGGACACAAACAGGCCTGCTCTGGGAAAATACGCCTTTAGAGCTCACTGTTCAGCTTTGGGCCTCTTCATGGGACAGAATATGGCTTAGAAACAGTCAGATAACAGACTTATTTAGGTCATAAGTTGCAAATTTTCCACGATTTCTTTGTCAATCAAACTGAGAAAACATGATTAAAACGTACTCGATCGGTTATTTAACGTTGTTTTTTTGTATGTTTGTTGTTACATTGACTTCTAAAGGGGAGAAAAGAGAGCGGGGGGGTAATAAAAAAAAGCAGGGAGCCCTGGTGGGAGCTTGGAGGGTCTGGTAGGCGGCTGCAAACGGGAAGCATCTCCAGCAGGCCGAGGACAGGCGGAAGTGAGGCCCGGCGCGGTTTTACTGCCTCGCTGTTAGTCTGCCTTTGTCGTTGTAAAAGAATAAAACTGTCTTGGATTTTCAGGCCCGATTTCCATGACTACGAGCGGGCAAAGATACACACAACACACCCCAAAGCTGCCGCACACCGACACGGATTCTGTGCAACAACAACCACACAAAAAAGCGCTCATTAAAGGAAAAATACTGCAGAAAATGGCAGAAAAATGTGCGTCCATAAAGGTGGGCATGTGTGTGTCTGTGCAGCTATCTTGGAATTTCTTTGGTCTGGTTCTTTCTTTTCTTATCAAGCTGAATGGTTCAACAAGAACAAAGGCAGCTATGAGCCTTCACCACGCCTTTTCATAAAAGCGCATTCCTCCCGTTTTAATGGATATTCTCAGTCACGTATTTCTTGTCTGAGGATTATGAGCCACTGGTGGAAATAAACCGAGGTCTGTGGCTCCTGGTGTATCACCGATACTGTCCCCTCTCCCGGCCCTCGCCCCCCGGCTCCCCAGTCTTTACTGGCCGTGTGGCGCCCCCTGCTGGCGATCAGTCCAACTGCAGGGAGACGATTCCCAGAGCACTTACCATTAAAAGATGTCCCCCAAATTAAAGGGGTTCCTTCTTGAAAACAGCTACAAATATGCAGCATCGTCCCTGCTTCTCACTGGTTTTAAATAATTCAGTCCAGTTCTGTTTATACAATTGGAAAAACTGATCCATGATAGTCAAATTAACATAGAGCCAATTCAAAGTGTCTTTGCAAAGGAAACCAATGGGTTACGCAGAAATGTGTGCATGAGGAGGAAGTCCTTCTGAACATGAGGAAAACCGCTATCAGAACCAGAACCATCTTTCTGGACTGGCTGGGGCCCGAGAGGATAAGAAAGGGGGTCAACCAACACCCACCACGACACCAGACCAGAGAAAGGAAACATTAACGACAACAATAATGTCCCCAAGTAAACTAAACTAAAAGATGGACAGCAAAAAAGTACGCCGAGAGGGAAGAGAGCAGAAGGAGGAGAGGTGCATGACACACTATAGAGACTATGTTAGTACTTTTCAGCTCCACTATTGGAAACAAATATCTTTGCAAAAACGTGGAAATTGTTTTTATTCGATTTACTAAACCACGTGCATTGGTGTAATTACATTTCCATTTCCACTGCACCGGTTTATTTTCAATGGCTTTGAAGTGACTTGTTGGAAATCTTTAGGACTGAATGAATTTAGTCTCAAAGCAAAACAACCGTGCGTACACGTTTTTCTGACCGGGTGAATGTGCTACCATTCCAAAGAAGACATGTATGGAGGCTGGTTTTAAAGTGAAAAAAATATTTTAAAAGTTCGTGACACGCAGGAGAAACTAACTGGGTTTTCTCCCACGCGCGGAGACACGCGCCTGCGCGACTAAAACGCGTAAAATTGGAGAATCCGTGCGGCTTCTGCTGTAATCAGCTGTGAGTGGCGGCCTCTGGTGGCCACCACGGGAACTGCACAACCGGAACTTCCGGGTTTCGCTTGACGTCACCGCAGCAGCTCCCTTCCAATTGGCTGCCCTCCGCGGATCACCTGACCAGCCTCCCAGTTTGCTTTGAGCTCTGAAGCCAGTTCGGTGCGACGAGAAAAACACAGCAAATGTGTTTTTTCTGTCTATTTACCGGTCGGACAGACGAAAAATAGCCTTAAATCTTAAAGTTTAGACAGAAGGGAGGACGAGGCGCTTAGAGGCGGGATTTGGACCGACGAGCGCGTGCTAACTGGTGAGTTGACCCGTATTTCAAACCAGTTGTTTTTGTTGTTTTTTTGTTCTGTCAGCATCTTTGCATTCAAACCAAAAGTCACCGTGACATCTAATAAAAGTCCAACAACGAATCTAGCGTTTTTGTGATGAATGACTAATATGACATAATTTTATTTGTGTTGCTCGCATTTGTCCTTAAGTGAGCCGGCGTTTTAACCTAATATCTCTTTTTTTTGTTGATTTTTTATGTTGAGGTTCCATTTAAATGTTTCTTCATTTGTTCATTTGGTTTGAACTTAAAATCGTCTTTTACCTCAGATCCCTGAGGAGGAGCCTGTGGTTGAACTTTTAAATTAAAGTTAAATGAACGCTTTACTGAGTATATACAAGACAGCCAAAACAGATTTATTTGCCAAAAAGCTGAACAAATGGGTTAAAGTGTGTTAACGTTTCCATTTTGTGGAACCACCTGTAAGATGGAGCCTCAATATTGTGAATAAAGTAACAAATTTTGATGTAAACGATACATGAATGGTGATAAATTAGTGGATCTTTTCAGAGAAAATCGTTGGAGTTTTTAGTCATTAAAAAAAATGTTTTGAGATGTTTTTTCAGCTCAGACCACCCTGTTTTAATCTTAAATGCTTTATAGTTCATTACATTAAGTAGAAAAGCCTTTTGGTTTGATGGAATCGAGCCAACCTAAAGAGGAAGATGCTTCAGTAGATTTCCAAAAGGAGAAACGCTGCTTTTGATTTGACTTGATTTAATAAATGTTCCACGTCTGCTTTTTACGTTTCCTCTTGTTCCTTAGCCCACTTGCGGTCTCCACCCATCCCAAAAAGAAACAGGTCGACTTATTAAAGGAGCAGTTTTCCTGCATAGGATGGTTGAGCTTCTCCTGGAAATGGAGCGTTTGGGTTAATTTAAAACCCTTTTTTTTCATGTTTTTGAGTAAATGATCTGTTTTTCACTTTATGGATGAGATGCAGAGGGAGCAGCAACATAAGTCCAGGTCCTTTAACTTTGTTTTTGGGTTTAATTGAAGATTTCTGCCTCCTTTTCCTGACTTCAGATGCGTTCAAGTGCAGGCAGAAAAGCCAGGTCACATGTTTTCTTTCTGGACATAAAGTCTCGTGACTGCTTACTCAGACAAACAGCAACTTTCACTCATTCTTCCCTTTTTTTTTTATTATTCAGCTTTAAAAATGGCCGCCGACTGTTTCTCTGATCTGGCTGTGTGTTTGTGGGTTCAGTTATTTTCGAAGTTGCTTAGCCTGTTTGCTTTTCGGACGCGGAGTCATTGTGGAGCTGAGCTCTGCTGCTCGTTGCCTTTAAAAGGGGCTGAAAAGGTCTGGAAGCTTCTTTTTTGTTGCGTCCGTAAAGGTAAAACTGGGGGCAGGGTGTTGTTTCAGAGCCAGGCGCCAGCTAAAAGTTGGATTCTTCTGCCTCGTTTTCCTGAAGTTGTCTCAATAATTTGCTCCTCAGAGACTCAGAAGAACATCTGACCACAGCTGACCAGACAGACGTCTCATCCCTGAACATGAAGAAGGAGATCTGTGACCACCAGGTACGTTTTTATTGTTTTTCCAAACAGATTAACAATTTATCTTTATCATTTTTTCAAGCGTGTTTGGCTTTTAATTTGACGTTCTTCAGAAAGCTCACTTTCCAGAGTCATGGATTTCCTTTAAACTGGTAACTTTTTTAAACTAAAAGATTAAAAGAGTGAGTGAAAATGGTTTTATTCGAATGACTCAAGCAGATTTTCTTCCTCCTCGGATGAGTTATGGTGAATCCTTTGATTTTAAAGCCGCTAAACATCTTCATTTTCACTTCAGGGAAGAGAATAAGATCTCATAATTAGCGAAACCACAGAAATGTGAAAATAGGGAAATGAAAATAAAGTAAACAGTTAAGTTAAATTAAAGTTTTTTTAAATCAGATAGATGAAATGAAAAATACAATGCGATTACCTTTTGAACTTAAAGAAATCTGCTTCCTGGTTCTGGGCAGCGAGCCGGTTCCTGCTGGTTCCTCTCAGAACCGGATCCCGGTCCGGAGGACACAGTCAGAAAACAGAAGCTTCCCACATTTAAGGAGTTTCATTTAACTGTTTACTAGCTTTAAATGGTTTCACTCACACAAACCCGGAGGGTCACATGAGGGTCCCCTTCAGGTCTACAGGTGCCTTCAGGTCTGTGGTCTACAGGGGCCTTCAGGTCTACAGGTCCCTTCAGGTCTGTGGTCTACAGGGGCCTTCAGTTCTACAGGGTGTGTTCAGGTCTACAGGGTGCCTTCAGGTCTACAGGGTGCCTTCAAGCCTACAGGGGGCATTCAGGTCTACTGGGAACTTCAAGTCTACAGGGGGCATTCAGGTCTACAGGGGGCCTTCAGACCTGTAGCGACTCAGTTCTGATCCATATTTCTGATATATAAGGCGCACTGTCAGTTTTTGAGAAAGTTGAAGGCTTTTAGGTGCCCTTTAGTCCAGGAAAATACGGTAATCTGATGTTGATTGGGGGTCCGGAGGACTTTAAGGCCTGCAGGGGGCGCTGACTGTTCTCTGCTCTGTGCAGCTGCTGGACCTGGAGCCGGACCGGCAGGAGTCCACCTGGAAAACGCAGCCGGTGAGTCCCCGCTGGGCCCCGAAAGGCAAACGGAAACGCCCCCTCGGCTGTTTCCAGGGCTTCAAACCTTTAGTGGTGTAAAGGTTTTGATGGCCGAATGATGAATCTCCAAATGGCGTTTCATTGTTAGGGTTGTCACGATACTAAAATTTTCAACTCGATACCGATACTCAGGAAAATATACAGATACTCGATACCATTTTCGATACCGAAGAGCCCAAAATATAAGAAAATGTATTAATTTTGACAGTGTCTTTCGTTTCAAACTTGCCTATTTCTGATGTTATTGTGGCCGGTGGCCCACATTAATGACCCTGAATCTAATCCTAACCCTAACCCTAACCCTTCATAATTGTGAGAAATAAATATTTTTTGGTTAAACTTGTTTGGACTTATTGTACAAACCTATTTAACATCCACTATTTTAACATAATATTATGGATAGAGTTTAATTCAGTGTTTGCAAGATACATTTAACTATTTCTAAATTAATGTCTATATTGCCATAAAGCAATTAGGATTTTCTTGCCTGGGATCTTCCTATTGGGTGATCTAATCAAAATGGCCGACTTAGATGTGGGTGGAGTTGGATATCCATCCTCGGCTTCCGCAGCCAGACGGACTTGATTAATGTTGGTGTGTTAATATTAGCCATTAGCCGCAGCTAGCAATTCAAGGCTAACGTCAGGTTAATGATCATAAACAACGTAAATAAATCAGAGAGAAGGGGGTCGATACTTTTAAAGATGAGTATCGTATCCGGATACAACGTTTTAGTATCGATACTTTTGACAACCCTGTTCATTGTTCACCTTTGGGATAAATAGCTGATTGAACTGAGGGTTTTCCTGGTGTCCCCCCCCCCTCGGTGGCAGTGTGTCCGGTTCCTGTGCGCGCTGCTCTACGTGGACTGTGCGCTGCTGGCCGTCATCATCCTCTACAACCTGAGCACCGGGGCCCCCCCCGCCGGGCCCCCCCCCCGTCGCCAGCTACTTTCAAGAGAAGGCAAAGTTCTGCTCAGACCCCTGCAAGTAAGTAACGCCCCCCCCAAACCGCTCGCCCCTTTCCCCTTTAGGCCAGGGGTCTTCAAGGTTTTCCAGGCCAAGGATCCCCAAACTGATGGTGGGGACCCCCTAATTATATATGTTGTATGAAATTGTGTTCTATCAAACTTGTCCTATAGTTTGTAAATGTATCTTGTTATCGGGCATTCAGTACTAAGATCCTCAGATAATCCACAGGTTGATATCTTCCTGTTTTTACTGTAAACATCTGGTTCTGGTTCCTGGTTGGTGGGACAGGTGTTGTGAATGAAACGGGGCCCAGCTTGAACGAGCTCCTGTGTGATAGATAGATAGATAGATAGATAGATAGATAGATAGATAGATAGAT
>CAJRST010039855.1:0-22006 GCA_907169785.1 Menidia menidia
ATCTATCTATCTATCTATCTATCTATCTATCTATCTATCTATCTATCACACAGGAGCTCGTTCAAGCTGGGCCCCGTTTCATTCACAACACCTGTCCCACCAACCAGGAACCAGAACCAGATGTTTACAGTAAAAACAGGAAGATATCAACCTGTGGATTATCTGAGGATCTTAGTACTGAATGCCCGATAACAAGATACATTTACAAACTATAGGACAAGTTTGATAGAACACAATTTCATACAACATATATAATTAGGGGGTCCCCACCATCAGTTTGGGGATCCTTGGCCTGGAAAACCTTGAAGACCCCTGGCCTAAAGGGGAAAGGGGCGAGCGGTTTGGGGGGGGCGTTACTTACTTGCAGGGGTCTGAGCAGAACTTTGCCTTCTCTTGAAAGTAGCTGGCGACGGGGGGGGGGCCCGGCGGGGGGGGCCCCGGTGCTCAGGTTGTAGAGGATGATGACGGCCAGCAGCGCACAGTCCACGTAGAGCAGCGCGCACAGGAACCGGACACACTGCCACCGAGGGGGGGGGGACACCAGGAAAACCCTCAGTTCAATCAGCTATTTATCCCAAAGGTGAACAATGAACAGGGTTGTCAAAAGTATCGATACTAAAACGTTGTATCCGGATACGATACTCATCTTTAAAAGTATCGACCCCCTTCTCTCTGATTTATTTACGTTGTTTATGATCATTAACCTGACGTTAGCCTTGAATTGCTAGCTGCGGCTAATGGCTAATATTAACACACCAACATTAATCAAGTCCGTCTGGCTGCGGAAGCCGAGGATGGATATCCAACTCCACCCACATCTAAGTCGGCCATTTTGATTAGATCACCCAATAGGAAGATCCCAGGCAAGAAAATCCTAATTGCTTTATGGCAATATAGACATTAATTTAGAAATAGTTAAATGTATCTTGCAAACACTGAATTAAACTCTATCCATAATATTATGTTAAAATAGTGGATGTTAAATAGGTTTGTACAATAAGTCCAAACAAGTTTAACCAAAAAATATTTATTTCTCACAATTATGAAGGGTTAGGGTTAGGGTTAGGATTAGATTCAGGGTCATTAATGTGGGCCACCGGCCACAATAACATCAGAAATAGGCAAGTTTGAAACGAAAGACACTGTCAAAATTAATACATTTTCTTATATTTTGGGCTCTTCGGTATCGAAAATGGTATCGAGTATCTGTATATTTTCCTGAGTATCGGTATCGAGTTGAAAATTTTAGTATCGTGACAACCCTAACAATGAAACGCCATTTGGAGATTCATCATTCGGCCATCAAAACCTTTACACCACTAAAGGTTTGAAGCCCTGGAAACAGCCGAGGGGGCGTTTCCGTTTGCCTTTCGGGGCCCAGCGGGGACTCACCGGCTGCGTTTTCCAGGTGGACTCCTGCCGGTCCGGCTCCAGGTCCAGCAGCTGCACAGAGCAGAGAACAGTCAGCGCCCCCTGCAGGCCTTAAAGTCCTCCGGACCCCCAATCAACATCAGATTACCGTATTTTCCTGGACTAAAGGGCACCTAAAAGCCTTCAACTTTCTCAAAAACTGACAGTGCGCCTTATATATCAGAAATATGGATCAGAACTGAGTCGCTACAGGTCTGAAGGCCCCCTGTAGACCTGAATGCCCCCTGTAGACTTGAAGTTCCCAGTAGACCTGAATGCCCCCTGTAGGCTTGAAGGCACCCTGTAGACCTGAAGGCACCCTGTAGACCTGAACACACCCTGTAGAACTGAAGGCCCCTGTAGACCACAGACCTGAAGGGACCTGTAGACCTGAAGGCCCCTGTAGACCACAGACCTGAAGGCACCTGTAGACCTGAAGGGGACCCTCATGTGACCCTCCGGGTTTGTGTGAGTGAAACCATTTAAAGCTAGTAAACAGTTAAATGAAACTCCTTAAATGTGGGAAGCTTCTGTTTTCTGACTGTGTCCTCCGGACCGGGATCCGGTTCTGAGAGGAACCAGCAGGAACCGGCTCGCTGCCCAGAACCAGGAAGCAGATTTCTTTAAGTTCAAAAGGTAATCGCATTGTATTTTTCATTTCATCTATCTGATTTAAAAAAACTTTAATTTAACTTAACTGTTTACTTTATTTTCATTTCCCTATTTTCACATTTCTGTGGTTTCGCTAATTATGAGATCTTATTCTCTTCCCTGAAGTGAAAATGAAGATGTTTAGCGGCTTTAAAATCAAAGGATTCACCATAACTCATCCGAGGAGGAAGAAAATCTGCTTGAGTCATTCGAATAAAACCATTTTCACTCACTCTTTTAATCTTTTAGTTTAAAAAAGTTACCAGTTTAAAGGAAATCCATGACTCTGGAAAGTGAGCTTTCTGAAGAACGTCAAATTAAAAGCCAAACACGCTTGAAAAAATGATAAAGATAAATTGTTAATCTGTTTGGAAAAACAATAAAAACGTACCTGGTGGTCACAGATCTCCTTCTTCATGTTCAGGGATGAGACGTCTGTCTGGTCAGCTGTGGTCAGATGTTCTTCTGAGTCTCTGAGGAGCAAATTATTGAGACAACTTCAGGAAAACGAGGCAGAAGAATCCAACTTTTAGCTGGCGCCTGGCTCTGAAACAACACCCTGCCCCCAGTTTTACCTTTACGGACGCAACAAAAAAGAAGCTTCCAGACCTTTTCAGCCCCTTTTAAAGGCAACGAGCAGCAGAGCTCAGCTCCACAATGACTCCGCGTCCGAAAAGCAAACAGGCTAAGCAACTTCGAAAATAACTGAACCCACAAACACACAGCCAGATCAGAGAAACAGTCGGCGGCCATTTTTAAAGCTGAATAATAAAAAAAAAAGGGAAGAATGAGTGAAAGTTGCTGTTTGTCTGAGTAAGCAGTCACGAGACTTTATGTCCAGAAAGAAAACATGTGACCTGGCTTTTCTGCCTGCACTTGAACGCATCTGAAGTCAGGAAAAGGAGGCAGAAATCTTCAATTAAACCCAAAAACAAAGTTAAAGGACCTGGACTTATGTTGCTGCTCCCTCTGCATCTCATCCATAAAGTGAAAAACAGATCATTTACTCAAAAACATGAAAAAAAAGGGTTTTAAATTAACCCAAACGCTCCATTTCCAGGAGAAGCTCAACCATCCTATGCAGGAAAACTGCTCCTTTAATAAGTCGACCTGTTTCTTTTTGGGATGGGTGGAGACCGCAAGTGGGCTAAGGAACAAGAGGAAACGTAAAAAGCAGACGTGGAACATTTATTAAATCAAGTCAAATCAAAAGCAGCGTTTCTCCTTTTGGAAATCTACTGAAGCATCTTCCTCTTTAGGTTGGCTCGATTCCATCAAACCAAAAGGCTTTTCTACTTAATGTAATGAACTATAAAGCATTTAAGATTAAAACAGGGTGGTCTGAGCTGAAAAAACATCTCAAAACATTTTTTTTAATGACTAAAAACTCCAACGATTTTCTCTGAAAAGATCCACTAATTTATCACCATTCATGTATCGTTTACATCAAAATTTGTTACTTTATTCACAATATTGAGGCTCCATCTTACAGGTGGTTCCACAAAATGGAAACGTTAACACACTTTAACCCATTTGTTCAGCTTTTTGGCAAATAAATCTGTTTTGGCTGTCTTGTATATACTCAGTAAAGCGTTCATTTAACTTTAATTTAAAAGTTCAACCACAGGCTCCTCCTCAGGGATCTGAGGTAAAAGACGATTTTAAGTTCAAACCAAATGAACAAATGAAGAAACATTTAAATGGAACCTCAACATAAAAAATCAACAAAAAAAAGAGATATTAGGTTAAAACGCCGGCTCACTTAAGGACAAATGCGAGCAACACAAATAAAATTATGTCATATTAGTCATTCATCACAAAAACGCTAGATTCGTTGTTGGACTTTTATTAGATGTCACGGTGACTTTTGGTTTGAATGCAAAGATGCTGACAGAACAAAAAAACAACAAAAACAACTGGTTTGAAATACGGGTCAACTCACCAGTTAGCACGCGCTCGTCGGTCCAAATCCCGCCTCTAAGCGCCTCGTCCTCCCTTCTGTCTAAACTTTAAGATTTAAGGCTATTTTTCGTCTGTCCGACCGGTAAATAGACAGAAAAAACACATTTGCTGTGTTTTTCTCGTCGCACCGAACTGGCTTCAGAGCTCAAAGCAAACTGGGAGGCTGGTCAGGTGATCCGCGGAGGGCAGCCAATTGGAAGGGAGCTGCTGCGGTGACGTCAAGCGAAACCCGGAAGTTCCGGTTGTGCAGTTCCCGTGGTGGCCACCAGAGGCCGCCACTCACAGCTGATTACAGCAGAAGCCGCACGGATTCTCCAATTTTACGCGTTTTAGTCGCGCAGGCGCGTGTCTCCGCGCGTGGGAGAAAACCCAGTTAGTTTCTCCTGCGTGTCACGAACTTTTAAAATATTTTTTTCACTTTAAAACCAGCCTCCATACATGTCTTCTTTGGAATGGTAGCACATTCACCCGGTCAGAAAAACGTGTACGCACGGTTGTTTTGCTTTGAGACTAAATTCATTCAGTCCTAAAGATTTCCAACAAGTCACTTCAAAGCCATTGAAAATAAACCGGTGCAGTGGAAATGGAAATGTAATTACACCAATGCACGTGGTTTAGTAAATCGAATAAAAACAATTTCCACGTTTTTGCAAAGATATTTGTTTCCAATAGTGGAGCTGAAAAGTACTAACATAGTCTCTATAGTGTGTCATGCACCTCTCCTCCTTCTGCTCTCTTCCCTCTCGGCGTACTTTTTTGCTGTCCATCTTTTAGTTTAGTTTACTTGGGGACATTATTGTTGTCGTTAATGTTTCCTTTCTCTGGTCTGGTGTCGTGGTGGGTGTTGGTTGACCCCCTTTCTTATCCTCTCGGGCCCCAGCCAGTCCAGAAAGATGGTTCTGGTTCTGATAGCGGTTTTCCTCATGTTCAGAAGGACTTCCTCCTCATGCACACATTTCTGCGTAACCCATTGGTTTCCTTTGCAAAGACACTTTGAATTGGCTCTATGTTAATTTGACTATCATGGATCAGTTTTTCCAATTGTATAAACAGAACTGGACTGAATTATTTAAAACCAGTGAGAAGCAGGGACGATGCTGCATATTTGTAGCTGTTTTCAAGAAGGAACCCCTTTAATTTGGGGGACATCTTTTAATGGTAAGTGCTCTGGGAATCGTCTCCCTGCAGTTGGACTGATCGCCAGCAGGGGGCGCCACACGGCCAGTAAAGACTGGGGAGCCGGGGGGCGAGGGCCGGGAGAGGGGACAGTATCGGTGATACACCAGGAGCCACAGACCTCGGTTTATTTCCACCAGTGGCTCATAATCCTCAGACAAGAAATACGTGACTGAGAATATCCATTAAAACGGGAGGAATGCGCTTTTATGAAAAGGCGTGGTGAAGGCTCATAGCTGCCTTTGTTCTTGTTGAACCATTCAGCTTGATAAGAAAAGAAAGAACCAGACCAAAGAAATTCCAAGATAGCTGCACAGACACACACATGCCCACCTTTATGGACGCACATTTTTCTGCCATTTTCTGCAGTATTTTTCCTTTAATGAGCGCTTTTTTGTGTGGTTGTTGTTGCACAGAATCCGTGTCGGTGTGCGGCAGCTTTGGGGTGTGTTGTGTGTATCTTTGCCCGCTCGTAGTCATGGAAATCGGGCCTGAAAATCCAAGACAGTTTTATTCTTTTACAACGACAAAGGCAGACTAACAGCGAGGCAGTAAAACCGCGCCGGGCCTCACTTCCGCCTGTCCTCGGCCTGCTGGAGATGCTTCCCGTTTGCAGCCGCCTACCAGACCCTCCAAGCTCCCACCAGGGCTCCCTGCTTTTTTTTATTACCCCCCCGCTCTCTTTTCTCCCCTTTAGAAGTCAATGTAACAACAAACATACAAAAAAACAACGTTAAATAACCGATCGAGTACGTTTTAATCATGTTTTCTCAGTTTGATTGACAAAGAAATCGTGGAAAATTTGCAACTTATGACCTAAATAAGTCTGTTATCTGACTGTTTCTAAGCCATATTCTGTCCCATGAAGAGGCCCAAAGCTGAACAGTGAGCTCTAAAGGCGTATTTTCCCAGAGCAGGCCTGTTTGTGTCCCTGGGACTCTGCAACAGGATCGATCCCAATGAGTCACCTGAACCCAACTGTTGCTCAGCCTTTATTCCTGACAACACCTCCTCCCAGCACAGCTCTCAAACTCTGTTTTTTAACCCTCCAACTTGTAGTCTGACCGATATCCTCCACCTCCGCTAACGCTAATATCTTTTAATTTTTCTTTACGTTCGGCAACGAGGTCAAAAACCTCAGGAGGAATTTTTTTCTCGTCTTTTTTTTGTCCTCCAAACAGGAGGCAGCTGATATTTTATCACCAATGCTCAACAGATATCCTGCCATAAACATATAAAGCGGATAAACCCCTTATTGTTGCTATATTTAGACGCGGAGGGCCCAACTTTGGGCCCGTGCGGTGCGTTTTGTGTGCTGCTTTTGGATGAACCCGGTGCTGTTTCCAGGCTGGACCTGAGCACAAATATCAGACATTTCCGTGTGTTTTTTCCCCCCTTTGGTTCCGGGTGGACTGGCTGTGAGCTCTGAGGCTAGCTATTTATGGCCGCCGGAGCCCATAAAAGCCCGCTGACATCACCGACCGGCCCGTAATGGCCGCCGTTGTCATTCAGATGACAGAAATCTGACGCGTTTCCCTCCTCTGTGGCGGCGTTTTCCCTCTTCTTGCCGGGATGCTGTTTTACTCAAAGCCGCCAAGACTGAACCAACACGGCTGTGTACTAATTCTTAGAAAAGCACACATGTTAATAGGGCCGATATGATTAATCATTAATAGGCTTTTTTTTCCTTTTGGGGCCGATTAATAATTTTAGAGGCCTATAAAGGGAAAGACAGAGCTCTGGCTTTGCTGTTGTTTTGAATATTTTCCGAGGAATTCATTTGACATTTTCCGACTTTACATTGACAAAATGATGTGTGAAATAGTTTAAATAAATGTCTTCAAAATGAGAATAATGACCAGATTAAACACTTCTTCACACTTTAATGTCCTCATTTAGAACACAAATGCTATTTCAGAGGATTTCGCCTGAAACTGAGTGATGACAGGGTTAAAAATGTGATTTTGATTTAAGTGAAAGGTCAACAAATGAGCTCTCCTCCAGCAGCCCCATCGGTCAGCATCACATTAGGAAGGTTCTTTGCAAAAAAGCTGGACGTCGGTGGTGTTTATTGATCATTTTTGCAGAGGAATAAATGTCTGTGTTCAGTTTTCTCTGGAAACTGGACTTTGGAAAAACTGTTTTTGGTCCTGTTTCCATTCAGATAATTGAAATTTATCAGTTTTGCTCCAAAAGTCGTCGTTTGTTCACAAAGTGTTTCCAAACTTTTAGACTTTTGAGGAGAACGTTTTCATTACTGCATAATCCAGCCGAGAAATAATTTCTTACATCTGCTGTCGTCTCCAAAAGAGCAACATTCTCACATCAGTTTTAGTTTTCAGATGAGGGTGTCTCATTATGTAAATAATTTCCCTCTGGGATTATTGAAGTATTTCTGATTCTGATTCTGATTATTATTTTAGTTTTGGTTAAATTCCACATTATTGACCTGTTTTAGCCTCCTATGAGGTGATCTCACCTGTTTTTACCCGTTTCTGGTTAAGCTTACATTTTTCTCTGCATGTAATACTCAGAATATTTGGAATCTAAGGAGCAGAAAAACTGATTAAACGTCCTGAACAGCAGTTTATGCCTCAGGCTTTTTTTCCCCTAAACACTTCCTCAGATAGCAAACCGCATCCCGCAGCTTAAACCAAACAGTTTTTCCCTCTGTATAAAAAGTTCTGCAGGCCCGAAAACGACCGAGGCCCAAAAGAAAAAGCCAAAAAACCCCTTTGTTTTCTTGTGTTTGTTTAGGGGATTACTGAAAAACTCGATATGTGGACAAATACAAATTTGATTCCGAAGTGGCCTGAAAAAACAAAACAAAACAAAAACCCTTAAATTTACCGTTGAGCGTCTAAATCCGAGTAAATTTCTTGAGGGACCACATCTGTGGTGGGTTTAGGCCCGGGTGCTAAGCCTCTTAACAGGCTCACACCCACAGTCCTACCTGACTCACGCATTAGTCATTTACTACTGATCCGTTGTTCTTGTGAGCGTTCTCTCTCTCACACACACACACACACACACATGCACACACACACAAAAACACGCACGCACACGCAGGGCATCCGGGATCTTAGGAAACTAGTCACCTGTGTAGTTAAAGGATGTAAAGAAGGAAGCGGAACGACTTGCTCACGCTCACACAAACCAGACGCCACCCACCCAACCGACGGCCTGCCGGCAGCCAATCAGGGAGCAGATCAGCTCTGCCTCCTCGAGACAACCACACTTTATTCCCCTAAAGCTCAGATTAAATCCCACAATGGCCGAACCTGCGTAGAAACGCTCCCAGGTCCTCAGAAACTTGGATTTTGGACCCAAGACCAACGTTTTCAGGGATTCAATTTGTGCAAAAAGACTGAAATGTAACCCAAATGTTAAAAAAAAAACTCTAAACGAGCTTGCGTTGGGTTTTTGGGATGCAGGTGTGTGTGTGTGTGTGAGTCATCTCTCCCTTTGGCTGATCTAAGAACAACATCTCTTACCTTTATCCCTTTTTTCTACACTTTAAATCGAGTTCATCAAAGGTTTTAGGCGTGAAAAATGAGGGCCGGAGGAGACATTTCCACAGCGTTTAAACCCTGATTACAGAATTAAGTAAGAATGTGAGAGGCCAAATGCTTTGAGTCTTTGTCATGTTGAAAAAATCTGCTGTGAATCAGCAGAATTGCAGCATAGTCATTTATATACAACATTAAAGAGTGAAAAAGAAAAAAAAAAAAAAAAAAACTCCTAATCAAAATTCATTAAATGCATGTTTTTGACCTCCTGAGAGACTGATATTAGCAAAAGCTCCAAATAGGCCAAAATAATGGTTTATATAAATAAAAGAACAGTTTAAATCATGTTGCCACAAAAACAAATATAAAAATAAACTAAAAACAGCTCCTCTATAATGTCTCTAAAACATTCAGAATCCAAATAAGTGAGAAAAGTTGAATTTCTTTCTCTTGATTCTTATTGAAAGCATATTTAGATAAAATTAAGACTCTTCAACTATTTGAAAAACTATAAAGAAATACCACAAAAAACCTTCATGTCTCAGATTCTGGGAAAAGCATGTGCAATCATTTCTTATAAAAAATCAATGATTGCGTCACCATTATGTGGACTAAATGAGTAAAAAAAACACTTTTCATTATCATCTTGATATGCACATTATAAACTATGCATCCCTACATCTGTAGCTTATCCTCTGACTGCCTCTGTTGTGGTCACATTTCCTGAATTTTGCCGAGAATTAAATTATTTATTTGCATCTTTTTGGCCCAGCCTCAGAGCACACCGTGGGTTAGTGCTTATCTGGCTAAAAATGGGACAGAAACACATGATTTTGCATGAAAACAGCTTAAAACAGCAGCCTAGAGCAAACGGCCACTGGGAGAAAGGGCATCAAACTAAAAAAATTGAGGCTCTTTCTCATAAACAGTCGTTTGATGTTGGCCTTTTTTTCAGATCAGGAGGCAAAGGTCATCTTTTTAAAAAATTCTGATTCCACTCCTACTTTCTACATGATTTTCCTTCATGTTTTGATCGGCGTTTTAACACACAAACACTGTTTTGTACAGAGATGTTTCACCCAGACTTCACAGCCTCCAAAAGGAAACAGCCTCACTCATAAATTCCCACTTTTACTCGATTGATTGATCTGGAAACAGTCCAGAATCTCAAAATGGTGCCGGAGAATCTAAAAATCAGACTTTAGTTTTTATCAGCAACGACTCTTATTCAGACGATAATTCAAGAAAAACTAAACTAAACTAAACTGAACAAAGCAGGAACATCTGACTTTGTAAAGCAATCTTTTTCAGACTGAAAGCGGCTTTTATCCGCTGTAACGTGGACGTGTCCTTGGCTCCCCGGTGGCCTCTGGGGCCTGTTGGTGGCTCTCTCTGTGGGTAGCACAGGTCAGAGAGAGCAGGTAACTGATTACCCAGTCCGGTCAAACCAGATCACTGTGCCCTACACGGACGGGAGGGGGGGGAGCCAGGGGGGGGATCAGGTGGGTTGGTGCATCCAGAGGTATATCTTTATGTCCTCATTAGTCCGGCTTTTAGAGCTTTCATCCCTAAACTTTACACCCTGAGCATGAATGCGCAGGATTTCCTCCGTGTTGTTGTGGTCAGGGCATGCTTTTGTTCGCTTAAGACGCAAGAAAAACAGTGTGTGTGTGTGTGTGTGTTGGGGGGGGGTCAAGCTCTTTAAGCTGGAGAATATCTGGACCAATGCTGGAGGTTTCAAATGACCGGTAGCAGAGGTGTGAAGTCAAATTGGGAGTTTCTATTAGCGAAAAACTGCTTTTCCAGCTCAGAAATGAAAGAGACAAACAGCCCATAGAGAGCGTCTGTTGGGTTTATTATTATTTTTTGAATTATTTTTGGCTAAAACCAAAGGGAGATGCCGTCCGACCGGACGGGCTGTTAATCATCCACAGGTCAACATCAGCCCCAGACAAACGTATCTGCTGATGCTGCGACGCTTTGAATAAATTCCAGATTTTAATCTCACGTCACCGGCAGCCCGCCTCTCGCTATCTGGAACGAGGAAGTGGGGCCAAAGTGCCGGGGTTAAAGGTGAGGCCCGGTTGCCGCGGTAACCCTCTCAGGTCAGTATCAGGGGGGCTTATCGGCGCTCTCTAAACTCGTCTGCCTGACAGAGATCAATGCAAATCAACCCCACATTCCAGCTTTCTCTCTCTCTCTCTCTCTCTCTCTCATTCTCTCTCTCGGACTTCTTCACCATGAGGATCAAATGTCTTGGGGCTAAGTGGAGGATCAGGAGGTGTCCGGGTGGGCCAGAGATCAGATGGTCGGCCCACAGGTGAGCGGCCGCGGCAGGTACAGCTTCAGAAGCAGGATCCCGGCTCTCATTGGTCCCCTGGCTGAAGGCCCTCACTTCCAGTCCGTCGGCGGGGGGAAGAGATTTCCCGCTCAGAGATCAATAAAACGCCACTGAACTTCTGCAGTTTGCAGCCGTACTGTCCAGCCCACTCTCACAGCCCGAGGACGTTACTGTCGCTCTTTTAAACCAGGCTCCCACCTTTAATAAAAAATTATCCTAAACCTGCTGCTGACCACTGATTCTAAATGTAGAGCAGCTATAATCACCTCAACATCTTCCAGTGACACTAATCCTCCCACAATAGGTCAGTATTTGGAAAAGTGATGGCATAAATCACTATGAACCACTTAAAGATGAGCATATCTATTAGCAAGTAGGTTTGGCAAACATCAAATGTCAAAGACAATATTTTTTAGAAAGGTTTTTTTCAATTTTTACATGATACTGTTTGATTATTAAGAAGCCCAGTGCTGCTGCTCTGGACACATATTTTCTTTCATATTTCAACATTTCTCTGTGAAAACTGAGATTTCTTGGAAGGACTTCTGCTGACAACAACTGGCAGTTCTTTGCATCTTTAATGATGCCTCACCATGACAACGGCTAAACTGTCCACTGTTTGCTACTCTTGGCTAACTGTTAGCACACTAAAAGTGTGTTAACTGTTAGCTAATATTGGATAACTGTAACAGAGATTGTCATAACTGTAACTGTGTGTTATGTGACTATTTGTTTTGCGAACCGTTAGTATGCTAACTGTAGGTAATTCTTACTATTAGCTTACTACTTGCTAACAGTTGGACAGCTGTTGGCCAACTAACTGAGAGTGTGCTAACTGTTGTGTTGGCTTACTGTTATCTGTTTACTAACTGTTAACCAACTGTTTTCAAAATTCTGGTTAATTGTTTCATGACAGTTGGCTTTTTGCTAACCGTTTGTAGATAACTATTACTGTTAGCTTATTGATTAATAACTGTTAGATGACAGTTTTCTAATAGGGACCTTTCCATCATCTTGCCTATCTGGCCTTGGGTGAGCTAGGTCAAGGTGGTCTTAGCTCCTAACAGGAAAACGGCTTGTGGGAACATTTGTAAACGACACCACCACAAGACACAATAAAAGCACATCTCAGTGATGATATACTGGCTGAACCTTGTGGTTTGTCACGGTTGAAATCACATGTTTGTTGTGCTTTCTTTTTCAAGATAGCCAGGGTTCCCAGCTATCTTAAAAATCTCTGAAACTATATTTCTATTAATAACAAATCATGAAGGCGAAAAAGAAACAGGGATGAGGCTCTAATCAGTTTACTGTGACGCACATCTGCTAGTTGTGACGCTCAATGTTGTAACTTTTACAGACTACTGAAAATGTAATGACGTTTCAAACTGCAGATTGATGGTAATTCAAACTTCTTATTTGTGGCTTGAAAATGAATCCGACATGCTGATGTACCAGAATTGAGGGACTTTAGAAATGTGGTTATTAATTAAGGTTTGTCTTGTGTTGTGGTGATTATTGTGTTTTATGATCTGCTCAAATGACCTGTACAGCGCTTTGATTTTAGCTTTGGCTGACTGAAAGCGCTTTATAAATAAAGTTGAGTTGAGTTGAGTTGAGTTATTAATTAATTAATTTTTTAAATATCTATAGCATTGGTTAATCAAAATGGAGGTTTTCTACTGGAGCTAGTCTGTGATATTTAGGACCCATATTTATGCAGCAGCTGCCTCCAGGACAGGTTTATTCAGCTAATGATCGATTTCTACTTTTTGTGCACACCTGTTGCCATAGTGACCATATGAAAAATGCTTTGATAAAGGACAAAAAGTCTGTCAAAATGCAGTTTTTAAATATTTTCTGAACGTTAGGACGTCTTTCTTGTTTGGAGGTCGCTGTTCAAAGCTGGAAAAATGACAACATGTCGAACAAATTCAAGCGAGGACAACAAAGCCTCGGTCTCTCCCTTTTCCACCGCCCCCACCCACTAACCTGTAGCCAGGCCACATCGCCAGCGTTACTCATTAACCAGGACTTCCTTTTATCCGGGCCAGACAACCCCGAGGTCACTGCCCGGCCCACAGCGCTCCGTCTCAGGCGCTGCTCAATCACTGTGCTGCCCGTTTACAGAGAAATGTGAAACCAGTGGCTCTTCTGAGCAGCTTTTGCCTGCTTCATTCCCAGCCAGAAGACACCGAATGCCCAGTTTGTGTCTCCGACTGGCGCATTTGACGGCCTAAACTCGCTAGTCTCACGCCGGTGTTTGTTAGCGTGCTGAAAAAACAAACGCGGTCTCAGATAATCGCAGGAATAAATTATACGACCTGACAGCTGCCTGTGAGCGGGTGGACACACAAAGTTGTAAGATTGGAGCTGCTGCTTGAACCCTTGGCTTTTGAGTAATTTCTCATCTTAATATAATGTAATCATACCCATCTAATCCTTGTTGTAGATGGTTATGATTATTCGGGGTTACTCAGCCAGATATTAGAGGAGTTTGTTACCTGATAAAGGCACTTTATGGTCGACTGAACCATTTGTGTGTCTTTCCTGGTTAAAGCTCCAGGATCCATCCCTCCATCAGAGCTGTTGGTGTTCATCCAGGAGCTCATTCCTCCTCCATTCCAGGCTCTTAAATAACGGACAGTAATACATCTTCTTACCGCTTTTTTTGGCTTTATTTTGGTCATTTATGTGTTATTTGGCTTTGTTCTGGTCTTTCTTGCTCTATTTTTGCATTTTTTTGTTGTATTTTTGGTCATTTTTCAGCAATGTTTTGACTTTTTCCTGCATTTTTTGTCATTTTAAGCCTTGTTTTTTGCTTTTTTGGTTTATTAAAAAACTTTAAAGGAGTGAGGCTCCATCCCTCCATCAGAGCTGCTGGGGTTCATCCACTTCTGGTTCCTCTCGCAGAGCGACGCCTTTCCTCCTGTTTCCTTCCTTCATGGCTTCTGGACAGCCCCCCCTTCATGGAGAGCATTTCTGATTCAGCCACCAGGAGCTGGTCAGCTGGAGGTCCAGATGCAGCTCTCAGCTCCTGTTCAGCTCTCTGCTGGATCTGCTCCTCTTTCTGATCACTTTCACATCCTCTTCATCTGCTGGATTACAGAGTTTTTCAGGCCCAGCTCTTCTTCTTCTGTCCTCCACTGGTCCAGTTTCCTCACATGTTTTCAGGATTCACTGCTCACCAGGCGGAGATCTGCCCAGTTTCCAGCCAGCAGCTCTTTGGGAATCCTCAGAAATCATGTTTCCTGCCTGTCAGACTGTATTTTCTTTGGCTTTTTTCACACATCAGGTACAGAAACGCGAACAGTTCTGTGTCTTTGTGACAGACTGCTGCTGACAAAGATCCTAAAGATCCACTTTAAACTGCTGCTCTGCTGAGCTGGACACAACGCTGGCTCACCCCTTGAGTTAGGGGCCTTTTTTTTCTGCCTGAATGGCTCATAACTCAGAGATAAGTGGCTTAGCAAAGGAAAAAAAACAACATTCTACTAAAAATGGTCAGATGCAAGAACTCTACAGGTGAAATAGCCGAGATAAGCTCTGGAAAAAAATCAGCTGTCTGCTTCCCACTCTTTAAATTTAACCCAAGATTAGCACAAGGTTCACAATCTCCTCCTCCCCCGGACCGGGTGGAAGAAAGATGCCAAGATCGGAAACCAGGAAGAGCTGAGGCATCAGAATGTGAGCAGCCAGGTGCTCAGTGATGGAGAAAGACCCTCCCTCCATTAGCGCTCCGCGTCCCGCCGGCTGGCCGAGGTCTTTTTGATCTTAATGAGGATACGGTTCACTCACTTTAGTGCCACTGTGCACTAAGGTGGGTCCTCCAGCAGAGGATTGTGCTAGCAGGCACACAGACATGACGCCTCTTTGCATATTTCAGAGGAAAGATTTGAACGGAAACGGTTAGCGTTAGCGATTTTCTGCGTTTAGCTTGTTTTTTTACTTTCTTTTTTTCTGAACGATGCAGAAACAGAGGCCCGGTGAGGGAGGCAGGCAGGGCTGACAAATCATTAATGCAGCTGGTATGCCCCAAGTCGTTATCAGATGGCAGGGAGCCAGACCCAGAGCGAAACCCTAAAAGAGAAAAGAGGCTTATCAGTCCGGGTCGGCGCTGCCTTTTACTGGCCAGGCCCCCGGGAGGGAATCAGAAGAAACTCTCAGATGGATTCGTGAGCCATGGAATTCAAACTTGTGTTGCAGATATCATCTTTGGCTCCGGGCTGATGTCAACATGTGTGTGTGAGACCTGGTCTGCCAGCTCTAAGCCTGGAATGCAGTTATCCAGTTTGAATAGTGGTAGAATACGGGCTTTAGCGGAGCTGGTTTTGCTCGACATGGAGAAAAACCAACACGTGAGCTCTAAAATAGGATGAGAAGTCTGTGTTTCTGTGGAGCTGGACATAAACAAATACGTTTAGATAAACCAGCCAGATGGAAACTGCTTTAAAATCAGAATCAGAATCAGAAATACTTTAATAATTCCAGAGGGAAATTGTTCTATTTTAATTATTCAGTTGAATGGCCCCATCGGGTCTTAAATATAATTTAAATTTAATTTAAATGTAATTTCGACAAAGATCCTGCTGTCAGATGGAAGATGTCAGACCTGAAAATCAGTGGAAACTCAAATCCATCGAATTTCTGGGCACATAAATCTGATGTGACAACCACAAAGGTTGTCAGTACAAACGATGCACACAGACGATGTCACTCAGCATCCCTCTTTTTTTCCTTTTTCATGCTTTTCGTGAAAGGTTTTGCTGTAATTGGCTGTTTCCTTTAGGTCAGGAACACTTTTAAGTAACTTTCTATGATTGAGTGAACGAGTGGTTGTTTGGGATTTTAATTTATGTGAATTTATGGGACAGAGATCGAATATATGCATGGAATTTTGTGAATATATATAAATGTATATATTTATAGACATGTATATATGTGTATGCTGTTGTTTTATTTGTGGAGTTAGTAACAAAAATCATTTCCATCTGGGATTAATAAAGTATTTCTGATTTGGATTTGGAATAAAAGTGGCTGGAACTGGACTCCGTTTTTTAATCTCTAAAATCTCGTTAGCAAACATTTGCCTTCACTCATTTGTCTCTACCTATAAACAACTGTTTTCTGTCCTGTTGATGCTGAAGTTGGTGACTCCAGACACTCAAACGTGGGTCACACGTGATCCTGGGAGCTTGAGAGAACCCGGCTAGCCCCCTTATTCTCAGATCTTTACCACTTTTCTCCTCGCATCCAGCTCTTGTTCAAGCTCTTTCTGGCCGGACAAACGTTATCTGTGGAAAGAAACGTGGCTTTGGTTTAGGAATATGGTCGTCGTGTCACTAAACACCAACTGTGCTTTTAAAATGTGAGTTTCAGACCACGCGGGACACCAGAACTGACCACTCGTGCCCCTCTTCTCTCACAGGTCGGCCAAACAAGGGAGGAGCCGGGGCAGGGTCACTCCGAGGCTTGGGACTGATCCCATCAAAAACCCGTCCACAGTGGCCGCCGCGTCTGGGTGTTTGCTCAGTAGTAAAACCCTGAGAGAACCCCACCCCCTGAGTTCCTCCCCTCTTCTTCTTCTCCTCTTCTCCCCAGAATCCCCCCATCGGGTGGGACAGAACAGAGCTCAGGCCTGGGGTTTTTTGCTGCTGTCCTCCGGCTTTATTTTTGGGGTCCGGGTGTGTTTTTCCGGGGATCCCGGCGGCCTCTGGGGGCGCGTCCCTCCCCGGCGGGAGCGTGTGTGGGCCCAGAGACCCTCGTCTCCTGCAATGACAGATAGAGCCGGAGCTATTAGCTCAGTGCCAGGTGAGTCCGTGAGCAAACACGGCAGACAATGGCTCCAGCCCATCTCCTCCCGTCAGCCCGGCTCTCTCAAAGCCGGCCATTGTTCTGCGCGGGCCGCGTGTTTGAGTGTGTGCGCGTGTGTGTCTCTGTGTGTGTGTGTGTGTGTGTGTGTGTTTGGGGAATATGGCCCACTGTATACGGCTCCATACGCGCAGCTACGTGCACAATACCCGCAATAACTCATTCAGACGCGTTCAGGTGCAGCTGCTCGGGGCTCATGTTGCACGCGGAGCCTCGATAAAAGCAGAAAAAAGCATTCAGAGTGGAGTTTAAAGCGTCAAAGTCTGGGTCAAACTGAGAAAATACGCAGGGAAAAGAGGTGGGAATAGTCAATATGGCGGTTCGGAACTAAAGAGAAATAATAGAGTTTCTCAAATTCTGGTCCCACAGGCCACACAGTCCTCCAGGTTTTCCAGGTTTTCCAGGTTTTCCAGGACCTCATCAGCCTTCTACGGAGCCTAAAGAGCCAACTCACTAAGCTCTGTCTTTCTAATTCAGGCCTGAATGTTCATAAAAGTCACAAAATAAGTGTTTTTTTGTGTGATGTGACTTTATTTAAGCCGGGACCAGAAACAAGAAAAGCCTCCCTGGATCTGGCTCTCAGATCTGGGTAGAGACCCAAAGACCTGGATGGGGGTCTAGACTCAGCCTCAGAGAGAGGAGGAGGAGCCCGATCATTTTGAGGGAATTTTTGGTCCTTTCTTGTTTTATTCTTTGCTTGTTTCTGATTTTGTGGCTTGACGTTTTCCCTTTTCCTGGTTTAAGTGTGGTCCTCAGTTTCTGCCCTCCAGCTCCCATCCCTTTGCCCGGGCTCCCAGTCCTATCCCAGTCCTATCCCAGTCCTATCCCTCACCCGTTCGGATGTTTTTGCTTCTCTTCAGCCTCCTCTCCTTTGCAGTTTAAAGCCTACCGTGCGAGGAAACCCCAGGGCAGAAGTGAGGAGCAAAGCAGGTGTACTGTAAACAAAACCCCAGGCGCAGTGTCAAAAAGTTCATTATTATTGTGTGGTTTTGAATCTACCTGCAGTCCTGGAAAACAGACAGTCAGACTGTCAAATGTCCCGTGGGTATCTGAAGGCATCACATCAGGCAAGATGCACTCAAAATAAAGTGGATTCCAACCTTCATTGTGATAAAATAGGATAAAAACTGGGCCTGCCAGCGGTAGTGGTGCTAAAAAAGGAAATGCTAAATGAATGCTAACTGAATTAGCATCAGATGGGTGAGTAAAGCTGCCCGCATTAAGTTGTTTGCGCTCTTTTCCATGGTCTGGTTGGCGTTTGGATGTCAGTTATTGAAGGAAATTTTGATATTCAGGTTTCCGTTTGGATGGATGGTGTTTGCTCACAGCCCGATCAGGCCCCGCATGCCTATTTCCACGTTTCCGAATCCAAACATGAGGGCCGAGATGCGTCAAGACTGGTTAGACCGTCCCCGGTTGGCGGGTTTCCAGGCACGTCTAGGCCACCGCGCAAAGGTTGCCGGCTCAAATCCCCACCGGGGGGCCTTCTCCCTCCTGATATGTGGGCTCTTTCCAGGGGTAAAATCAGGCTCAGTGGTTGGTTGTGTGCCTCTGTGTCAGTCCAGGAATGATTGTGCTTGTTTTGAAATGGAAGTCTACCTTAAATTGGATTAAATTGGTGGTATGAACGGAAACCTTCACAGGCTTCACAGATTTTAATATTCCCATTAATCCTAAATATTTGCATATTTGTTTATCGGAAGACCTAGAGGGTTTTTAATCAGACCCAGAGTAAACTAAAACCAGGAAAGAGGCTTTCTTTTCTCATTCTGGCGTCTATCTGTGGAATAAACTCAGAACTCGACTGTATCTATATCTGTATCTAATCCAGTGGTGGTTTCTTCATTTTCTTTTAGTTTTAATGGACTTCTGTGAGTTTTTTAATATAAAAATTGTCTTATTGAATTGTTTTACTGCAATGTTTTTTTTATTTTTTTATTCTTATCTTGGTTGTGGCCATCAGGACCCTCTGGGATTTTATGTTTCAGGTCTTCTTTATGTGCTCTAATGTTTCCTGACCCAATAAAATGGAGCGCTGTTCAGATTAGTCCTGAAGAGCTGGGCGGGGACAGGAAGGTACCGGGAGGCATCTTTTGTTTTTACGACTTGTTTTTACAGTTCTGCTTTTGCATTAGCACCCTTTAACGCACCCGGTGCCACGTTCTTTTTGGTATAAGAGGCCGATATTTGAAAGGCCCCGAGCCCAAAGCCTGGACAGGTGTGAGGCCTCCGGTGGCCGATCGGAGGGAGGCGAAACTCAGTTTTTCGGAAGCTGAGAGGCGTTCAGGAACACGGTAGAGAACATCCCCGACCGGGGCTGCTAACACCCTGCTCCCCCCCCTCCTCCCCCCCTCCCGTCCTCCACACTGAGCAAACAGCCCGTGTAAACAGCTGAGAGCGAGGGCCGTATATATAACGCTACGCTTATGCGCGTCTTTCATGAGAAACCAGAAGAAGAGGACCGGAGGAATGACTGTTAATAAGAAAAATACATACAAGATTAAATGAGAGGAAAAAAAAAACAAGGATTAAAAGTTTGAGATAACAGGGGGCAGACCTGGCCGGGGCCTTTGTTTCTCCTTATCCCCTCCTGAGAGAAGCCCCACACTTTCACCCCAGGTCTCCCCCCCCCCTCCCCCCCCCCCCCCCCCGCCCCTTTACCAATCGACCCCCCTCCCCTTCTCCCCATTCATCCCTCCATCTCGTCATCCCTCCGCCCTGCTCTCCAGCCCAGTGCAAACACTCCGCAGCGCCGCTGGAACAAAGCAGGGATGAATAATGGCAGTGAAATGTCACCGTTTTCTCCACGGCGGCCGCCCTCCTCCCCTCGCCGCCCGCCAGCGCCGAGCCCGAGGTTAACCATTAACCGGCCCGCACAGAGCACCTGAACCGGGAACAATGAACAGAAACACAGAATGACGCAGGGGGAGCTGGAAGCAGGAGAGGGCATTTCATTTCTATATCCACAACACACATATATATATACACCGTACGGCTAGATCTCCTCTTTAGGCTGGAAGACACTAAAAAGTTCCAGTTTTTATGCCGTTTTGTAAAAATAAGAAGATTCATACCTGATGCCACCTGTGCTTTACTTT
This sequence comes from Menidia menidia, assembly GCA_907169785.1. NCBI lineage: Eukaryota > Metazoa > Chordata > Actinopteri > Atheriniformes > Atherinopsidae > Menidia > Menidia menidia. The sequence goes on from CAJRST010039855.1 coordinate 20,019, forward strand.
TTTCTACTTCCAAACAGTATATTTTTAATATTTAGTACATTCAAGTACATGTACTATGTACTTGAATCTGAATTTGAAGAAATCCTGGTAGGTTGTAAGGTAAAAAAAAGGGTAGGCAAGAATAAGCTTTGCTTCGGCCTATTCCTTTTTTGGTAAACTGTGGGTTTGTCTATTGTTCTTTTCTTTTTTTCTTTTGTTGTTTCTTGTGTTTAATGTGGACAAGTTACCAAAATAAAGTGATTGATTGATTGATTGATTTAGCTGGTGTCTGAGTGCTGTTTATGTTCAGTTTTTGTTTTAAAAGACTGTATTAGAGGCCACATTTGCAATAATTTCATCCATTTTTCCAAAAAATACCCTTTTGTGAGACTCCTAAAGCTTAAATTCTGCTCTCTGAGTCACCTGTAGATTGTGAACCTCTGGGTCTCTTAAACTGATAAGTGAATTGTTGGTCAATTCTCGGAAATATGCGCGTAGTAAAGTTGACCCGCCTGTTTTTGGAGGTAATAAGGAGGTTGTGCTGATTGGTCATTAGGTTATGAGACATGGAAAAGAACGAGCCAGAGCCACTCAATTTCTGAAAGTTGGTGAAGTAGTCTCCAAGTCTCCATGTTTATTCCCCAAAATTAGCATCGAACATTAGCATGAAGCTAATAGAAGTAGCCACTAAATGTTCCCCATGACCCAGGCTGCAGAAAAAGCCTTTTTTCAACACTGACCAATGGCAGAAAACTATTTTAGCTTTATTAGATGTTCAGTTCCACACTTTTTTCCCCTGAATTTGGTAGGAGAGCGCTCGTCTTTCTTAAAGTAACGAGTTCCCGGTCGTCTGGAGTCTGTCAGACCTCCATGCCTGCCTCTTATTTAACCTCCTCCTGCTTAATGGCCGCCGATTGTTCTCGGAGTATTGGAGTATTAGACAGCTGCTCAGAAGAGCTAGTGGCCGTTGATTGATAGGACAAGGTCTGAGGACTGGGATTATTTACAGAGTTGTGGAATTTTCCTCACCTGACCTCTGCAAGTGATTCAGAGTTTGAGAAAGTTGGACAGGGCAAACGTTGGGATGGGGCTTTCTCATCCGAACCCGACGGGGTGAGATGTTTGGCATTTCTTTGGCATGCAGTTAGAATAAAGGGAACAAATATTAAACTTTGGTCGGCCTTGTTTCCCCACACGCTCCTCCCTCCACCTCTGCTACCTACTTTTTCTCTATAAATACCTCAGTGTGTTCCCTTTCTGTCTCTCTCTAGCTAACACTGGCACCTTTGTATGGAACACCACGCCAGATGAGACTAAAATTAAATCCCCTTTAATTGCAGCGCCTTCCCCAGAATGTGTCAGACGCGAGCGGGTTCGGGCCAAATTCATTAGCCCAGATGATGACCACAGTGTTTTATTTGCACTGATGGACGGATAGAGAGACTAGGAGGGAGTTTTAGCCCCCGGTGGGCTTCAGAAAAGAGCCCCAGTGGTCCCACATGCAGGTTCACATTGTACGAAGGCTCCTGAAAATGTCCCCAAAAGCAAAAAGATGAATGAAACTCTTTCCATTTTGTGAAAAATCCAGATGTTAGCAGCTGCCAGAGGTTGATCTGAGCCACCTATTTTATACAAATCACATTAAAACAACTGTGTGTGTCTGTGTGTGTGTTTGTGCAATTTTAATCCTTAAAATGAAAAAAATTAAAGGATTTTTTTGGTGTTTTTTTCAGTATTATCAAAATCCTTCTGGCATCCAAAGGAGAAGATCAATTTATTCCTGTTCTCACTTCTCAGTAAAGTTCTTTTATTGAACAGAATGGCCACTTATATGTTCAAATAATTAATATATATTACCAAAATTTGATTTTATATATGCTATCCCGATTATATATGCACATGATTAAAAGATGCATATATATCACATTACCAGTATTTTGTACAGGATTAGATTAGATTAGATTAGATTAGATTAGATTAGATTAGATTAGATTAGATTAGATTAGATT
>CAJRST010039866.1:425-18581 GCA_907169785.1 Menidia menidia
ACGTCGGGCTCTCAGATTGTAATGTCCATCACAACCTGAATCTTGGCCAGACTCAGTCTCATCAGCGTGGGTCTCACCGACCCCTTGAGGCTCCTGTGAGTAGCGAATATCATTCGGCACATCACAAAACACATCACCTGGAGGGAGGTCAAGGATGTGTCAGTCTGAGGGGAACCGTCCTCAAGGTCATCGTCCATGTGATCCACCTGAGCAGCTGCACTGGCAGTCTTTTTGCAGCTGGCAGAGTCCCAAGTATGGAATGGTTGCATGTTCACAACATGGAAAACTCACGCATCGGCTCCAGTTTCAACATCAATCAGTCTGTAGTTCACATCGCTGAGTTTCTGACTGACACGGAAAGGGCCTTTGAACAGCGGTGCCAGTTTAGCTGTAAAATTAGCCAAAGCATCCGATCTTGGGTGAGACTTCACTCGAACAAGATCACCAATCCCAAAAGCAGAATGGCGGCGTCTCAAGTCGTAGTAGTGTTTCTGTCTTTTGTGGCTGAGATCTAGCGCAGCCCTGGCGTGGTGATGAGCATCCCTGAGGGTGGCTCTCAGAGTCTCTGGATATTGCACACCTGTGTATTCCCAGGGTTTCTTGGGCACAATAGGGACCATGAGACCAGCTTGCTTTTGTTGACTTGGTTTTGTGAGTTGGCAGACCGAGCAAGAAGTGACATAACGTTTGACATCACCTGCCATGCCAGGCCAAAAGAACCTGTGTCGTAGTCTCATAAGTGTTTTGGAAACACCGAGATGGCCAGCAGTGGGGTGGTCATGGTAATAGCGCAGCATGGTGCCACGAAGAGATGTTGGGGCAAAAAGTTTAAGTTCTTTTAATGGATGTAAACTGCATACAGGCTTTCGGTCCCTGCAATACAGCAAACTGTCATAGACAGTATATTGTTCTTGGCATTCACTGTCTATTTGAACCGATGAGTCTGATTCGATGTCTCTGAGGAGTGGACCCGTCACAGGGTCGTCCATTTGCAGCTGCCTCATGTGCGAACGATCCGACAATAACACTGGGGGCAAGGAACGGAGGTCCAAACTGCCTATAACAGCATGTTCTGGCAGGATATCAGTGGGCATGTCACTTTGGCAGGGGATTCCTGGAAAGAGCATCAGGAACTGCATTGTGTTGTCCTGGCTTGTGGGCAATTGAAAAGTCAAAGTCTTGCAGCCTCAAAGACCATCTAGCCAGCCGGCCAGAGGGGTTTGGGCGAGACATAAGCCACCTAAGGCTGTTGTGGTCTGTGAAAACAGTCACGTGAAGGCCCTCAACATATGGCCTGAAGTGTTCCAGAGCCCAAATGACGGCCGAACATTCTTTTTCAGGGGTTGAGTATGGTTTTTCAGCCTTGTGCAGAGAACGACTCGCATACGAGACCACAATATCTCGGCCTTCTTCATCTTTTTGCATCAAAGCAGCGCCCAGTCCTAGATCACAGGCATCAACATGAACATAGAAGGGCCTAGCAAAGTCTGGGAACCTTAACACAGGGGCTGATGTGATTCGGTCTATCAAAACATTCATGGCTTGCTGACATTTGTCATCCCAGTGAAAAACAGTGTCTTTCTGTGTGAGCTTATGGAGTGGGTCAGCATGCCGGGCATAATCCTTGACAAAGCGCCGATAATAACCAGTCAGTCCCAGGAACTGTCTGACCTGTTTCACCGTGGATGGTGGCTGGAAATCAATGACAGCTTTGATTTTATCATGGTCAGGTTTTATGCCTGCAGGTGTGATGCGATAACCCAAAAATGTGAACTCACTCAGACAGAACTGACACTTTTTCAGTTTTAAAGTGAGGCCAGCTGCTTCCAGTCTGTTCAGGACCTCCTCCAACTCTTTCAAGTGCTGCTCGAATGAGGGAGATGCCACCACGATGTCATCAAGGTACACCGCACATGTTTTGTAGATCAGGCCTGCTAACACAGAGTTCATGAGCCTTTGAAATGTCGCTGGCGCATTGCATAAGCCGAACTGCAGCACACGGAACTGGTAGAGGCCGCAGTGAGACACAAAAGCCGTTTTTGGTCGGGACTCCTCCAAAACAGCAACTTGCCAATATCCTTGAGCCAAATCCAGGGTTGAAATAGCCAGAAAGTCAAGGGATTCGTCAATTCGTGGTAATGGATAAGAGTCCTTTTGTGTGATTTGGTTTAAACCCCTATAGTCCACACAGAATCTTGGATCAGAACCAGGTCTATTCACAATGACCACTGGAGCAGCCCATGGACTGGTAGAGGGTTCGATTATGTTGTCTTCCAGCATTTGTCGCACTTGATCCTCAATCAGCCGCTTTTTGGTTGGAGATGAGCGATAGGGAGGAAGATTTATGGGCTTGTCGGTTCCGGTATTTATCACATGTTCTGCCATTGAAGTGTGTCCAAGGTGTCCATCAAAAGTGGAACTGTGGCGGGAAAGAAGATCATATAGATCTGATTTTTGCATTTCCTCTAGGCTCGCCTCAGCCACTTTTGACTCCATGGTGTCTGACAAAATGTTCAGAGACATAACAGTCTGTTCAACAGGAAACAGTTCAAGGTTGTGTTCCTCATTTTCATCCAGGGCAGGGCAGGGACTATCATCAATAAAAACTGTCCTTGTCGGTATGTGCATAGTTATTGAGGCTCTCATCATAAAATCCATCCCTAATATGAAAGGGGAAGACAGGTTATGGATGACGGCAAAGCGGTGATAAAAACGCTTGTTCATAAAGCCGATACTCAGCCAAGCCACACCCTCTGGGAGGCAAGGGGCGTTGTCCGCTAGGCTCACTGGCGGCCCCTGCCACTGACGTACTTTCTGCGGACAAACCCCATTGAGATTAATGAGATCTGCACGTACAGCTGAAAGTGAAGCGCCTGTGTCCAGAGTCGCCTCGGTGCAGGTTCCATTAAAGTTCAGCTTAGTCTTAAATGGAGTGTTCCAGACAGCATTAGACTCATTGTCCTCCACATGACCAAGGATGTGGAGCGTATTTGCAGAAAGTTGAGGCTCAGTTAACGTCTGGAGGGAGGATTGCCTCGACGAAATATCCTCCCCCCCTTGAAGTTTCCCAACGGCCTTTGGGGTGCTGCATCTACGGGTGGGCTGGAGTTTCCATTGTTTGTTTCAGCTCCAGGTGTGTCAAAGGACGTATTGGGAGTGATTTCATTATGGAACCGAGCCGACATGTGCTGTTGACTATGGTCCTGATTACAGGCAGGACATGTTTTCGATGTATATCCAGGGCTTGAGCACTTATAACAGCGTGGCTCAGCTCTCTGTTGCTTCCAATGTCTTTTTTGAAGATTCTGGTGGCTATCAGGTCCTAGTACAGCATGCAATTCATGAGCCCTGAGCAGCAACTCCATCACAGAAGATACAGGCGAGCCATACAGAGCCACCCTGTATTTTTCAAGTGAATGTTTACATATTAATTGAATACGCTCTTTCTCAGGTGGTGGGCTACATAGCTTATTAAACTCACTCAACATGTGAGCTACAAAAGTCGGTAGTGGTTCATCATCTGACTGGACACGGTCAAGTATGCCTCTGAGAATTCTTTCTTGGTTGTCAGTGGGCAGAAAGACTGTTTGGAAAAGTTGGCAGAAGTGCACCCATGAGCTAATGTGTGAACGAAGTGCTTTAAACCACTTACTAGGCTTTTTCGTGAGAAAACGGGGCAACTCATTCAGAATCTGGGCGTCAGTTAAATTCAGAGTGGACTTGTATGCTGACACAGCCTGTAACCAGTCCACTGCCTGCACTTCACCATCCCCGGCGAATACTGGTGGTTCAAGCTTGGCGTGATGTAGTGCAGCAGCAATCACTCTTGAGGTGTTGGTTAGCTCAGCTGAATGAGTCTGTAGGAAAGAGCTATGCAGATCCCTCTGAGTTTCAGGATAAGGGCACGCGTCATTGGAATGCCCCGCACCGATATTCACAAGAGGTACATACGGTGTTGAGGTGGCCACAGGAGCTGCTGGAGACTGTTGTGCAGAAGGTCCATCAGACTCACAGGAATGAACCTTATCCAGATGATTCAGCATTTTCTGTTGCAGGGACAACGTGTTTTGAAAGACATTCCTCAGCTGCTTGACATCATCTTTTAATTCTTGTACCTGCTGACAGAGGTCTGGAGCTCTCTGCTGCGGAGGTATAAATTGAAGAGAGTCAATATCCATGTTCGAGTCAAAAACAGAAAAATCTGGTTCCAATGCCATGTTTTTGTTTCTTTAACCTTTATAGTAGAGTCCAAAAAAAAATGATGCAATATTCACACCAAAAACACTCGGGACCTTGAACAAAATTGTTTGTGTTCTTTAAAGTTCAGTCCGTTTTATTTTTATTTCTATGTCAGCACTGGCAGTAGGGCTCAGATGCTAGAAAATTTCCAAATATAAAATACGATATCTTCCTAAACAGAGAAACAAACGAGCCCACGAGGATGTCTTGCTCTCGCTGCCACTGTTGTGCAACACGGTCCGTCCGTATCCATCCGCTGGTCATCGAGTCAAAATCCACAAAATAGTCCGTATGACTGAACTCCACTGAATAATCCACAAAATTCACCCAGTCCTTAGTAATTGTGAGTTAATTTAGTTAACATGCGTTGATCTTGTCGTTTAAACCTAACCTCTTCAGCAGGCTAGCAGGTGTAGAGCTCTCAGGAATTAAATCCGACCGGGACAGCTCATCACGACGTCCAGCGATATGCGGGCGATGAACGCTTCCAGCAAACTTTAACACTGATCACGATGTATTCCGCTCAGAAACTGTACCCACCCCGTGAAACAGACATCCACAAGGAACTCGCTAGCAATCACCTTTAGTCCAAAGCTGAATCGATATCCTGGAGGGAAAAAGGTCCAAAATACGTTCGGGCGCCAATTGTGACGATGCGGTGGGAGGCTGGAAGAGTTAGTAATGGGGTTGGCCACTCTAACTCAAAACAGCAGGACGCACTGTTAAAAGTTTCCACACCTATTCTTTATTGTCACACATAATCTTCTCTACGTACACGAGGAAGACTAGTTCTTACTCTGTCACTCTTATAACCAAAGAAAAAGGGAATAGGCGCCCCCTTGTGGTGATACCTATTCATAACGAGGAACTAAGCAGTATATTAACTGTTACAACGCACACTCCTCTCTGGAATAATTATGGTCTGACTTCTGGAAAGAAGCCCTTTTAATCTCAGTCATGGGCTTTTTGTGGTATTCATATGCTGGGTGATATATACAACAGGGATGGACTGATGAGTTTTCAAAACCTTTGTCAATTGTTTGATTTTCCTAAATCATCATTTTTTTCTATCTTCAGTTGCGGTCAGCACTACGTGCTTATGGGGTACCATAGGACTCAAATGTGCAAATCCACCCTGTTATCTATAAATTGCTGATTTCTCCACACAGAGGATTTGTCACCTTTATATATCGATGGCTCTTGAAATCATCCTACTCTACCATTCCTATAGTAGCTAAGTGGGAAAGCGATTTAGGGACAGATTCTATAGAATGGAAAGGGGTATGGGATAACATTTTCAGTGCATCAAAGAACCCCAATCACCAGTTGATCCATTTCAAGTTTTGTCACAGGGCATACTGGACGCCCATCGATAGATTCCATGCGAAGCACACAAACAGTCTATGCTGTAGTATATGCGATAAAGATATTCCAGGTACCTATAAACACATGGTTTGGGACTGTGAAGAGGTTAGGTCCTTTTGGGAAAAGGTGACTTTTTATTTATCTGAATTATTAGAATTAGAGATACCATTAAAACCAAGTTTACTGTTACTGAATGACGACTCACAGGTTGAATGTACAGAGAAACAGCGAAAAGTGTTGCTCGCAGGCCTAACAGCAGCAAAAAAAAATTATTGTTCAGAGATGGCTCCCCCCACACAGGCTTCCTATTAAAAAATGGCTGTTATACTTTCATGATGTTATTATGATGGAACTGTCTACTGCAAGAATCCATGGGGCGAGATTGTCAACTATACATATGTGGGAAAGAACTGCAGAGGGAGTCACAGACTTGCTGGCGATCCACGCACAATGAGATGTCTTGCATGCTTTGTACCTTTTTTTTTTGTGTATTTTTTTGTATTTTTATTTAATTTTTTTCCCATTTTTGACCTAATGGGTCATGTGATTTGTATCTAAGGTTGGGGTGGGGTGGGTGGGTATTGATCACTGACTCTGTAATGTTCCTGTTTCCCAGCTTGGGAATTTGTTTTTAAATAAAAAACAGTGAATCACAAAAAAAAGTCAGCACACCTGCTTCTCTATCCAGAGACATTTAACTGATTGTGGATTCAGTGCTTAGAGTCATTTTTCACTGGAAAATAGCAGCTCAAAGTACTACTTTGATCAAAAGTATGTATATTTTCTAAAGTACCTTCTGAATGACTGAAGTGAGTCATAAATTGTTCCGAGTTTATGCAAAACATCATTAGCAATATTTCAGAATCAATAGAAGCACATATATGTTCACAGTCCTTATCTTTTTTCCAAAAACCAAATATTGATTAGTCAACCATGAAAACACTAAGCCTTAAACTATTTTTAGCCCCTAGTATTAATAATCCTCTGTGAAATAAATTAAAAGTTTGGGACACACCTCCTTTCCACATATCAACACAAAGCTGTTACAATTGTGTTAGCTTAGCATAATGAATTGAAGTGAATGGAAACATTAGCCCACTCTGTCCCACAGTAACAAACTACAGAAACCCCAAGCTGTCCTGTTTCCAGGTATGTCTGAAATAAACATCATCATATGAGGACTATTTCATAGTAGTCATCTTAGGGGAAATCACAGCTTTTGTAAGGAATATAATGACACTATGTGATATCTAGCTTCCGTTTGAGTTCTGTGACAGTCATTGTAAACTAATCGAAGTACACCATATCCATTATTTCTTCAGGGTCAGGCCTTAAAAACAAGAAGGTGCAGGTATCACTGAATCCTGAATCATTCACACAAGCTTACACACCAGCTCTGCTATTATTAGGCTGGACTATTGTGTTATTACTTATCACTATTTTTTACTATTTGGCCAGTGCCACTATGTGGTTTGTCAACATTGATGTTTTCATGTCTTTCTGGTGCTAGCTAAATTTTTCTGTGTCACATCCCAAGGTCATCCCTATTGAAACGGTTTTGTTATGTTATTGGACTCAATACCGCCTGTTCAGTCTTCCTGTTTACTCTGCATTAAGTTTGTATGATGGTGCTTAATGTCCAACCAGGTTTTTGATGTGGCGCTGGGTCAGATAAATACAGCACATAGCAAACAGATTTCTGGAAATTATGAAATTAGAATGATATTTTTTCTATATATATTTGTCTCTTAATGTGCTATATACATAAATATAATTTTGTTATAATCGTAATACACATTCTTTATCCTCATCCCAAACAGCAGGAGGACAAAAACTATCATGGTTAATATCCTGAGACAGCTGTGTCTGATATGTTGTTGTGATGCTTTGAACATGTATTCATTATTCTTTTATTTAACTATCTTTTATTAATAATTGAATGAATTCTCCTTGGTGGAGCATGTTCCATGGTGTGGTCTCCCTCTGTACAGAATGTGTCTGATGTTTGTAAACAGATAAAAACCATTCCATGTAATAATGTCCAACCCAATGGTGGAAGCTGTGCTTGTGCTGTGAGGTCTCTACCTCCACATGTCAGTAACCATAGAGCCCCAGCTTCAAATGGACCATCACTATTCTTCAGTCTCTGAACTGATTCTGGATCAGTGTGGATCAGTGTGGAGCAGTTCTTCAACAGAGTCTCCTGATCCCTGCTGAGTCCTGCCTCCGTCTAGCTCCAGTGGTGAAATCAGCTTTTTAAGGCTAACCTGGCTCTGGTTTTTGATCTGGTCATTACAGAATGGGCTTCATTCACTGCATAAAGTGGACAGTGAAAAACATTTAATGTAAGCATGGACATTTTCATTTCTATAATGTTTTATTTAATGATTTAATTCTGTTTGCCATACAAAGTAATATTTTAGGTCACTGTAAAATGCCCATATCTACTGCTTCTGTCGAGCGGACATTTTCAGCCCTTAAGCGAATTAAAACTTATGCCAGAAATACGACGGGGCAGGCTCGACTTTCAGCGTCAGCTTCACTGGAATAGAAATAGAAAAGGACTTCTTGATGGAACTGAAGCGCATGGATAATTGATTCAGACGGAGCACCACTGAAGCCCTAGGTGTGAAATGCACGGTCCGCCACTGTGCAGCTCACTACAACAGGACATTAGTTTGTAAAAACATTCACATTTGGACAACATCAGGCATCAAATACCGAGTTGGACACTTGTTAGAATTGGGCTATAATTACTTACTTTAGCATAACATGCTATAACTTAATTCATGTAAATGACTGATTGTATTATTCCTTTTAGATTCATATTATTCCATTTATATTTCTACTTTTGGGTTAAACTCTCTGGCTGTGCCTCCTCATCCCCATCTCTCTGTTACAATAGATACACGTCTTCAAGGTCAACATACACACACACATTTTCTTATCACATTCCCACGAAACCTGCATGAACAAAGAGCCTCTGGCCTGATCATGACCAAACTAACTGGCCAATGATGCTCGGCTACGCCCAACCGTCTTCCCCCTTCGAGGCCCGGCCCAGAGGATAACTACCCATTGCATCCGGGAATCGAGGCTTTTGCCAACTGAGATCCTCCGGGAACTTTGCCTGTGAGAGCCCAGCGCTGATTTACTTTGCTTGTGACCAATAAATGTCATATTTGTACTCTTGATCTACTCTGGTTTATTCTCAGGCTTCCAACTAAAGAACCGAATCTATCAAATTCCAACTAAAGAACCGAATCTATCACACTAAACAGCATAAAACAAACTTAATGCAGAGTAAACAGGAAGAGTGAACAGGCGGTATTGAGTCCAATAACATAACAAAACCGTTTCAATAGGGATGACCTTGGGATGTGACACAGCAACATTTAGCTAGCACCAGAACTCATGAAAAACAACAATTTCGACAAACCACATAGTTGCTAAAAATATGGCATTTTCCAAATAGCAGTTATGGCAAAATGAAGATTCAAAAAGCATTGAAGCGTTCTATCCAATTGGTTTACTCGTGTGTTGATGCTTCATGGTGCTTCATTTGCTCTATTGTGCCATCAAGTGGACAATAAATGTAAACCGTACAGCGTGGTTATAACGAGACTCTGGCATAGGTGTCTGAAGGATTGAATGAATTAATCAATGGTGTTTGTGATGCTGCCGTCCAGGGCGACCCCGCCCCTCCCCATTGGCTGCCAATGAAGGAAGAGGGTAGCTGTGGGCACTTTATCTGACTGGAGCTGATCAGAGACTACAGAAGTGGAGAAAATCAATTGATCAAATCATGTTCAGTTATATAAGTTAGTCTTTAAGCATCCAGAGGTGGGGGTGTAGCTCAGTGGTAGAGCATTTGACTGCAGATCAAGAGGTCCCCAGTTCAACTCTGGGTGCCCCCTTCTTTCTGAAATGTACTGAATACTGTGATTGTATCAGACAGGGTTGTGTGGATGTGTTCCTTGGTGCATTCTGACCAAACCTTGGGGAATGAGGTGAAAATGAAATGTTCTTCTTCCTCTTTTTGGACACTTTGACCTGCAGCACAGGAATGGTGGTTGACAGCTCAGTAACTGTTCATTAGTGCTTGATCCCTGCTTGAGCATTCCTCCAAGCAGTGAACAGTTAAAGCAAAGGGAGCTTGTGGAAGGGACGTGTGTTCTGAAAAGAACAACAGAATGTGTCAGAACAAGCTAAATCTGCATCTGGAATGTCTGAACATTCTGAGTTCTTTGATATCTCAGAACTGAGAATGACCAAAGGCAATCATTCTAGAAGCCAATCTCTGACATTCAGACACAATTTAGAGAGCCTCTGTCTTCAGGATTTAAGCACGTTTTTAACATATGGAACCAATTTTAAAAGAAAAAGACAGCAACAACACAAGCAAACTGTCAGAAGTGGAATTTGAACCCACATGTCCAGGAGAGACTATGATTGTGGGAGCCATCTTGCACTTTTACTTTGAATAGTGGTAATTCTGTTGATTTGTTTGTTTATTATGAATTTGTTTACATTAGTGATAGTTTCATATTTATGTATTAATTGTAGTATTTGGTTTTAGACACCTGGGGGTAGTGGTGTGCACAGGTAAGGGTGGATATAGGTAGGAAGTGGCACTACACCTGTATCCACCTGGATAGTGGACACATGGTTTTTTTTACCAGCGCAAGAGATTTGTTTGCTCACCTGAAACAGCAATAAACCAGCCTCAAGGACAATTCTGCGTGGAACTTAAATAATTTTTCTTGCCTGCGTACGATACCTGCCCAGGGTGCCAAAATTTGTCGTTTGTTTTATTTTAAGCTTAATTTGATCTTCGTTAAAAGTTTGTTTGACAAACAGCTACTACAATGATGTTAACACAGGTTCACCATTCATCTCCACCCAGTGGATCCTGTAACCTGTGGTTCATTTTCTAACCCCGTCCACATGGCACACAGGTCTGGGTTAGATCTGGCGTCAAGCCAGCTCTGCTGGTCAGCTGTTGGTATGGTGAGAATTGGACCAGGTCTGGCAATGACATTTCACCAGTGGCCCGATTTTGGTTTTGTATATGTGTCTGTTTTTATGGCATGGATTTGATGTTCTAATGTAAATCACAAAGATCTAATTCAACCTTTAGTATGTCACACACCACCACAGTACACACAGTTCACTTTAGGCTTTATTCAGGCATCAGAACCTGTCCAGGATGTACCCAGCTTTCACCGAATGTCAGTTGGAGGTCCTGACATCTGCATCAGCAACTTCACATCCAGTTGCCCAAACTGAATTTTTCAAGCTTGACCATGACCTGGATGACTGAAAATCTTCACAGGCATCAGCATCTAGTGATTTTTCAAGGTGGCAACCAACAAACCTGACTGAAATGAAAGGGTCACTGCAGAAACCACACAGCAGGTGAAAATGGCTCAGCAACAGCTGAAGTAAAATGTTTGGCATATTGGTTGAGATCCTCAGGAATTTCTGCAGTTGCATTGTTGAGAGCATCAAAAGGAATCACTGTGTGATGCAGCAGTGTCACTGTCATAGAACAAAAATGCTAATTGTTTTAAAATTATCTATGGCAAGAGGAAAAGAAAAAAGTAAAAGAAAGAAATGGGCAGAATGGAGGATGGAGTGCTTTCATAACTCTTTCATAACTCTACCACCTTCTACACATCGTACTCTGGAGCAAAGTAAGAGATGCATTATACCCAGCAGACCCACCCGTCTGTACATGGGACCACGTGGCCTAATGGATAAGGCGTCTGACTTCGGATCAGAAGATTAAGGGTTCAAGTCCCTTCGTGGTTGACTTGGTAACCTTATGTTTACAAGTCCCAGTTGCTAAAAGCCTAGATTTGAGGCTCCTGATTTGTCATGTGAAATAGCAGACATTCAACCACTCCTCTTACTGGAAACCTTCTATAAAGTCACACTGTGGTGTTTTGCAGGCAAAATGTAACAGTCCCCACAATGCCATAATGCAAATCTTCAAATGGGACAAACATATCATGACGTTACATGCTTGCAGTCTTACATTGAAAACATACTTTCTTACAAATGCAAATCCATGTTTGGTTTCACTACTTTGTACAGTAATGAAATTATACTTGCTTCCAGTAAGTACAGTGGGCATAGTTTATGGATCTCATTTAGTTTAGTAAAGTAGAAAAAAGGGTTTAATATGGTCATTTTCTGTACAGAGTTAAAGGATTCTTTCCATTTGGAAGACTTTAAGTTCAGAGTCTTCTGGTCCCTGCAGCCCTGTGACTAAAACCACCAGATCAGTTTCCAAAGTGTCCATTCTGAAATTTCACTAATCAGGACATAGAGTTAAACTGTGTGGGGGGTGGAGAAGGAACAAACCATTACAGCAACAAAATGGACATTTTCAGTCTACAAGGTTACAAAATGGACCAAAACTGACAAAAGGATTTATTATCTTCTCAGAACATCCAGAATCCAGTTGTGACCAGAACTGGGAAATGCGACCATATTAGTCAAGTGCTCAGGTCTGCACTGGCTTCCTGCCAGGGTCATTTCTCACTTGTACATGGCTGAGTGTTGTGTAGACTGTCAAAGTCCGGTGTTGTCTCTGGAGCCGTTTCCTGAACACCAAGAGGGTTCTGGACAGCAGTTGATTCTGCTGACTTAGAACAGCCATATTGACACATGCAGAAGCAAGTTGGAATCCTTTAGCTACACCAATCACACACCATCAACATTTAAAGTTGCAGGACTGCATGTTGTTTCCACCTGGTTTCAAACCTTTAGCATGTGAGGAAACGTGATGACCACTAGACCACAGAAACTGTAGAAACAGCTCTGTGGATGGAAAGCAAAACAGCTCTCTGTGGTAAAAAGAGCTTGTCCATCAGCTGGGACTGAACCACCTGGTATTAGTTTGTATCAGGATTTGTCTTTGTATCCATCTGTTTGGAGCTTCTTTTTTCCTCATGTGTTCAACACTTTTTCCCAGTTATTTTCCTATCATTACACATCCTACAGTCAAACAGTCTTTTTGCAACCTGAGGCTCTGTGTCACGGGTTCGTTAAAAAATATAACAAAAAATGATGGCCAAGCCGAAAAATATTGTTTGTGCTTTTTCCTTTTATTGCTCCCCAGGTGAAAACAATGAAACAAAAAACAAGGACTACTTTAAAGGACTATTTACAGGACTATTTACAGGACTATTTACAAAACCACTTACTAGGACAGCCAACACCACCATCAGATCCAGCACTCTCCATCAAATGAGCTCAGCTCCCCCTTTAAATACCCCTTTAACCCCTCCCCCGGGTAAACCAAAATACCAAAACTCCAAACCCAGTTTCCTGCATAGAAACTCAAAAAATGAACCAAAATGACTTCATAAAGTCTTCAAAACTTCCGGAACATAAACAATATAATAATACAGAACAAAACACCCAAAATGGTTAAGCCCTTGGTCATGTCACTGACCAAGCGCGCTACTCTACGCTATTTCTAGCGTGAGGCGGAAGTGCTCCGGTTTGGCCCCTGGACCAGCGGGAATGACGCAGAGTTTGACAGGTGAGCGTGTGGCAGCTCGGCGCCGAGTGTGCACCCTCGGACGCGCTCCGGGCACCGCGCTCGGATACGTGGAGTCTGTGATGGACGCTTAGCAGCGCTCCATCACAATGCTAGTCAAAATAACAGAAAACTTACAACATGATGTTCCCCTCTTTCTTGGCAGTGTTGTGGCGTGTTTTGTTTAAGGAGGAATAAGAGTTGCTTTAAAGTAATCATTAGTATGGATGTAAAACCACAGCTGTAAAGTAGGGGTTACATGTTCAACTGAAGTGTCCTTTGCAGGTGCCTTTACCATTTCAAAAAGTGTTGTTTAACAAAATAATTGAAAAGATAATCTTTGTTTCTTCTGCGTCTCATTCTTTCACTTTCTGCTTTGCTGTCCTCAGGGACTAAGTGGAGACAGGTGTTCCTCATTTCAGGCTAACGAGCAGGTCAAAAGCCCCTGCGGTTGGTTGGATTTGGAGCGGCGCGAAAAACAAAAAACATAAAATATTGGATTTGGAAAAGGCGGATTTGGCATAAACTGGTATGTGAATGGTTCTGGTGGAAATGGAGGGAAAAAGTGAGGAGGGTATGGATTTTGAAGGGTGGACGCCAGTAGGGAGAGGAAGAGGGAGAGGACGTGGTAGAAATAAAACAGATGAAGGAAAGGGAAGTCAAGGAAGTAAACGAGAATTGGAAGGGAGTAGTTCGGATGAAGAAAGGATAGTTAGGAGGAAACTTGTGAGGGAGGAATTTAAAATAATATTAAAACTTAACAATGAGCAGGGACAGGATAACATCAGCCCCATTGTGGTGTCAAGAGAAATAAAAAAGAAAATTGGAGACGTCGAAATGGTGAAGATATTGAGAGATGGAAACCTATTGGTAATTTGTAAAAACGAAGAACAAATGAATAAGGCTTTAAATGTGGATAATATCTGTAAAAAAAACAGTGTTGGAGAAAAAAGTGCTGGGAGAAAATAAAAAGATTAGAGGAGTGATTTATGGGATCCCTCTAGATGAAGAGCTTGAGAAAATTAAGAGAAGTATTGTGGGTGCAAAAGTAAACAACTTGAAGAGATTGACTAGAACAGTAAATGGAAAAAGAGTAGGTAGTTTATCAATTCTCATTGAATTTGAAGAGAAGGATTTGCCACAAAACATCAAAATAGGATATCTCAGTTTTCAGGTCAGACCTTATATCCCTCCACCACTCCGTTGTTTCAAGTGTCAAAGGTATGGAAACATAGCAGCTGTTTGTAAAGGGAAGCAGAGATGTCCAAAATGTGGTGAAGATCACAAAATAGAGGAATGTAAAGAAGAAGCACAAGAAAAATGCTGTAACTGTGGAGGGCAACATAGGGTTACATATGGAGGATGTGAAGAAAGAAAGAAGGCAAAAGAAATCATACAGATGAAAATGACAAAAAACATAAGCTATGCAGAAGCAGTAAAAAATGTGAAGGAACACAAAACAAGAAAAAGTGAACAAACACCGAGTCAAATTCCACAGCAAAGCAAAGTACAGTCAGAAGAAAATGTCACAATACCAGTAGAAAAACTTATATTATTTGTAGCATATGTTATCAACTGCACTGACCAAGCCAAGCATAAAACTGAGAAGATTAAAATAATAGTGAGAGGAGCTGAAAATTTTTTGGGGTTTAAAGAGGGATCATGGGATGATATAAACAAAAAACTGGAGGGGGATGGGAGACCAGGACCATCAGGTGAAAGTAGTTCATGTTAATATTACAGTGGAATGCAAGAAGTTTAATTGCTAACGGACAGGAACTTAAAGGTTATGTTGATAGTCTTGAGGAAAAACCACAAATTGTTTGTGTTCAGGAAACATGGTTAAAAACAACCTTAGATTTTGTAATCAAGGGATATAATAGTATAAGAAGAGATCGACAGGAGGGAGGTGGGGGAGGATGTGCAATATTTATAAAACAAGGGATACAATATCAGGTATTAGGGAAGGGGAAAGAACTTGAATTTATAATAGTTGATATATGGGAACAAGAAAGTAAATTTAAAATAATACATTTTTACAATCCATGCAAAACATTGTCAATTGAAATAATGGAGGAGTTAACTGAATATTTGGAAGGGAAAGTAATTTGGTGTGGGGATTTTAATGCAAATAGTACATTATGGGGTAAAAGTAATGATAAAAATGGAAAAGTTATAGAGGAATTAATGGAAGTGAAAAATCTGGTATTTATTAATGATGGGAGGGGAACAAGAATCAATGTAAGAACAGGGATGGAATCAGTTATTGATTTAATAATTGTTTCAAATGTTTTAGCGGCTATATGCGAGTGGTTCATTGATAAAAATACAACAATAGGTTGTGATCATTATCCCATCGTAGTTAAGGTAGGATTAAATCTAAATAAGAATATAAAGGTAAATAAAAAAGTGAATTTTAATAAAGCAGACTGGATTAAATTGAGGTATTTGAGTCAAATAAAATTAGAGAAAGTAGATATGACAAGGGATATAGGGGAAGTTAATCTAGAAATTTGCAAAATAATTATGGAAGCAGCAGATAATTCAATAAAGAAAACAGGATGTAGAAGTGATAAGAAAATGGTGGCATGGTGGACAGATGAATGTAAAAAAGCAATAAAGGTAAGAAATAAAGCATTTAAGGTATTAAAAAGGAACCCTATTTATAACAATTTAATTGATTATAAAAGAATGCAAGCCATGGTAAGAAGAACTATTAAGAACGCAAAAAGAGAATATTGGAGGAATTTCTGTAGTACAATAGGGAGAGAAACCAAAATGGAAAAAATATGGAAAATAATTAAAAGAATGAATGGCAAAAAGAAAAAGTTTGAATACCCTATATTAAAAATGGATAATGTAAATATAATAAGAGATGAAGATAAAGCTGAAATATTGGCAAGATCGTTTAGTAAAGTTTATAGTTCAAATAATATAAGTGAAGAGGGAAGGAGAGGGAGAGAAAATACAAAACTTAAATATAAAGAGCTATTAGAGAATGTTGAAGAAACAAACAATTTGTTAAATGTAGAGTTCACAAAAGCTGAATTGAACTCTGCACTCAGGAAGACAAAAAATACAGCACCAGGTAAAGATAAGATTTGTTATAGAATGATAAGACAACTTAGTGAGAAATCAAAAGATGTAATATTGCAAGTATATAATAAAATTTGGGAGAAAGGAAAATTACCAATGAATTGGAAGGAATCAGTTATAATACCAATAGCAAAACCAGGAAAAGATCATTCAAACCCAGGAAACTACAGACCAATAGCTTTAACATCCAATTTATGTAAAATAATGGAAAGAATGATTATCAATAGGATGGTTTATTATTTAAATAGTAAAGGATATATATCAAAGTATCAAAGTGGGTTTCGAAAAGGGAGGAGCACTAATGATCCAACGTTATGTTTAGAACATGAAGTTAGAAGAGCACAAGTAAATAAAGAAAGTGTGGTGGCAGTATTTTTTGATATAGAAAAAGCATACGATATGATGTGGGTAGAAGGATTATTGATTAAACTATATATGTTGGGTATTAAAGGAAAATTATTTAAATGGATTAAAGACTTTTTAACAAATAGAAAAATACAAGTGAGAATAGGGGAAGTGTATTCAGAAAAATATAAGGTAGAAAATGGAACTCCGCAAGGAAGCATTATGAGTCCTTTATTGTTCTTAATTATGATAAATGATGTGTTTAATGGTATTGGAAAAGAAATAGGATGTTCATTATTTGCAGATGATGGAGCGGTCTGGAAAAGAGGGAAAAATATAGATCATATTGTAAAGAAAGTACAAAAGGTAATCATAGAAATAGAAAAATGGGCGTTACAATGGGGATTCAAGTTTTCAGTTGAAAAAACAAAAGTAATGATATTCACAAAAAGAATAAACAAGGAAATACAATTAAAATTATATAATCAAAAACTAGAACAAGTAAAATGTATAAAATTTTTAGGAATATGGTTTGATGAAAAACTAAAATGGAATATACATATTCAAAAAGTGGTTGATAAGTGTAAGAAAATCTTAAATATTTGAAGATGCTTGGCTGGCAGTGATTGGGGAGCAGATAGAAAATCAATGAAGCAGATGTATAATGGAATGATAAGATCTAACATAGACTTTGGGTGTATAGTTTACGGTTCAGCAGCTAAAACACATCTGAATAAATTAGACATAATTCAACATCAGGCATTAAGAGTTTGTACTGGAGCATTTAAAACCACACCTACAGCAGCAATAGAAGTAGAAATGGGAGAAATCCATCCATCCATCCATTATCAATACCGCTTAATCCCTCATGGGGTCGCGGGGGGAACTGGAGCCTATCCCAGTGGTCAACGGGCGAGAGGCAGGGTACACCCTGGACAGTCCGCCAGTCCATCGCAGGGCCACACACAGGACATACAAGGACAAACAACCACTCACACTCACATTCACATTCACATTCACTCCTAAGGGCAATTTCCCCAATCTCCAATCAGCCTAACATGCAGGTTTTTGGACTGTGGGAGGAAGCCGGAGAACCCGGAGAGAACCCACGCAGACACAGGGAGAACATGCAAACTCCACCCAGAAAGGTCCTGGTTCCCCCGGGATTCGAACCCAGAACCCTCTTGCTGGGAGGCGACAGTGCTAACCACCACACCACCGTGCCGCCCATGGGAGAAATGCCATTAGATTTAAGAAGAACAAAATTAGAAATAAATTATTGGCTGAATTTTAAAGGTAGTACTTTAGATCAGCCGACTTGGGAAACTTTAAATCCATGTTGGGAAAAAGAAAAGAAAGAAATGAAGAGTTTTGGATGGACAATTGGAAATAAAATAAAATAATTTAAAATGAATGATTTAGAAATTACTCAGACAACACCAATATCAATTATACCACCATGGATTTTACCTAAAGCAAGAGTAGATATGACAATAATGGAAAAGAAACAACATAAATCTTACATTGTGGATAGTTATTCAGTACAATTACATTTAAAC
>CAJRST010039877.1:0-11000 GCA_907169785.1 Menidia menidia
CAGATGACAGGTTCATGATAAATCTTTAAATGCTGGTTTATTCTTCTGCTCAGCTCCTTATCAGCAGAAATGCTAAAGGGGACTTGACTTCAGAGTGTTTCATTTTATTTTACAGGCAGACTTTCAGGACTCAGTCTGTTTTTCTGTCTGTTTGTTTTTTGTTACTTGTATTCTACAATAAAAAAAACAAACAGTACCAGCAGCAACAGGTACATTTCCAGTTTTACTTCAGGTTTGAAGTCAGAGTTCCTCTTCTTTCAGCTGGAAGCTTTGAGTTTGCACAAACTGCCTCTCTGGGCTTTTCATATACGTATATGGATGTTCACGCCTGTATATTAAGAATAAAATATACCAGGGAACTACGGTTGTATCTTAACTTGGAAATGAAAACTGTTCATTAAATAATAACCAATAACCACATCATCATCTGAAAATAACTATTGGCTGGTTATCAGAGGGACTCCCCTTTTGGAGACAGTCTGCATTAGCTTCTGCACATACAGCAGCAGAGTTTATGTTCAACATTTCCGTTTCAGTTTCTCTGTGATGGAGACAGACTTTAGCCCTCATCCCAGACTCAGAGGGCTACAAATGTACTATGATTTAGTTTTACTTTAGAGCAGGTTGATATGTTGTATGAGCGTGCTGGTGGCTCTCACTTCATGAAGCTTTTTCCCTTTAATACATTTTCTATTTCTTTCCCACTCAGACGGACTGAGGCTCTTTCTATAGAATAGAACTTCCATAACATTCCTTTTATTTTATTTTAAGGCCAGTAATCGTGTGAATAAGAGTCTCCTCTGAGGATGTGTCTGATTGGCTGACTCTGATGGAGCTGTGACCCCGATTGGGGACCACCGGAGTCCATTTGTTAGAACAAACATCTAATTTCTTCATGTCAGAGGTAAAGTATATTACACTGGGCTGTAACTGACAAAGCTCCCTGAGGATCTCCATCAGAACAGAGCCCAAAGTTCCAGGTGTAGTGGGCTTTTATCTTCTGGGCTGAGCCTGCCCCGAACAGAAGGAAGGCTGGACGTAACCGAGTCTTATTGGCAGGAACCCTCTGACCTGATCAGGAAGCTCCCAATCCATGCAGGCTCCACTGAGATGTGGGAGAGAGGCTTGAATAAAATAGGCCCTTCAGTGCAACATTTAAACACATTACATTTCAACTGTTGTCAAAGGCATCTTAAACCATTTGTGCTGCTTTACCACTGTCACTTGTTGACTGTTAAAAATGTTCATTCCATTTGCTGCTTGGAGTCACTTTATAAAATTTAGCAATATATTGTATGTGTTGCTTTGAATCTTCTGACAACTGTGAATCCAAGGTTTAGATATGTTTATTCTTCAGGGAGAACTGATTACTTTGTAAATGAATACGGCTACCTGTTGGCACAGGGAAAAAGGAGTATGCAGGTGTAGGAGTAATAATGGGCCCTATAATGCCAGCAACATTTGATCACAAGTCATTTCTTCCTGTCTTTGCTCTTAGGAATGCACAACTTGTCTCTCTTTGGACAAGGTTTGTATTGTTCCACATAACAAACGTTTAGTGCAAAACTCTGCCTTTTTTGTCAATACAACCATCTGCCCAGACAAATGTCTGCAATACATTTGGATAGAATAAACTTTACTTTACTTTACCCCCCCCCCCATTTAGATCAATGATTGAATCCTATAGATAACACTTAACACAATAACCAAGAACCCACGTCTAGCTGTTGCCAATAGAAGTACACCATTCATACGTTTATCTGTAAAAAATCCTAAAAGTAATACTTGATCCTCCTGCTGGATTACACTTGTTTGTCCCAAAGGTTTAAGCGGAAAAGTCTGGATGCTGGACATTGTCTGAATATGTGTTCGATTGTTTCTGGGTGAGATTTCCATGGTGCACAGTGTCTGGCCCTCTTTTCTTTATTGATTTGATGTAATATTATTCATGTGTAAAATATTATTTTAAAATCTGTGCTGAAAACTGAAGGAGAGATAAGTGGGTTATTTATTGTTTTCCAAATGTTTTCTCCTGAGATTTGATTGAAAGTGTTTTCCCAATGTTTTGTTGCTGCATGTTCTTTTATTCTTTTCTATATTGATAAGCTATACATCTGCTTAGACTTTAAATCATATATCTCTATTACTTTATAACTATGAATAAAACTAGGTTTGAATCTTTTTTCCGCTGTCTTCCTGACTGGGCCATTCAATCATGGCCCCCAATTAACTGGGAACCCTTTCAACAAGCTCTCACTATATGTCGTTTGTATTTGATGTTATTTCCTTTAAGTTTATTTGCTAATTCAAAATTGCTTTGGGCCACACAGGTCAAGGATTTCAGCTAGATTTTGAAGGAACAAAGCAGATCGCAGACATGACACAAAACTAAAGTCTTTTCAAATGCCTTTAAGAATGGCTTTAAGAAACACAAAAAGAAATCAAGAAAGAAAAAGTGGTGGTCGGTAACGTTTACTTTTTCAGACCAAGCAGAGGGGGAAAAATTATACATATATAAATATGGGCCGTGTTACAGGTCCCATTCCCAGGTTGTTGGAGGTCTGTTGACCAAATTAACTAAGGACTAAGGACTATTCCTCATTCACAGCATTTAGCCAGTTTAAAGATGGACTTTATTGATTCTGGAAGTGAGGAATTATGGATACATGGAGACTGGTCTTCAGCATAAAGACTGGGAAACACAGTACCCAGCAGGTTAGCCTCCAGTCAACTCTCCCTGACTCCTTGAACAGTTTCTTTGACTCATCCAGCAGCAGAGACTGAACATCTGCAGCAGCTGGAGGAGCAGCACCACCTCTGGTCCTCCAGCTACACCAAGTGAGCTCCACCCTGAGGAGGATTAACACCAACAGAGCTGCAGATCAGGAGTCAGGAGTCCAAGTGGTGTCTTTTATTTCAGTCCAATCAAAGGGAATAGGACACATTTATGCCTCCCTCCACATTCCAGCATGAAAAATGAACTATTTGAGGAGTTCTGTGTGTTGGATGCAGCTCTGTGTTCAGCACCAGGGACAGCTCACTGAACAGCTCACTGAACAGCAACGTCTCCAGCTGTTGTGGCATCTTTTTGTGTTGATAACTTCTGAACCAAACCTCCAGTTAGACTCATCCAGAGTGTCAGACTGGCTGAGTGGTCCAAGGTGCTGTGTTAAGGCTGTAGTGTCTGCCAGAGTGGATGCAATCCCCTTTTTGACAATAATTTGAACAAAATGATCTAATAAAGGCTGCAATAAAGTTGATTTGTTTTAAAAGAATGTACTCAGTCCGCAGGTGACTGACTTTAACATTTTAAGTATAATAAGAATCATTTGGTGTCAGATTTGAACCCACACCTCCTTCTGGAGACCAGAAATCCCCTCTTTAAGGAAGGTTACAATCCTTGAGTCTGGCGCCTTGGACCGCTCGGCCATCCTGACAACAGTGCAAGGCATCAGGAAAGAGGTAAGCATATCATGTGTATGATTTCTGAAACACAGAAATCAGCACGTCCACAGCATGTTCTTCTTGGGATGTTATGTCATGTCAGGAAATGTTGTGGGGTGTAAAACCAGCTGAGAACAGCACACGAAGCTCTGTTCTAGATTTAGAGGAACATTGTGTGTCTCTGTACACATCCACAATAGCAGGAAGGAGCTAAAAGCAACAATAAAGAAATAATTTCCACTACCCTGTTGGCAGCATCTCTCTGAAAAGGAGAACTGTGGGAACAAACTTTTGTGAACAAGGAAGATAGCTTTTGATTCTTGCTGGAAGACTGTGTGTGATCGATGTATCCAAAGGAATCTGGTTTGGCTGCTAATGTTGAAATGTGCCATGCTTCCAAATTTGTAGCCTAAAGTACCAAAGCAAAGGGTTCCATGGTGTAATGGTCATCACTCTGGACTTTGAATCCAACAATCTGAGTTCAAGTCTCAGTGGAACCTTTGGTTTTAAAATCCCCTCAGTCATCTTTTTACAGGATGGGTTTCCTCCTGAGACTGTCAACAACACAGCTCATGTTTGGTAACCATGTTGGCATTGCTTTGAACTCACTTGGGAAAACAACAGCACTACAGGATATGTTGAAAACCTGAATCATTGGAGAATTCAGCTCAGGTGGTCTCATTAACCTCACTTCATTCTTCCTGGTGTCACTGAGACAAACTGAGCTCCAGTGACAGTATGTACTGAGGTAGGTTTTACAGAGTGCTGGTGGGACACTTCTATCGGACATCAGGGGTCCTGGGGGGCCTCTGCTGGTCCCGGGTCTGTGGCGGTGTGGCTTTGCCGACCTTGGGGGTCCCCACCATGCTACACCCACTTTTTCTTTTGTGATTTATTATTTTCTTTAATTCATTTATTATCATCATCATCATTATTATTACTATTTATTTATTTTCTTTACATTTCTTTATAGATTTGTGTGTGTGTGAGAGAGAGATAAAGACTTTGACTTATTTTATTTGCGTCACATTAGAAATACATCAACATAAAAAAAATCAAATAGAGTTACTACACACACACACACACACACACACACACACACATACGGTTAGTCAGACACTTTCTCCAAACAGGCCTGGTGGTGGTTTAGATGAACTGCCCTTTCTTGAGGACCTAGAGCTATGGGAGTTCGGTTAAAACACAAATTCAGGTCACTGTATTCTTCAGATACACCAGTAGCGGCTGGCCCATAGGGGGCGCTGGGGTGCTGCCCTCCCTAGATGTGGAGGGGAAACGTCACCATACATATATATTTTAAAAGTATTATCAATGTCAGTTTTACTTAATAGTATGTGGCTCCATTTAATATGAATTATTAAAACAACACTTCCACCAATTAACTCTCATTCAACAGTGCATTTCCTCCCACATAACGTATCGTTTATCTTCTTGGGCGCTCACTCAAAGTGCCCCTGAAGTACAGCAAAATAACCAATTGTTCAATGTTGCTAGGGAAGATAAATAAATATTTGGCCAATCAGCATGGCCAAAATGATTGGCTTTAGGGCGCCTGGAATCTTCTCCCCTGCTACAGTGATACAGGTGATGTAGCTAGTAGTCAGTAGTCAGTGAGGTAGAGATGATGGTGATGATGACATAGAGCAGCTTTCACACAGTTCAGTGAGATCTTAACTGAGTTACCCTTTCACGAGAAGGACGATGGTGGAAAAATCCATGTAAAGGAAATGGGACCTGACAAGCCCGAAATAAATTTAACGAACCAATGAAAAAGCTAAGTCCTACAGCCGGCCTTTTAGCAGGAGCTGGTTCCAGCGTAAGTCCTGGCTGACAGCCTGTGGGACGGCCATGCACTTTTTTGTTTCCCCTGCATCCTTTTTAAAAGTGACCGGAGTGATTTGACGTAGACACAGTCTGGACAGACTTAGAACACCTCTCTGAACGCATTAAGAAACATGAAAGATCAAGAGTTCATATGGAAAACTGTTTTAAGCTAACCGTGTTAAGCTAACCATGTGTGTGCCTATATTGTATGCTTGGTGACAAATAGTGAAACGGTGTGTTGCATGTCATACTATTCCTTTCCAGAATGAGACTTAATATACAGTAGCTGTAAACGATTAACTGTATCAGCAAACTGCTGATTCTGAGAAGGGAATAAAATGCTTATTGTGTAATTGTAGTAATTTTCCGACTTTTAATTTGAATGCATGTACTGGGTTAGGTAGGGAATCTATTGGCACACCAGCCCCAACAAGATTTTTTTCACCAGGCACCACGGAGATACACCCTTCAGAGCGTGATACACACCACCATAAAACTATTGTGGTTTATAGAGACAGTTCTCCTTTTGAAAACTATGTGACTTCTGAGGTCCAAACAAACATTACTGGGACTTTAAAGGGACAATGCTCATTAACATACATACATCTTATCCTGACACCACCAAACATTACTGGGACTTAATTATTATCTTAAGTGCACAACTAAAACATCACCATTGTTAGTTGGTGACACAGACTAACAGCCAGATAGCAGCTTGTAACAGCTAAACAATAGATTGTCACACAACACAAGTGCCATGGCAATAATATATTGTAGCTTTTTGGCTTAACCAGCCAAAACTGGAAAAACCATAATGCATTTTAACAACCTGGTATTTCCTAATGCTGTACATATTGATATATCCCTGACTTCTTTGTGAGGAAATCATAAAATCCAAGGAGTTGTGTGGAAGCTTTTCCTCCTCACTCACTCTGACAGAATCTCCTGAACTCCACAGTGGGTGGGGGTCAAAGGATGAGCTGCGTTGGCCGGGAATCGAACCCGGGTCAACTGCTTGGAAGGCAGCTATGCTAACCACTATACCACCAACGCTATGCATTGCTAAGAGGAACCTATGAAAATTATTTTTAAGTTTTACCCACTAGAATAGTGCCTCCATTGGATTGTTCAACTATGAGGATTCCCTGATGACACAATCTGAATATTATTATTATATATTATTATTATTATTATTTATAACTGATCATTTCTAATTCAATATTTAGGCTTCAATTGTTTTCGGGGTTCACAATGCAAAACAGTTGGTGCTTGAAAATCTTGGTGCTGTCCACCCTGCATTGCAAGAAATAGAGTCAGGAACATCACAGAGTCCTGAGAAAGCCACCAGGTTGTGGCACAGCATCGAGTATTTGGACACAATTGTCACCTCAGTGATGACAAACAAAGTCTTTGGATACTTACAGAATTAATTAATACTTATTGAAATGTTTTTAGGATGTGTGTAGTGTTTTAAAGCACTGAGCTAAGTAGGTCACAAAGCTAGCTGTTGTCTTTCATGTCAGTGAGTCAGGACCAGGGACAGCCCCTCACTGTGGGGATCATCTTCACACAACCAACCTGTCAGAGGGTCCACAAACATCTGGATGAGCACACATGAAGCAGACCTACAAATAGCTAAAGACTAATTAGGGAGAACTGCACCATCTTATAATGGACTAGAAGAACCTCTGTGTACTTTTGGTCATATTGAGCCTATCTCCTGTCACATTGTGTATGTCCAGTCTGTGAGGAACCAATAACGCTAAGCATGCTCTGTGTTTGTTAGTTTAGCTTCATACTTTTGCTGTTAGTCAGCATAAGAGGCTTTAAAAGATGTCAAATGAAGAATGCATGAGGAACGATTCAAATAAAGTCAAATTGACAATACTGTGTCTATTTGGATCACATCTACATTTGGACAATATGGTTTTTAACGTAGTTACAATAAGCTGCAGTACTAGTTAAAGGGACAAACCACTGATTTTCAGCATCTCTTAAAAAGTGTTTGCTCTCGATGCTGTTCTTTTAAATGCTTTGTCTTTATGAAAATACACTGAGTTTCCTCTTGGTGAAGATCCACATACTAAGTTGCATGTTATGCCTACAGTAACAAAACTTTTGAAAGTGAGCAAGAAACCAGCCTGTTTCTGCCCAGTTTTGAACTGGGGACCTTTCGTGTGTTAGACGAATGTGATGACCACTACACCACAGAAACTGT
Source organism: Menidia menidia (assembly GCA_907169785.1). Taxonomy (NCBI): domain Eukaryota; kingdom Metazoa; phylum Chordata; class Actinopteri; order Atheriniformes; family Atherinopsidae; genus Menidia; species Menidia menidia. The sequence goes on from CAJRST010039877.1 coordinate 7,505, forward strand.
TGTCAGTTATCTTCCTTGAGTTGAGTTGAGTTGAATCCCGCCCTTGTCAGAAAGATGGTTGATGAAGTGAGTGCTGATCTCTGACATGGAGGAGAGTCATGGACAGTTCCAGATGCTCCTCTGAGCTCTGCTGTTCCACACAGAGAGCTTCTAGTGTCCTCACACTGAGGACTCCATGCTGCTGCTGACACACACAGTTTCTACCTCCATCTGCAGAGGAAACACAAATCTGACACCAGCTCAAATCCTCCTTTCCATCATCTGATAAAAGCTCTTCAGGCCTGTCCCTTTGCTTTGGATGGAAAACCTTCCTTTCTTTAAAAAAAAAGAGTCGGCAGTAATGATGGAAACTTTACAGAGTTGCCTTTTCCTCTGATCCATATAATTCAATTACAGTTTAAATAAAAAGAAACGGATGTCAAAGCTTCCCTCTGAACAATATCTGCAGTGTAGCAGTTACCTTCAAAAGCTGCTGGAAACTGGGATTCTTTGGGATCTCCATAGACCCTTGACACACCATTAAGAAACTGTTTTAATTGATCTGTATTTTGGTTCTTCTTCTGAATGAAGGGTTGCATTGTGAGACATTGGGAATGATCCAGGAACACACAGAGCAGCAGGAGGTCCACATCCACATGTCCGGCTGGGATTTGTTCTGCTTTGTCCTGCCTGCAGGATGTATTAGAGAAGGAACCACCATGTTGTCTGGACTATTCTACACTAAGTTTTTTTTAAATAAAAAAGGCTTATTTGTCCTGAAAATGTTCCACAACCTTCCATTTGTACATAAAAAGTTTAGAGCAAGAAATCTGGAAGAAAAATCTTTTGGATAATTAGATTATTGATGAACTAAAGATAAAGTCCAGTGCAACCATTTTATTCCCCTTCAAACAGCTTCGGGTTTTTGTTTCTAGAATTTAAGTGTTGGACTAACTTGGAACTGGAATCGATTGAACGGTGAAATATCCATTGTGAATGTTTAAGATCTTCTCCTGGACCCAGCTCCACACATACTCCATAGAATAATAAAACTTCAAACTGAAGTGTGTCTGAAGTCTTTTTCCACAGTCCTGCTGCCTCCTGCATGTTAGTGGAACCTGGACATGTGTCCCTCTCTCTTACAGAATAGATCTGTGCTGCTGACCTAAGGATAGCATCTATTATATCTACATCTAGGGTCTGCATCAGAAAACCTTGGACCTAGAACTATACAGCTCAGGATTATCACAGGGTTACTCAGATTCAGGCTCACTGATCTTCTGGGTTTGGGAAAGCAGACTGGCAGTAGCAGGCTCTGCAAGAGAGTAAATGAGACCTCCAACCCACACACCACACAGGACCACAGTTTAGGAGACACCACAACAATCCATCAGCAGTCTCTGTAGCACAAGCAAAATGTGAAATATCACAACAGCCATTAATTGGCTGCTGGTTTATTGAGCCAGTGTGAAAAGGCCTGACTATGTTAATCCAGGTGAGGATAACGGGGGTGCAGGTTTTGTGAGCAGCTGAGCCAGAAAATCCCTATTCTGTTCACACAATCCATGTTCACAGCCAATTTGAGGGCTAGTGGCGCAATGGATAACGCGTCTGACTACGGATCAGAAGATTCTAGGTTCAACTCCTAGCTAGTTCGACAGGAACAGCTTTTATCTCCCAATGCCGTGCTGATTCTTTGGAGTGGCAACCATTAAACGTGTTTACCTGCCTATCCACACCCGAGCTCACAATGGAATTCAGCCAATGAAGGTGAAGCCTAACTTTGAGCGTTTTAATCACTTTATCATTCTAATTATGAAGCGTATTGTTTTCCACAACACATGCAAAAAATGAGGCCAGTTCAGAATAGCTGAAACAGAACACATCCAATATAGAGGGTACATTTACTCCCCCACTGTATGACTCAGTACCCATGAAGTATCTCTCAGTTTTACAAAGGTTGGTGACCCCTGAGTTACAGTTTCACCAAAAAGCTACCAGTTGAAAAACCTCTGAAATAACAAATCTGCTCAGTTAGCCTCTTAATGATATATTATTAATTATTGATGATACTCAGCTCTTTGAATATAACATGCTCATAATTCCACATAATTATCAGCAAAGATAAAAAGGTGGGAAACAGATAACAATATTCAGAACTTTATTAATCACAGTAACAGATACATTCTCAGATGATCACTACCAACACTATATATTTCATAGGAAAAATGTCCCATTTTCACAAGCCACTAAAAAACCCTTTTAACAAGCCGTGAACTATGTTGCACCATGTTTAAAAAGGTTAGCAACTATGTAGTGCTATTGGAAAATCAAATATTTATAAAAGAAAATCACATATTTCATACAAACATATTCTTGCCACATTTTGAACTAATGACTGAATCTGCTGCTTAACAACATTATAACTTATATGTCATGGACACATGTTTACATGAACACAATCCTTCAATATTTTATTCAAATTTGCCATGGCACTGCCATGTTGCCTCTGACAACATCTGGTGTGTGTGTCTGTGTAATCCGGTGTGTAACTTGACAGTGCAACTGTGAGTGAGTCCTTCAGATGTGCATCAGTGAGGCCTGTTCTGTGTTTGTTCTGGATGAGGTCCATGTCAGAAAATGCTGACTCACAGAGATGGGTTGAACCAAACAGGCTGGCAAACCTTCATAGCTGCTGTGCATCCACCAACAAGGCACCAAAGGTTTGGAGCAGCCTGCTGGGCTTTGAGGTGGAGGCCATTTTGCAGTGTTATGATTCCAATCTCCACCCGTCCAGCATCCAAGCTGACCATGGCACTAAGTTGCTCAGCAAATATGTGGTGTCCACATTCATGAAAGGATTGGAAATATATGACACACATGCCTCAAACTGATCAAGGCCTCCAGACCTCTTCTCAAACTCCTGTCCAAGTCAGTTTATGACTTCACAGTACTTCACAGCAACCGTTTCTAATGTCTCAGATGCAGGAACATTGTCTTTCAGCACCGACAGAGGACCCAACAGTCCCCCCCCCCCGCAGCCACAGGGGAGCCTCCATCCTCTGGTGGGCACCTATCCACCACCACAGGGACTAAAGAAAAGAGGGGAAGGCACAAACACACACCCCATACACATATGAATATGTATTTAAACTAACTGATAACAGCTTAAAGAAAGTTTTGGGCCCCCCCTGCTGATGTGAGAATGAGTGTGTGTGAACAGACTGATCACAGCTGCTAGTGTTCACAGGTTCTGACGGGTCCCACACAGCAGTTCACATCAATCACAACAGTCAGAAGGAACACATCTAGCTCAGGTTAAAAAAAAACCCTCATTAGAATACATCCATTTACACGTCACAATGAGCCTAAACACAGCGATTTCTGCCTTTAGTTAGACCCGTTCAAAAGGTTCAGCTTTGCATCCTCTCTTACCCATTTTACACACATGATACCAAACCCCAAGTTTACAACAATAACTAGATTTATGTGAACTGAACCAGCATGGTGTCAGTTG
>CAJRST010039888.1:47605-62466 GCA_907169785.1 Menidia menidia
TCTGACCTCTGACCCCTCTGGGTCTGACCTCTGACCCCGCCCCCTCTGGGTCTGACCTCTGACCTCTGACCCCTCTGGGTCTGACCTCTGACCCCGCCCCCTCATGTTGGCCTCTGACCTCTGACCCCGCCCCCTCTGGGTCTGACCTCTGACCCCTCTGGGTCTGACCTCTGACCTCTGACCCCGCCCCCTCATGTTGGCCTCTGCCCCCGCCCCCCCCGGGTCGGCCTCTTGCCCCCGCCCCCTCATGTTGGCCTCTGACCCCGCCCCCTCACGTTGCCATGTCTGTCATAACCCCCCTCAGGCTCCACAGACGAGTCCACCTACATCGTGCAGACGCTGGACTTCCACCTGGGACACAACACCATGGTGACCAAACCCTGCGGCGCCCTGGAAAGCCCGATGGCCACCATCACCAAGATCACCCGCCGGCGCCACGAGAACCCGCCGCACGGCGTGGCCACCGTCAAGGAGTGGTTCAACTACGTCACCGCCATGAGGAACGAGGGTAACCAGCCTCCCTCCTGCAGGACCAGAGTCCAGTCGGCTTTCAGGGAAACCATGAGCCTCTCAGAATACAATAACTAATGTTAAAGCTCTAAAGAAGGTTAAACGAGACTAAACTAAATGTTAAAGCTCTAAAGAAGGTTAAACGAGACTAAACTAAATGTTAAAGCCTTAAAGAAGGTTAAACGAGACTAAACTAAATGTTAAAGCTCTAAAGAAGGTTAAATGAGACTAAACTAAATGTTAAAGCTCTTAAGAAGGTTAAATGTGACTTAAACTAAATGTTAAAGCTCTAAAGAAGGTTAAATGAGACTTAAACTTAATATTAAAGCTCTAAAGAAGGTTAAATGTGACTTAAACTTAATATTAAAGCTGTAAAGAAGGTTAAATGAGACTAAACTAAATGTTAAAGCTCTTAAGAAGGTTAAATGTGACTTAAACTTAATATTAAAGCTCAGAGGACGGTTGAAATGGAACAAGCCTGGCTTTAACTCTGGGTCTGCTTTTTCCCCTCTTGGCGCCCTTTGACCTTTTGGACTCTGGGGGTCTCACCCTGCCTCTGCCCCTTTCAGAGCTCAACCTGCTGAGGAACGTGGAGGCCAACAACCAGGAGAGCGGGGTGGCGGCCAAAAGCTCCAGCCTGCTGAGCAGCTTCCGCAGCTCCTCCAGCTACAACCACGAGACCGAGACCATCTTCGCCCTGCCCCGGATGCAGCTGGACTTCAAGTCCAGCCACGTCCAGGACCCCGAGGAGCCCTCGCTGACCGGTGGGCTGCCGGCCTTCGTTAGAGCCCCTTATAGCCCTTAGAGCCCCGTAGAGCCCCTTAGAGCCCATTAGAGCCCCGTAGAGCCCCTTAAAGCCCCTTAGAGGCCCGTAGAACCCCGTAGAGCCCCGTAGAGCCCCTTAGAGCCCCGTAGAGCCCCTTAGAGCCCATTAGAGCCCATTAGAGCCCCGTAGAGCCCCGTAGAGCCCCTTATAGCCCCGTAGAGCCCATTAGAGCCCCTTAGAGCCCCTTATAGCCCCGTAGAGCCCCGTAGAGCCCATTAGAGCCCCGTAGAACCCTTTAGAGCCCTTTAGAGCCCCTTAGAGCCCCGTAGAGCCCCTTAGAGCCCCTTAAAGCCCCATGGAACCCATTAGAGCCCCTTAGAGCCCCTTAAAGCCCCATGGAACCCATTAGAGCCCCTTAGAGCCCCTTAAAGCCCCATGGAACCCATTAGAGCCCCGTAGAGCCCATTAGAGCCCCTTAAAGCCCCGTAGAACCCATTAGAGCCCCGTAGAGCCCCTTAAAGCCCCGTAGAACCCATTATAGCCCCGTAGAGCCCCGTACTCTGAGGCAGATGGGGCTGAGGATAGTGGAGGGAGTCCCTGTAGGCGTGAGGGAAACTCCATCTGTGAACGCCCGCTGGGTTCAGGGGCTCAGAGTGGAGAAGTTGATCCCAACTTATTCTTTTTAATCCCAGCAGAATTTAAAGCATGAACTAAGAGTTGACTCACATGTTTATTGTGTTTTTCAAGCTATTTTAAGTCATTGTTGATTGGAGTGGTTCGTTAATACAAATTTGACATCAGAAAACATTTTTTTTTCCCAGTTTCTCAATGTTGCCCATAAAGAGTTGGAGTTTCTCCTGAGCTGCTGATCACCGACCAGATGCTAAAAAATAGCTTTTCTGGATGTTTTTTGTCTGATTATTTTTCATTAAAATAACAGAGGAAATATTGAAATGTAGCAACTTTGAATGAGAAAATTCCCAAAATATTAATATTTAAAAAATTTAAAATACTTTAATAAAAAATACTTATCTGAAGGGAAAATGTCTATTTTGTTTTTTATTTGCAGCAGTTTTTGTCCTTTAAAGGGTAAAACTGTTGGCTGATTGTCTTAAAGCAGAAAAACTTGAATGGAGGTCTAAATTCTGTGGGTCTTTGTAGTAAAAGACGTTTCTCTGCTGTCTGGTCGGTTTCAGACTCGGACAGCAAACCCAAAGTGGAGTGCAGCGTGGTGACCGAGTTCACTGACCACATCTGCGTGACCATGGACGCCGAGCTCATCATGTTCCTGCACGACCTGGTGTCGGCCTACCTGAAGGAGAAGGAGAAAGGTCTGGGCCCAGAGCCACACCAACACAGTTCTGCTTTTTAGTGGATTCACAAGAAAACATTCCTCCCTTTTTTGGTTGTAAAAAAGGTTTCATTACATTTTTAAAAAAATGTAAAATATTAAGACTTCAAATTAATTAAAAAAGACAAAATGTTTTAACAAACATTTTGACTTTTAAAGGTTTTAAAGGTTTAATCTTTCCAACATTTATTTGTGAGGTGAGCTTGGGTGACTTAAAAGGCGCCTCCAAATCAATCAAATCTGTAGTTATTAGTAACTAAAAAATTAGGAAAAAGCTCCATTTAATTTTTTTAATCTTTTAAGTAGATCAGTTTAAAAAGGGAAACCTTTGTTGTCGACTGTTGAACATTAATGGGGTTTATGGAACCTTTTTAAAGCCTCTGACTGGCTCGTTTCTCGTCTGTTCTGACTCTCTTGGCTCCTCTCAGCTCTCTTTGCTCCTCGGATGTTTGCCGCCCGCCCCGCGCAGAAGAGTCCGACCGCCCTGCACGACGGCGCCGGCGGCAGCAGCGCGGAGAGCAAAGAGGAGGGCATCAACTACACCACCGTGGACTGGAGGGAGTTCATGTGCAACACCTGGCAGCTGGAGCCCACGCTCAGGTCTGTGATCCAGTGATACGGAATAGATCAGATTCAAATGATAAATCACCGAAATGAAGGCGATATTATGGAGCCTTAAAATGTTTTTCTTCTTTACTTTAAACTTCTGGGTTTTTTTTACTTCGAGAGAAAAAAATGTTTGGTCATTTTGTGAAGCTTTTGAATAAAATTCCCACTAAGAACATCCAAATAGAGCATAACATTTTTTTTTTGTTTGCTTTTAAAAACTCAACATCTTTGACTGTTTTTTTTAATTTTTTTTATTACTTTCGAAAAGTTTTTAACATAAATCTTAGCAGACATTTTTTTTGGTTTTTCTTATTAAAATCTGAACATTCTTGACTGATTTATTTTTTTGCTTAGACAAAAAAAAACAGCAGATTTTTGGGTAAACGCTTACCGGGCATTCAGACGCTGCCCCTCTGACCAGCAGGGGGCGCCGCCCCCCTCAAAGTGTCCTGACGCTGCTCTGGGCTCCGGTTTCAGGCTCATCTCCTGGACGGGCAGGAAGATCGACCCGGTCGGGGTGGACTACATCCTGCAGAAACTGGGCTTCCACCACGCCCGGACCACCATCCCCAAGTGGCTGCAGAGGGGCGTCATGGACCCGCTGGACAAGGTGCTGTCCGTGCTCATCAAGAAGCTGGGAACCGCCCTGCAGGACGAGAAGGACAAGAAGGGCCGAGACAAGGAGGAGCACTGAGCCCCCCCCCCGCCCGCCTCCCCTGGCTTAGCCTTCCCGAACCATTGCCTTTTCTTTGTTTCCCATGGAACACGTGCTCGTGGCGTTCGAGGACAGTCGGGATTCCCGAGAGTGGACCGTCGACCGCAGAGGAAGATTGTAATTCTGATTTAAAACATGAGATCATTATTTATGGGGGGTGTCGAGCTTTGTTTGTCTTTTTTAATCCACACAGGAGAAGCTGTGAACGTGCTTAAATTTATTAAATGTGTTGATTTCTTAACTTAATTAAACTGTTTCCATTCAGTTTTAAATGAAGCGGCGTCGTATTTTTTATTTAACCTTCATGTCTACTCCACATTTCCAGCACATGAAAACGTTTCCACTTCTGTCTGTCAAATCTGCTGGAATAGGGCTCAATTAGTGGAAATCAGAGCTGATACTGGAGGGGAAAAGCAGAAAATCTAACTTTTGTCTGATTTATTGGGAGTGTGCTGGAGAAGAGCGGACGCAACATGGGAGGAGAAGCAGGTAGTTGAAAGTTGGCAGAGGTTTCTGCGGAAAGAAACCACGGAGGTGGGAGCATGGGGAGTTTTTGGGAGGGCTGCAGTGAATAGAATGAAATGGTGACATGAAAAATGCAGAGATGTGACAGAAAGGGCCTCTAGAGCACATTACCTTGTGAAAATGAGATCAAGCGCTTTACTGGCTTTGTGAGTAGGAGGACTGCTGACCAGCTGTAGGTCAAAAGAGGTCATTAATGTTAAGAAATCAGAAATCAGATGAGTTAGGGGAGTCAAGGTGCATATTCATATCACCAAGGACCATTGTGGGATAATTAAATTCATGAATGGAGGAGAGTAAGATGTCGAGTTCATCTAGAAAATCCCAAAGTTGTCAATGTGGGCGATATATGACAATCATGCAGATTTTGACCGTAACCATGATGGCCTGGTATTCAAAAGTGTTGTATTTGACATTTGGCATCAGTTGTTCATATTTCCATTTTTGGGAAATTAGCAAGGCAGTTCCACCACCTAACCCAGATGTACGAGGTGTGGGAGAAAGTGTGGTTAATTGAGAGTGCAGCCGGGGTAGCGCTGTTTTCAGGATTAATCCAGGTCTCAGTGAGAGCCAGGTCAAGTTAAGAGCCAGGATGTCAAGTGATGTGAGATAGATAGATAGATAGATAGATAGATAGATAGATAGATAGATAGATAGCCCTGTATAAAAATGATAAAAAAGGACAATAAATTTAATCTGACAGTGCAATAGCATTAAAAATGAATAAATTGTGTGCTGCCTAAAAGAATGACTATGACATGTAAAGTTTGATAAAAAAAAAGACAGTTTACAGTTAGGAGATTTGTTAATAAAAAGTAGTTTACGTTTCTTAAGTCTTACATCTTTATCTACATGCGTAATCTAACCTGTTACCTGTCAATCATATCATTCCTGTTTTGGCGTTGGTTGTTAAAATTCACCAGCCAATCACAGTGCAGTCTCTGTGAATGGGCGGGCTTAGTGGGCAGGTGGTGTGAGGAGAGCTGAGAGCCAATTTCAGTTAGAGACAGAGGGACAGGAGGAAAGGTGGTGTGAGGAGCCAGTAAGTTTTACCTTGGACGTTCTGATATACTTTTGTGTGACCTGCACCAGGTGAATATGATGTATATGCCTGTACTCTGTTCCCGAGCTGTCATAGTTTAAGGAAACTTGATTTGTAAGACGGTTAGCGACTTGCTAATTAGCGCTAGCATTCTGTGCTATTGGGCCTGTATATTATAGCTTTAGCATAGTGATCTTTCTGAAACTAAAGCAAGCTAATACTAATTCAAAATGAGATAGTGTTCGATACTTTGGCTCAATTTCTATTGTTTTAAGGATATGGTTACTAGAGAGAGAGAGAGAGAGAGACCAAAGTGTTTTGAGGGCCAGTCCTGTCCTGCTGAGCTGCGCTTTTTCATTGTGTTTTTTCGCGGCATTTCCCGGGTTAGCTTGGAGTCCAGGTCACTGCAGTTAGCTTGGGTTCAAGGTCATTGCGTTTAGCTAGGATTGAAAGACATATTGTGTGATGGCTCAAAGGTAACATGTTGAGTTTTGAGTTGTTAATTCAAGAGTACTGTTTAGCAGATCATATTTAAGATTCAAAGGAGATGGAGGTTTTTTGGAGGGAACAGCTCCAGGACACACAGATGGGCCTCACCTGTTGATCCATTCTTCATCTCTGATTGGCTGGAACATGGAAACCTTGCAGTGTTAACAAGTGGTTCAGTCTTATCAGATGGTAAGTACATGTAACCTATTCTGAATACAACATGCTGTTGCCAATTGATGATGCTACTTATGCTAATAATGATACTACGTATGTTAATTATTCTGGTGATGTTATTGATGCTACTGCTGCCAATGCTAATGATGTTGATGATAATGATAGTAATGATGCTAATGAAGTTGATGATAATGATAGTAATGATGTTGATGATAATGATGCTAAGGATTTTGGTGGCTGCGATGAAGCTGGTAATTCTGATGTTAGTAGTGATGCAACATGTGTAGATTATGCTATTGATGTGAAATTAATTATGCTGGTGTAGCAGTGTGATGTTATTACACTAGATTGTAAAAAGAGAAGCTATTCCGGTAGGAAATTATATGACCACTTGCAGCTTTTATTTTAAAAATTCGGCAAATCCATTGCGGAACAGCAGGTAACTTCCTGTTGCAGAATTATTATTTTGATTAAAATTTAATGTGTTGCAGATGAAAATGAAAATTATCATCTTTACTGTTGAATATATTGAGTTCATAAATGATTGTTTTGAGTGTTAGTTCGGGATTTTAAAAGACAAGTTAACGGGTCATACCATTATAATCTGTTAAGGGTTTTTCCACGCTCTCGTTGTGCTCTTTCTGTTCAGATTCCGTGGGAGAAGGTATGAAGTTTTGTTTTCTGTGTTCGATAAATGTTTTTAAGGATAATAATTGACCATTTGATTTTTATTCTTGTAAAATAATGTGCTTTGGAGCACTCGAATCCTGTTAAAGGCTGATAGAATTGCGTTAGCAGCTATTTTGATGCTCTTAGGCTAATGAGACATTGCTAATAAAAATGCTACATCCATGTGCTGAAAATACTATAGTTCATGGTTAAACAGGTGCTGTGGAGCACTGTGGAGAAAAAGCCTGTTCTGAAATACTATTTTCTATTTGAATGCAGGAGCATTAAAAGTGCTGTTGTCTGGCTATTATTTATGAAAAAGACAACGCAGATTCAACCACGCTACACTGGTGGTGCTTATGATGCTAGTGGTGCTAATGATACAAAGCTGTGACATGACTAGTCCTGGTTATTTCTGGAGGAGACTCTTGTTAGCTTGGATAGTGTAACGGAGTTACTCTAGCACTTAATTCATTGTTGTTGTTTTGGTCACTAATCTTCATGTCATTTCAGGTCCGGCCCTTCCCTTTCATGCAATCACTTATTCCCCCTCACCTGGTTCTCTCCGCCCATCTCCTCACCTGCTGCTCATTTGGTCATTCAGTATTTATACCACTCCAGTTCCACTAGTTCCCTGCCAGATTGTCTTGTTATTCTGTGCCAAGCTTTCATGCATTCTCTTCTTCTGCCTTCTTGTAATAACCTCACGTTTGGCTCCTGGCATTTTGGATTCCTGTCTGCCCCTTTTCAGATTAGTTTGCCTATATGACAGATCTCCTGGTTTAGATCCTGCCTGTTTTTGGAGTAAACTGATTTTCCCTCACTACTTGCCTGTTTCGTGGTCGTGCTTTAGGGTTCTCTGTTGGCTGGACCAGTGGTGGTGACAGAGGGTCTTCAAAATGGATAGGACTGGTCCAGGACACGCAGACGGGCCGGACCTGTTCATCCGTCCTTTATCCCTGATGGGCTGGACCATGGAAACCTTGCGGTGGTAGGAAGTGGTTCAGTCTGATCAGGTGGTAAGTACATGTAACTTTTTCTAAGTACAACATGCTGATGATGTCACTGATGCTTCTGTCAGACATGGACAGAGCTGAGAGAGGAGGCAGCTGGTGTGGGGAGCAGTTAAGTTTTATAGGAAACGTCGACTACTCCTGGTCCTGAAAAACTTATGTCCCCTGAAAGAGGTGAATATAATGGATACGCCTTTATTTTTGTTTCCTGTCCTGCTGAGCTGTTTCTTTGTGACTTTGCCCCCATGTTAACTGGGATTCCTGTTCATTGCTATTGGCATCGAGGGACTCTCATCTCCCATTCTGCCTCTACTACCCAAACCATGGATGTGTGAGTACCAGCATACACAGCACCTGATTTTAAATAGTGCTCATCTCTGAGTGAAGCAGCCATTACAGTTTTTAGATCTAATGCACAAACTTAAATAAAATGGCATTCAAGGTTAGAATATTAAGTGTGTCATTGAGTGTGGGCCTACAGGTAACATATTTATTTTTTACGTTTTAATCCAAGAATGCTGTTTTGAAAATAATCTGACAATTCTTAGAAGTATTTCATATTGTTTAAATGATACGAAACAACAGATCTTCTTTTTGAGATGGTGTTTTTCCTTGTAACAAGTGTGTGATAAGTAACTGAAAGTATTTTATTTCTCTTTAAGGTAAAGAAAAGGTATGGAACCAAAAAACGGAAAAAGGTATCTTGTCATTAATTCTATGTAATTTCATTTTATACTAAATGTAAAGTCACCTTCATTAATTTTTTTCAATAAGTACCTGTTAAGGGATTATTTTATTTAAAGAACAGTTGTGGTGGTCATTAAAACAGCAAACCTTATTAAGAGCACAAATGATAAAAGTAACAGAAACGATTCAATTCAATTTTCAATTCAATTTTATTTATATAGCGCCACATCACAACAACAGTTGTCTCACAGCGCTTTCCAAACAGAGCAGGTCAGACCCTACTCTGAAGTTAACTACAGAAACCCAACAATTCCCACCATGAGCAAGCACTAGGCGACACAGGCAAGGAAAAACTTCCTTTTAACAGGCAGAAACCTTGAGCAGAACCATGGCTCAGGGTGGGCGGCCATCTGCCTCGGCCGGTTGGGGGTGAGGGGAAAGAGAGAGCAAGAGAGAGAGAGGGCGAGAGAAGGACAGAAGGAGCAGAGAGGGGCAGCCAACACAGCAACACGTAGAATAGATTAAAAATGGCAATGATATTAATGCTAATGATGAGCAGGAACATGGGGGCAGCAGGAAACTCCCAACCACAGATCCAGACTCCACAGCTCTAGGAACACCTGCAGGAAGTGATAGGAGGAGACTCCCAACCACAGATCCAGGCCCCACAGCTCCAGAGCCAGGAATATCTGCAGAAAGTGTTAGGAAGAGAGAGAAGAGAGAAGGGGGGCGAGAAAGCACACGACTACGGGGAAGGGAGAGAGTCCAGTTAGTAACATTGTTAATGGAATGAGGTTGCACCGGGAGGGAGAGAGAGAAAGGAAAGGGGAGCTCGGTGCATCATGATGCATCCCCCGGCAGTCTAGGCCTATAGCAGCACAACCAGGGGTGGACTTACTCTAACTATAAGCTCTATCATAAAGGAAAGTCTTAAGCCTACTCTTAAATATAGAGACGGTGTCTGCTTCCCGGACCCAAACTGGAACCTGGTTCCACAAAAGAGGACTCTGATAGCCGAACGCTCTAGCGCCCATTCTAGTTTTCAAGACTCTAGGAACTGCCAGTAACCCTTCATTCTGGGAGCGCAGTTCTCTGGTAGGGCAGTAAGGTACTAAAAGCTCTTTAAGATAAGATGGGGCCTGACCATGAAGAGCTTTATACGTAAGGAGAAGGATTTTAAATTCTATTCTGGATTTAACAGGAAGCCAGTGCAAAGAAGCCAAGACAGGAGAAATATGATCTCTTTTTCTGGTTCCCGATCTGTATTTTTATTCTGATTCTCAGCCCAGTTTCATAGGATTTACTGTCCAAGCTTTATTGTTTTTTATGCATGAGGACCTGTTTTACAGATTGACAAATAACTGTTGTCAATAAGAACTAACCCCTTCTTCTCTACTCTAATCCCCCCCCTCCTTTTCTCCTTTTTCACTGTAGTCATTTACAGAAAATTAAAATAATTTTTTTTGGGGGGGGGACTCCTCTTTGCTAGTCATCTCTCTTCCTTTCTTTTCAGAGTGTTGGGGGTCTCAGTGAGCCCCCGGCTGGCCTGTTCTCTTCTTCCTCTGGAGCAGCCTGGAAGGAAGGCCCCGCTCTGACATGGCTGCTGCTGGTTAGTTCTGGGGGGGGGTTAATCCTCTGCTCTCCACCTTCAGGGGGCCATTTTATTTATTTATTTATTTTATTTTTTTAAGCTTAAAGGGTTTAACATGAACCGGACAGCCCCAGGACACCCAGACAGACATGAGCTGTTCATCATTCTTCATCCCTGATGGACTGGAGCATGGAAACCTGGTGGTGGTGAAGTGTTTCAGTCTGATCAGGTAAGTACATACTTTATATTTTGTCATTACAAAATGCTGCTGCTAATGGTGCTGATGGGAATGGTGCTGATTGATGATGTTACTTTTACTGTTGGAGGCATGGACAGGGGGCATCTGGTATTAGGAGTCAAAGTCAAATAGACAAAAACTGTATTTTTCACAACCAGTCCATGACCAGTCTCATTGTATGAACCACTCAAGCTTGATTTTTCTTTTCTTCTTTTTTTTTTCTTCTTGTTATAGATGGACAGATTACTTGTGTCGATAAAAACTAACCCTCTGTCTCTACTCTCCTCCATCTTTCACTCTTTTCATTTACAGAAAAATAATTATTTGGGGGGGACTCATCTTCCCTGCTCTGCTGTACTCCTTTATTTTCAGAGTGTTGGGGGTCTCAGGAGGCTTTAGTCAGGGGGCCATTTTTTTCAATTGTATTTTTTTATTAAAGCTTCAAGGGTATAACATAGATTGGACAGCTCCTGGACACCCGGACAGACCTGAGCTGTTCATCATTCTTCATCCCTGATGGACTGGAGCATGGAAACCTGGTGGTGGTAACAGAGGTTCAGTCTGATCAGGTGGTACGTACATACTATTAAGTTCAACATGTTGGTGCAAATGATGCTACTGATGATGATGTTACTGCTAGTGATGCTAATGATACCAGTTATGCTGATGCTAATGATGCTGGTGGTTGTGATGATGCTGTTTGTACTGATCATGCTACTGATGCAGGAATGTTAGTGGTTGTTACCTCTGATAGAGGGTATTAACACAGACGGAACAGCTCCAGAACACACGGGCGGGCCCACCTGCTCATCCATTCTTGATCCCTGGACCATGGAAACCCTGTGATGTGGACCATTGGTTCAGTCTGATCAGGTGGTAAGTACATACTTCATTTTTTGTAAGTACAACATGCTGATGCTAATGACGCTGATGATGCTACTTTTAGATGCGTGGACAGAAAGCTGAGACAGGAGGCCGCTGGTGTGGAGAGTCATATAGTTTTATGATGGACGTCGACTACTCCTGGTCCTGAAAAACAAGTGTGACCTGAAAGTGTTGAATATGATGTATAAGCCTGTATTTGTACTTTAACTTTAGTAGTTGAATGAAACTGGATGTGTGAGATGGTTAGCTACTTGCTCATTTGTAGCATTCAGTAGCATTGCGCCCTTTTGTCAAAGCTGTAGCATTTAGATATCTCTGAAGATAAAGCAAGCCAATGCTTATTCAGTATGAAATAAAGTTCCATATTAATTCTCAGTTTGGGGGATGTGCTTCCAGAAGGCGTTCACTATAGAGAGCCACAGACGGTTTTGCTCTGTCTGTGTTCAGGTGAGTCCGGTCTTACTGAGCTGCTTCATTGGGACTTAACTTGGGTTAAAGCTCATTGCTGTTAGCATCGTGGGACTCTCATCCCCCTTTCTGCCTCTGCTAAACAAACCCATGGATCTGTGAGTACTAACACCCAAAGCACCTGGTTTTAGTTTGTGCTCATCTCTGAGTGGAGCAGCCATTCCAGTTTTTAGGTGTCAAGCATGAGCCTCAATAAAAAGGCCAGAAAGGCTCAAATCTTATTATAAAGTGTCATATTGAGAGTCTGTGCCCACAGATAACATATAGAGTTCTGAGTTAATCCAAGAATACTGATTTCAAAATAATTTTAAAATTCTGGTTGAAATCAAAATCCAAAAGAACATAATTTAAAGTCATCATTCAATGAAACTTGATTTTTATACTAAATATTCAATCAGCTACTTTTATGTTGTGAACACGTACCTGTTAAGGGAATATTGCATTTAAACAACAGTTGTGGTGCTCGTTATTTAAATAGCAGACCTTATTAGAGGTATAAATTGTAAAACAACCTTATTAAGAGTATACATTTTAAAAGTAAAACAGAGAGAAACTGTATTTTCCAAACGAGTCCAGGCCCTGTCTCATTGTATTAACCCCTCCAGCTTTATTTTTTCTGTTAGAGGTGGACAGATGGATTACTGTGGTCAATAACAACTAACCCTCCTTCTCTAGTCTCCTCCTCTCTCCTCCTTTCTTTTCAGAGTGTTGGGGTCTCAGTGAGCCCCCGGCTGGCCTGTTCCCTTCTTCCTCTGGAGTAGCCTGGAAGGAAGGCCCCGCTCTGACATGGCTGCTGCTGGTTAGTTCTGGGGGGGGGGACTCTTCTTTAATCCTCTGCTCTCCTCCTTCAGTTCAGGAGCCATTTTATTGATTTTATTATTAAAGCTGAAAGGGTTTAACATGGTCTGGACAGGTCCAGGACACCCGGACAGACCTGAGCTGTTGATCATTCTTCATCCCTGATGGACTGGAGCATGGAAACCTGGTGGAGGTAACAGAGGTTCAGTCTGATCAGGTGGTCAGTCAGGGGGGGGCAGTCCTTTATTTATTCCATGTTAAACAGTAAATAATGTAGAGGAACTTGTCCATAGGCCTAACTTCTACATATTTAAATGTGATTAATTTTCTTTCTAAACAGTAGATGTGCTAAGAGTGTGTGATGATGATGATTGACTGAAACCTGAGGCTGCCTTAACAACAGGTCAGTGTTAGGTCCCAAAGTTTAGTCCAGCTGGTCAGCAGGGAGCTGCTGTCCCTCCATCTGGGTTAGGGTTAGGGTTAGGGTTTAGTCCCTCCATCTGGCTCCACAGAGACTCTGAGTCTGGTCTCTGCTTCATCCTGTGTTAAACACTTTAAAAAGAAAGAGTGTGGAGTTGATGAATGCATGTTTTCCAGGTGTTCTCCTGGTTCTGGTGGTCGGCTGTGGGCTGCTCTCCTCCATCCCTGCAGAATAAAACATTTCCCCACGTGTGTGTGTGTGTTCTTACAGGTTTGTGTGTTTTAGTTGTGAGTTGGAGGAATCTGTCACATTAATCCTTTTTTTGTTATTGATCCAGGTTATTAGTTGGAAGTAACTGCTGTTAGAGTATTGTATCCATTAGTCTGTTATTAATTCAACTTTGACCAAATCTTAAAAGCTATTATATTTAGTAGTTCTACTCTGCTTTTGTGGAGTTCATGGAAGTCCATTTAGTTAGTGATATTTCTCACCAACTGTCCATCAGAGGGTGAGAAGTTTAAAATGACTGGATTATATCTGACTCTAAAACTGGCTTAACATCCAGGTAAGTTTATTCAAATTTAGGCGAATGTTCTAGAATAGAAACAGTTGGATTAGAAGAGTGTTTAACAACTTTTTGAATTCCTGTGTGGACATTTATTAAAATTTTAATTCTAATTTAATTGCCCTCCAAAGGTGTGTAGTGTGTGATGCTGTCTTTATGCAGGAGTGACAGTAATAGTTCTAACACTTGTACCTGGGGCTCCTAGACACTGTTCTGTTAAATCAGTTGACTGGGTTAGGGTTAGGTAGATTTCTCTACACTCATATTTGTCATTTTGATTCTAGTGTAATCTAGACTAGTTTCTTGGGGACTTTTACATGATGCTTTCTAGTTTAGGTCACAACTCTTTAAATATCTATTGTGGTTAAGGTCATGTACGCTTATCATGTGCGTCATATTTCTGGAACTGTAAATGTTAGTGGGGAAATCTTGGTACACACTGGACTTCCTGGCTGAGGAACCCTCCATCAGCCCCGGAGAGGAAGAAGCCTGCTGCTTCCTGCCCCTGCTGTGGTGTCTGCTGCCCCCCATGGATGGATCCACACACATGTCTGACAGGAAACACGGGTTCCTTTGCAGGGCCCTGATACTGTGATGGGGCCAAACGCATGATGGAAAGTTGTGTTCAAAAGAGATCGTGGAGGGGGCCTGGTGCTCTGCTGCTGCGGGGGGGGGGGGGGGGGGAGGAGGGAGAGGAGGAGGAGGAAGAAGGGAAAGGAAGAGGGAGAGATATGGATGGCTGACTGTACCAGGGGAGGTGATTGAGCACACCTGAAACCAGTTGCCTAATCACTCTCCCCTCTGTGAAAGGAGCACAGTGCTGGACATGGGAGGACTGGTTTTGGAGAGCTGGAGCGGGAGACAGGCCAGAAGAAAGGAACGCAACGGCCGATATACGATTGGCTCCACAACAAAACGGGGCAGATGTGCGTGGATGGAATATGTACTCTGGAAATAAACGGTAAAACCAAACAACCTCTGGTCTGGAACTCTGTTGGGAACCCACGGTGGCACGACTGTAACACATGTTACAGTGAATGATAAACTGGTATGAGTACATTACTTCTATTCTCTATTGTATACCAGGTTTCTAATGCTAACAGTGGTCCTGGTGTGCACGGGCTGCTACACGACCAGATTATGCAACTAAGTCCCGCACCTTTCGGTGAAAAGCAGATAACTCTAGGATATAATAGTCCCAACAACTAGCACAGTCATTAACCTGATGCCCCAATGCTAACCAAAGCACTAACTATAACCCCTGCCATTAGCTCTAACCCACAGAACTAACTTTAACCTCAAGCATTAACCCTATCCCCAGCACTAAGTATTAACTCCAGCATTAACC
>CAJRST010039889.1:0-21959 GCA_907169785.1 Menidia menidia
TGTATAGTTTTTAGCTATCAGCTTCATAAGCGATTTACATCTTGAGTTGAATGGAGTCTATTCTTGTCTGTATTTGTTCATACGTGTTTATCTGTGCCTGAATGCACAAAACTGGACATTTTTATTGATCAAAACCAGACACACAGCGTAGAATTGCTTTATATAGTTTATTGGCCTTCATTTTTGTCATTTGAGCCAAGTTCAAATGATGGTAAGTTCAATTTAATGTCCCTGCTGCGTCTGCTAGTTATTTAATTCACAGCGTCAGATAATATTTCCTCTTAATACTGATCTTTTAGAGGCTAAGCTATAACCATAAACTGTAGATAATTTCTTCTAACTTTAAAAGTTGTATTTGAATCATATCACTCTGAAGTTGGAGTAAAGTAAGCTGTGACAGGTTTAGGAGCTAACCAAACGACTGAAGCTCTAAGTCAGCTTGTCAACCCAAACTCTTTGAGATGATTTAGGACTTTCATAAGTTTTTCTTCATGAGTTTTGATGAACACTATTATATCCATTTAAATGGTATTGGGGAGTCACCGAAATTGAATTTCCAGGTCGGTCAACTGAGTATTTGAGGATCTTTGGAAGGGTTCAGGATGATGTTTTTTTAATAGAAGTTCTGATAAGCACTAAATTCGTCAATAGTGCATTTTCCATGGACTACAATGTCACAGTCAGACTCATTGCTCATGATGAACAGCAGCTTATGAGGCTGTAGGCAAGTAGGATGGCAATGGGTGCTTGATGACAGCAGATTTCTAATCTTGAAGGTAAATGTCTGAGCAACACCCTCCACAACCACAGCTCCAGCAGCTGGAGAGTCTTACGGGTGTTTTTGCCTTGCATTTTCACCCTGTGGGAGTCTTAGTCTAAGAGTAGATGTTGAACAATAAATCTAAGGTGTTTGTGCTTATGACCATGAGGGACGGTGAGGAAAACCTTTGGAAAGGTGATGCTTATTCCTATATAGCCAAAGTAGGGCATGAGCTGGCCATTTTCACATTCCACCTTAAAAAGGTACTGAAGTAATCCTTGGTCAAGAAGGCAGCTAACGTCTTCTCTTCTCACGGTCACTTGAGCTGTATCCCTGGTGTTGGCCAACTGTTCGGGTAGTTGGAAAAGTTGGTTGTGCTGTAAGCCGTGATATGTTTTAGCTGTGATGTTCTCTATAGGTGCAGTGAATTTAATAACCTCAGTGGGCATCTTGTGTTATTTGTTTATGTCTGAGGGGACATTGTTAACTTTTCTCAGCTCCTGTTTGTTTGTCTGTTGCACCATATTGTGATTCCCATCTGTGCTGTTTCTCCTCGACCCTCTGTTTTGTTTCTGCCACTAGAAGGAGACTGGCATGGTTAGTGCAGTGTGGAATGATGTGCCCAATGGCACCAGGGTCTGGGTTTGTGTGTCTGTTTCTCTTTCTGTCTTCTGCATGTTTGTAACTGCGTCATTTGTTTTTGACATTCTGCTCTAAGGCTTCAGTATTGATCCTTTGCTGTTAAGCCCTTTTACATTTTTCAGTTTTTTGTGGTACAATTACCACAAGTGTTCGCATTTCTTGAATTTTATTCTGTATGATTTCATCTGGGTGGCCCTTGAGATACAAAACTGATTCTTTTAGAGAGGGGTAGACATGCATCCTTGCTGTGATCAAATTCTCCCACAGAATGTTATTCAGGGTATATTTAGTGTTCAAAAGTAAGGGCACAATGGAGAGTTGTCTGTGGTTTTATCCAAATCCTCAAATACTAAATGCAAATGACCCAAATCAGGAAATTCACAATTCCAACTGTAAGCACTGACGCATCTGTCTTAGGTAAAATAGATAGCCATTTACAAATTAAAAGGGTCAATATGTTATGGTCCCAATGGGACAAAACTGTAGACCACAGGATATTACAATCGATTAACACTGAACAGTTCTCTTCTCTCATAAAACAAACTCCTTGACCTGAACATATCTTGGTTAAGTGTAACAAATTTCCTGGCCTTAAAATAAGCCGGAGCAAAAGCTAAGTTCTTGGCAGACATTCTTCTTAACTTATCAGCTGCATTTGACTAAGTCAACCATGTCATACTTCTGTCCATACTCCTAATCACAGGGAAAGCACACTCCTGGTTTGAATAATACCTCTCTGGTCAGTCATTCAAAGTATCCTGGCTTGGTCACACTTCTACAGTGCACCGCCTCGCCAGAGGGGTCACCCAAGGTTCACTACTGGGACTTCTTGTTTTTGCCATACACGCCACCTCATTGGGGCAGATTATCCGATAACATGGCTTCTCATACCACTGCTATGCTGAGGATACCCGGATCTACTTGTCATACCTATCCTAACATGGCACCCAGCTCCTGGAGCAGTCTGTGCTCATCTCCTGCCTTGACTACAAAAGTTTCCTAATTGGACTTCCAGCCTGTATTGTGAAACCTCTACAGATGTCCCAGAACGTGACAACGCATCTGGTCTTCAATCAGCCTAAAAAATCCCACGTCCCCCCTCTTGCCTTGTTTGTCGAGCTGCACTGGCTAACCTTAACCCCCCACATCAAGTCCAAGTCAACTATGTTAGCCCTACAAAGTGCTTAAGGGTACGGCTCCCATCTACTTGCACTCTGGCAAAGGCTTATGTCACAACTCAGTAAAGGATTGTCATTTAGCAGAGTAAACCACACTTGAAACAATCCAGACTCCTTTCATGTGTGGTTCCACAATGGTGGAATTAACTACTGAGCGCTACAAGACCAGGGGCATCCCTGTCTATCTTCAAGAAAAGAAAAACACCCAGCTCCTCAGAGAGCATCTCCTACCCAAACACTTAGCATGTACCTTCCCACCCCCTCTGCACTTTCTCTCTGTACTTCCCTCTATCTCTACCCTGTAACCTCTGTCTCCTCTAATAGAAAGTGAAGACTGATTTCCTCCTATGAAGCTTATTATTAGCTTTGATGTTTGCTGTATCTGCATTGTAAGTCGCTTTGGATTAAAGTGTCAGCTAAATACGTAAACATGAAACCGAAAGCGCAGCTGGAAAACCAATAAAATAAACTAGAGAGATAAAAAGGACTAAAGAAAGTTCTAGAATAACCGAGCGGGGACAGGGACAATGAAAACAACACAATCATCTCTATTATGCAACCACACAATACAGAGAAAAACAACCCAATGTCCTTGATTAAAGACTTCATTTGTAGTGCGCGGTCTGTTAAGTGTTAAGCTTTTTAAGATTAAAAAGATGAAGCATCTGCTGTGATGAAGCACATACTTTTTTCCTTTTCATTCGTAAGAGACAATCATTTCAATGGCGCATGATTATGAAAATTGATTTGCAGACAATCTGATTTAGTCTCTGAGTTTAGACCTCTTTTTCCTCCCCACACTTCTTTTTGCAGTCACAGACCGCAAATTACCAAAGGAGGCCTTCTCCATCAGTGCCACAGATGAAGCGGCCAACGCAGTGGAGGAGCAGGAGGATGAGGATGAGTGTGAGCTCTACCAGGGCCAGCTGTGCCAGCACACGTGCACCAACATCTGGGGCTCCTACCGCTGTGGCTGCCACCAGGGCTACATCCTTCAGCCGGACGGACACTCTTGTGCACCTGGTAACAAGCTACCATACTGTTACATTACTATGCATTACATTACTATCATATATCCTCTTTTATGTGTTCATACAGTGTCGACATATTGTGTAGCTCATGGCAATCCCAATTTAATTTAATTCTGAGACCTGCAAAAAACACTTGGCAGCAACAGTTAATGTCAGCTAGCTTTGGCTAGTTAACCTCCTGAGACCCTGTGTCCTCATAAGAGGACGTTGCATTTTTGTCTCTCTTTACCATGATACTTTTTTTTTTCTTTCAGCTTTGACCTCTTGACCTCATAGCAGATGCTATCAGACACTGTTTGAAATCTAAAGTAAAATGGTTTTATACACTTCCATCCAATCATGTTCTTATTTTGTAATAGAAAAACTGTAAATGAGTCAATGGGACTGTCAGAACAAAATTGTAAAAACATTTAATTAAATATGTATATCATATATCTTAAAAAAAAAAGCTAAAATGCATGCCAAATAAAAGCTCGGGTCTCAGGAGGTTAATTAGTATATAGCATAGTATGGTGGCATGGTGGTGTGGTGGTTAGCCCTGTCACTTTTCATGAAGAGGTTTTCTGGTTCGAATCCCTGGGGACTGGGGAGTTTGTATATTCACCTGTGTGTAAATGGGATCCACACTAAAAACATCTATGTTAGGTTAACTGAACATTCTAAATTGCCTGTAGGAGTAAGTGTGTGTGGTTGTTTGCTTCTGTGTGGCCTGTAATAGATAGGTCTCCTGTCAAGGACTTGAGCTCTTTAAAAAAGAAACCTTTAACACCTATTGCCTCAAATGTGTGACAGTTCACTTCCATACATAAGGCATCTAAAATAAAGTGTTTTTCTCCAGATGGTGGTTGATACATCTTAACCATTGGGGTACGTATCTATAAATATATTTGAACCTTTGGTTTGCTAATGGGAAATCAGGCCTTAATTGATTAAAGTATTTTGTGTAAAAATACAGCAGAAGAAATCTACTTTTGAGCTTGTTTATTTTGCAGAGATACAAGCATATAATGTGTTTGAGACATACGGTAAAGTATATTATTTTATAATATGAGGTTTACCAGGGCGAGGGTGAGGTGGTTAGCATTATCACTTCACAGCTAAAAGGTTCCCGGTTCGAGGACCCAGGAACTTTCCGTGTGGAGTTCGCATGTTCTTCCTGTGTTTGCGTGGGTTCTCTACTCTGGCTTCCTCCCAACATCCAAAAACATGCGTGTTGGGTTTATATGAAACTTCAAAATGCCTGAAGGAGGGATTTTGCGTGTGTGGTTGATTGTCTCTGTGTGGCTCTTTGATAAACTAGCAACCTCTCTGGGGTTGTATCCTGCATCCTGCCCGTTGTGACCCCCATGGATGGGTGATGTTTACCCACTTTTAAAAGCCACATGCTGAATTGAATGACTTAACTTGATTTAATTCATTTTTCTAGAAATTGCTTACCAGTATGGTATCAATTCAGAAATGAACAAATTTACTGTATTAGAAATAATCTTCTTTGCACTCTTCTGTGCTATTTTCTTAATTAGTTTTTGTTCTCCTTTGTGTGCCTAGATTTAGTTTTTTTTTTAAGTAAGTGATTTCTGAGCAGTACAGCGGGAGTATTCTTTTCCATGTAGTAAGGGATGCCAGAACCAGCATGGATTTTATAACCATACTTGCTTCAAAATCATTTTTAAATCCCTAATGCTTGTTACTTTGTTGCTCTGTAGTCAAGTGCAAGGACAAATACATCCAGCATCGGTCAAATTCTATCTTAGAATGCAGCTGTTCTTCAAATCTTCTGCTATAAACATAAAATAGTGTTATTGATCATCACATTCAGCTGAGATACCTTTCAATCTGCTTTGTCTCTGTTGTTGGCGAATAGTGAGTCCCGACGAGGAAAACAGTGTCAGAGACACCAACAGTCCCGCTATCAGCCCAACACAAACCTCTGCAACCACGGCAACCACAACCCCCACTGTCCGCCTGGATCCCTGTGCAGGTAATGAAAAAAACAAGCACCATCATCTATTTGTCTTCACTGTGAACAATCCAAGTTTCATACCACCAGCGCACACCGTACACATTTGACATTTAGACAAACCTAGAAATACATTCTGCATATTTAATCTTTATAAGAACTGGAGTTTGAATCTTCCATGGCTAATAATAGACATTTTGGATATGTTATTTATGCGGTATGGTATGTTAATGGGGAAACAATGAAAACTAAATTGAGGCTGCAGTAATAAGTTTTATTGACAAACTACAATACAGTAATACAGAGACATGCTTAAAAACAGCACCACTTCTGTAAAGTTTTTTAAGGTGCTCTAAGTGTTGGCTGTTTTCTATTTTGGAAATCTTTCCACAAATCTGCAGAGTTATGTTTTATCCCTGTCCTCTGTGTACTCACATGACCGCTGCCTGGAGGTTAGAACATCTAGTTGCACATCCAATTTTTGCTCCAAAAATGGGATTTTCCTTATAGCATTTATTCCTGAACATGAAACTTTTTAACTTTAAGTTACATTTACTTTTCATTTTCCTTACATTAGTCAAGATGAAAAGGCTCCAGCCCCCCCGTGACTCCACTGGGAATAAGTGGTATAGATGATAGATGGATGGATACTCTAGATAACAGTTACATGTAAGCAAATATTTGTGTATGGTACTGTGCCTTAAAAAAGAACACCCTGTGGCTATTTTCCCATTTTATTCGTTTAATTTGAATAGACATTCAAATTGATATGGATATGATATAATATTTTTGTTATATCTTAAAAAAAATAGAATAATTTTCTCTAAAATCTAGAGACAAAATTAAGTTCCATAATTAGTTAATTCTGTAATTAGTTCATTTATATGATCTCAGAATCTGACTGTGTGTTTGTATTGCTTCAACTTCATCCAGCAGAGTTAGTAACTCTGTCCCTGTGTTTGTGAAGGAATCAAATTATGTTTGATCTGAGTGAGAAGGGAGAGAAAACTCTGCAAGCACCATCTAGTTGCAACTGAAAGTTGCAGTAAAGCAGAAATATATCTTCTGAGTTTGTTACATCAAAGAGAATGTAAAAGCCTCTAATTAAACATAATGGAGTAAAATATTCATCAAGTAGCAAAGATAAGGTCTCAAGATTATAAGAAAACGAATGATGTCCACTGAACAGGCACAATGACTGTTCACAGGACATACCATTAACAGATCTCAAATTAGCTTCAACCACCGAAAATACTTTTATCTCATTATTTTATTCTCAGTTTAAGTAAGCACCCCTAAATTGTTCAAATTTTGGATCTAAGAAGGTTTCATGTTGATAATAAGGGCATATCCTGCCTATTGAAAACAGTAAAGTGATCAGGCTAGTAGGTTTTTTGCTTGTTTTAGATACAGGCCATTTTGGCCGGGATTTGCTTTGACCTTAGATTAAATCAATTTAAAAACTAAAAGTCCAACTCCAAAATAAATACTTTAAATGTTTTTTTAGTATACTTGTTCCTGTCAGATGTAGCATGTTTCCCTATAAGTATTTGTATATGCCTTTCCAGACGTTAAAATGTTTATATTTGCCTCAGTCTGATAAAATTGCTTTTATCAGTTTTTAATGAATGTTTGTGACATGTTTTGGTGAAGTCAGAGAGCAGCAGCAAAACAGCATCTGCTTTCTTTTCCACCAATTTACGTCTCTAAACAAGCAGATCTCTTGAGGATATGAAGTGACCTATTAAACTTCACGCCAGCCCTTCCTTTGTAAAGTGAAGGTTCCATTGTGTTTCTGAACGCCTCACTGAGTTACACATTTTTAGATGTGGTCCCCAAAACACCAGCAGTGACTGCAGACACCCAAAAAAACTCTCATATTTATTTCCATCATTTGTGAATTTAAACTATTTTTAGATCTTTTTGTTCTTGTTTTAACACTTAGTGTAGATCAGTCTCTATGCTAATACTGTCTGCTTGTGATGTGTAATGAAGCCCATAAAGACAGCATCTGCTCAGCACACTGATTTAGCTTTTTCTGAAACAAAAAATAGAATTTGCACAGAAACCAAACCTGCAGGCTGAGGTGATAGAATGTGTCCGTGCGCTGCCAGACTGCCCGTTTAAAGGCCTCACTCTTGAAGTGAAAAGGGGACAGTTTTTGCACAGCATGGGATCTCACTGATAAGAGATTCAATCACAGCTTAACTCCTATGTTGCTGCAATGTCACAAGCTGAATCTTAATCAGATCTAAAAAAAATCTGATCTCTGAGCTTCACATTTCCCGTTCCTTCTATAAATGTACAAGATCCCGCTCGTTCAAACTTTCTCAGATTGTTAATCACAAGAATCTCCAAATTTAGCAAAACCTCATATCAGGAGAGCTTTACATGTGAATATGTTGGTAAGAGATCTATTTCTCCTTTTCATTGGATGTTGTCTCTTAAATGGGGAAAACTGATTCTGTTGTGCAACTGCAATAGCTGAGATGCTTCATACAACAGGAAATTATCAAAGCAAAAAGAGTAAAGCTGAGGTCTTGAAGTCAAGGGTATTTTAAGGTGCAACTCAAAATGGCAAAACAACAGAGAAAATACACCAGGGAAATCATTCAAAAATTCAATCAGCAGTAATACTATTTAGAGTGAATGCCTGTGAGGGAGTTGTAGCTGTGTGGACTCTGGAGATGACTGGGATGATGCTGCTTTTTTCTTTCAGGAAACGGTGGCTGCAGTCAGCAGTGTACAGCCGTGATAGGCCGGGCTCACTGCTCCTGCTTCCCAGGGTTCTCACTGGTGACAGATGGGCGTACGTGTGAAGGTAAGGGCCACCACTTGTCACATTATCACTGGTAGTAATACTGTAGGCACTGTTAATGAAGCTTATGTATAACCCAAAGCTTTCTCCATCAATACGGGTTTGTACAAAGTAACCTGACATTATCCAGATATGAGTACAGACATGTAAGGCAAATGAAAGATAACCATAATCCAGATTTTTTATATACATATATGTTAAATCAAGTCACTTATGAAGAAAGGCAGGTCTTGTGATAAAGAAAAATAAAGACATCAACAAAATATTTGTAATGATTGTCTTTCTACAGCCTGGTAGTAGATAAGGAGTCCAAAAGGCCATTATTCTGCGGCAGATTGAATAATAAAAACAACATATGGTATCTGTTCACTTAGCGGCCTCCTCTCAAAGGTCCAGGGGGATCTTTGACAAAAAGGTCAGAGGTCACAATAGCAATTACTATATAACTTGTAATGACTGAAAATAAGGAAGACTTTAGCTAAATTAGTCAACATCATGTCCTCATTACACACAGCGTGTCCACTCTTTATCCTCTTTATCCAGCCCAGCTAGTGCGGAAGTGGCAGAAGTGCGGAACAAGACAGTGAACACTATAATCAGTTTAGGGAATGACCTCACCTGGATGTGGCTTATGTCATTCATTGATGTTTTATAAATAGTCCTGTGAGTCCTGTGAAACTCAGTAAAATCACTCCCGGGAACAGAAAAATCTGGCCCCAGGAGTGTCCTCCACTCCGCCTTGTTGCTGACTTGTTTTTAGAAAAACGGAATATATCAGCTAGTTTGGTCTAACTCAACTATTGTATTTGTGTAATTCCGGCCTTTATTTCATAAGCTTCCTCTCTTTTGTCACTGTTAACTGTTCAGTGACTGTCAGGTTTACCACAAGACAAGATCTTGTTAATTGTGAAATTTTGAGAGGGGAAATCAGTTTTTATCTAAATCTAAATGATCTTTTGTTTGTAAGAATGGGCTGAGGATTCTTTACATTTGTCAGATGTGTTTTCAGATGAAAACATACCTGCTGTTGCTTAAAAAAATGTATGGGAGTTCATGCTAAGTGACTATAGGGTTAATTAAGGTGATTTTCCTTCCAAATAGAATGTTCACCAGTTAGAATAGGCTTCTATCTTCAGGTGTACCAACCTTGAGATAGTCTGGTCTTAAAGCTAGTAAGGATTCCAGGACGTTTTTGTAATAAATGGCTATTAGTTATTAACATCTTGTTGGAATTAGTAAAATGATCTATGAATTTCTAAAAAGGAAAAACACATTTGTTTGTTTAAAAAAACAAAAGTGATGCATGGTCCACTCCTGCAATTCATCTTAATATGTGGAAATGCCTGACTGTACCAGGCAGTGGTGTGTGTGAAATGGAATTAGAGAGGAAGGCAGTTAGTGCTGTTAATTTATTTTTTTTACTGTATGTTGCAGTGAAACACCATGTGGCTGTTGCCTGGGGAATATATAGGCTGGGAGTGTAGTCCTTGATGAGTTTATGTAATCCATCTGTTCAGAAACTCACTGAATGACACCTCCAGATGCAAAAGCAAAACACTGCAGTTCGTGTTTTCCAACTTATCAAACCACTCTGTGCACAGAGGGAACACTCTTTTTCCTTAACTGCTCCCACATGTGAACTTGTGGCAACATTTGGCTCAGCCTTAACTGAAATAAATCAAATAGCGAGAGTAGATATGACTTTCAAGGGGTTGTTTGAGAATATGCTGAAGATTTAAGTACACTGCAAACAAAGTTGTGGAAAACCTGTTGACGAGTCGCACACAGCCTGTGAAATCCCAGTTAGAGCTCCAGCACCTGCAGTGCTTATGGCCATCTGTGATTTGTTCAGCGCCCTGATTGCAGCCCTGTGTGTGTGCTTTGTCCCGTAGCACGCCCGCGCCATGTTTGCAGAGTAAATAAAAGTGCACCTCTCACTCTGTGATGTGCTCACTCGTACATGAATGCGGTTGAATTCCTGCCTTTAATGTGCCGTTGTTCTCACAGAGCTGTGTGTGAAGCAGGGATGGAGGGCATTTTCAGGAAATCTTATCTGTCAATGCACAGGTCAGATTCCTCATTCTCTGAATTCATTCATGCTGATTAGCAGTGCGCGGGTCCTTGTTCTGATGTTTCCCACATAGACACGTCTCCAGCGTATGTGGTTGCCATGGTTACACATTTCTGATCTTGGACTAAACAAAGCATTAGCAGTGTTGCATTTGCTTCGCATTCCTCATTAAAAAGATATTTGATAAGACACTCCCATAAAATGCAAATCAGGGTGTGATGATCTCTGTGGTTGAATTGTTAACATATTAAACATGATGTACATGACTGGAATTGTTGGAAGGAGATGTGATTTTGCTCCCCCAACCTTTGCAGAATAAATCAACACTGATCCACCGCAGGTTTTTGAGAAATTCGGATCCACCCTGTCAAACAGATTGTGGTCCAACACAGGCTCGGTGTGATTTTCCCTTTATTGCTGAATTCTTCAAATGAAAACACAAAAACGCTCAGCATACAATAATGTCTTTTTTTCTTTTTTTAAGGTGTAATAGAGTCATTCTTGATCAGTTATCATCACATTGCTGAAAATGTCAACCTTGAGAATCCCTTGTCAAAAAGGTCAACTAACTCAGTGTTGATGAAGCTTAATGCATGATTTAACTGCTTCCTCACGGCTTGTTTCAAAAAGCCAGATGTCATAGTGTGTCTTAACCATTAATTACAATTTTGTTCATACTCTATCGTTATTTATTATTTCTTAATGAGCTATCAGGGTGTCATTTTTGTGTGTTCAAGTGACGCTGTATCTATTTTAATATGTCTTTAGTCATCCTCTGACCCCTAAATTAGCCTAATATTGCAGCTACTGCAATTAATCAAATAACCTTTAACGTAGCATTTTGAACATATTTTCATATCTACTTCTTTGTTCAGGAATGCTGGGAGTCTTTCAGGGTTTTGAAGGTGATGGAAAGTCAATATGATGATGGGATGTTGACTACTTTGCAATATTTAATGAATATCTTATATAATCAGTTTCCTTTATCCATCCATCCTTTTTGTATACCCACTTGGTCCAAGTCAGGTTCACATCCCAGCAGTCTTAGGGGAAGAGGCATGTCCACATGGAGATTAGACAATTAGACAAGTAACCACAAGGAACAGTTTCTTTTTTACAGACATAGGAGCTGGTTGTATGGTTTTATTATATATATATTTTTTCTCTTTCTCCCTCTGTCTATAGGATCTCTTTCCTTTCCACTGCTTTTCTCTCTTCCCTGTCCCTCTGTCAGGTTTGGCATTATTGGACACATGTATGTTTCGTAACAAAATGAATAAATAAAGCAGTTTTGGGTAATCAAGGGGGCTTCTCACTAACAAAGCCTCCCTTGGCAAAGCAAATTTGTTCAGCATAAAACGGTACTCAAATTTTAGTTCTGCTGCCATAATACTGAACAGGACAAGGTAGAAAAAATAAAATAAAAACATGCAAGCTCCCAATCACTCTCATTAGGTTAATACTTACCATGTATATTTACTGGACTGTAGGAGTAAGCAAGAGTACGCGATTAGAACCCTCTGCGAACAACAAAAACAAACAAACTCTAGATCACCTCGCAGATGATGCCATATTCCTTTATATTGTGTCTTCTTGATCACAAAAGCAATATTTGTTCTTTTAGTTTTTCAGATTTGAAAAATTCTGTACTCAGTTTCCTTGGCAGTTTCCTTGTCTGTGCATCAGATGATGCTCGATTATTCCCCCAGTACCTTGTATATCACAACAAATGTTTAGTAGTTGATCCTTTTTAACGTAAAGTTTATCAATCGGCTGTCAAGAGCAAATAATACCAGATTCATTTTATTTCCTGCATGTAAAAAAAAAAAAACATTTCCCTCTTTATTGTGATTTATCATTAATAAGTGTCGTTACAAAGTCAATGGATGGATGGAGGCTCAAAAAATCGGTCTATACCTTTCATTACTAATGGTGCCTTTGCAGATGTGGAGGAAATTACAATAATATATCCTCTTGCCTTCATACATTGCATTTTGAAATGAGTGCTAGTAAGAAGATGGTCCCTCTACAGTCCAGAGGACATAGTGTCAGTTACAAAAATTAAAGAAAATCAGTGATAATCTTTGTTGAAAAGCATCTGTGGAGTGAAGAGCTGTCGTAACCACGGTGGTCTTGCACAGGTTTGGGATTACTACGGGATCAAGGCAATATACTCTTTATCTCTTTTGCTCAAAGTCTTTGAGCTTTGATGAAAGGGGCCGGAGTTTCTGCAACACTGACAACACGAAAAACATTGGAAAAAGTTCTGTCCATCCCTGGGCCTGAAGCAAAGCCGGGCCCTTGGGACTCCGTGTGACTTCCTAAAATGTAGATAACAGATGTTTCTCAGCCTGGAAAAAAAGAGAAGCTCTACAAGAAAGTTTTTGTGTGACTTCACGGCTTGTACAGCACATATCCTGTGGACAGAGGATGATTGTTAACTCACTGATAAGATGAGTGTATTTGCTGCAGCCCCACAGAGGCTTCAGATATCACAGTTAAGTTTGCTCTGTCCTGAGAGAGGAGCATTTATATAATATCAACTCACAGGACGAGTAGCTGAGTGTTAGGGGTTCTGCAGCTGTGCACTGAAGCCTCCCTGTGGGAAGCCGTTGCAAGCACACATTTGCAAGAGCAAAAGTTTTCAACGTTATGGAACACACTTCAGAGATGGATAACCAACAGACACAGTGCCAGAACGATGATTACAGTCTGCAGTTCCCTGTACCGTATTTTAGACTGATCTTCAAATCTGGATGGATGCCATAAAATGATCCCTGTCCTGGACAGGGATCATATCTGCATTTTCAGCAAATCACTCACTCGTGATAAGAGAATGCAGAATTTAGAGACTATAGCTCTGGGTTTCAGCATGAGCTCCCCAGTGCCATAAATCAACAGCACCTGTTTACTTACCGTGGTTCTGTTTGACTGATTTAAGGGGGAAAAAAAGCATTTGGAACTGTGTGTTTTGTTTCACACAAACATAGTTAATGAGCAACATTTTCACAGAACTTTCCAAGGCGTGATATCTAAAATCTGCCTTTGGATTTGGACAGAAGTCACTTGTCCAGAGTTAAATGCCGGCCAAACAGCATAAAATCTAGGAGGATCAAGCAGTTATCAGTAGGACAAAAATAAATCTGGATTATCCAAATGAAACAAAGTATCCTTTGTTTTTGCATAATTTTATGCTTTTCAATAACAAAGAGAGATCGTTATAGTTTACAGCATTCTTCATTTGGAAAGATGCTTTATTTTAAATAAAAGTGATGCAATGCAAGTGTTTCTTTACTTTTAGCCATTACAAATAGATTTGCAATAATGGTCGGCTTTGGAGAAGGAAAAATAAACCTTAATTAGGTACCTCTTAACCACAAAGAGAGGTACATCTTTCTCTGAAAGTGCTAATAAGTAGAGCTAAAAGCACAGTCAAACTAAACAGATTACAGTTTTAAATAGATGTAAATGTTTTTTCAATTTTGCATGCAAGAGTAACCAGTCTTTCTGTAATTTCCTCTATCTCCTCATTGTCGCCACTATTGCCTCTAACAGAGTCTTTCTAGTGATTTCCATCTCTAGTTTATTCTTAGGTTGATGCTGACTGTTATGTTGTATCTGAATTTAATTAGGGTTTCAGCATCTTTAGTTACAGCATTGATACCTGCCTCATCTAAACTAAAATGTCATGTCAGTTTGGACTGTACACATTGCAGTATGTTTTTGATTTACTAATTGTCTAATAAGGTAAAAGAAGTTGCATGCTTGGCAACGTGCATGCAAAAATTAAAAAGACATTTGCATCTATTTAAAACTGTCATCTCTTTAGCTTTCAGCCTTCCATCTTAACAGTTTCAGAGAAAGATTTCTCACTCTTAATTCGTTAAACAGCTTTACAAGCTAACGTTGTCACTACCATCCATGAATAATCACAGATTCATCAAATTAATTGCTTGAAATTTGGAAACTTATAGCTGCGAGAACTAATTGGGCACTACAGATACTTCCTCATTTAATTGAAAAAATAGTATTAACTAGGAATGAATAAACTCACTTTTAAATGACACCATGGTCTTAATATTTTTTTTCATCCAGATAATTTGAAGACAGCATTTGTGCACTAATGTTGGTTATACTTAGGTGATGAGAAGGCAGAATTGTGGACAGTATTTTCTCACACACCACAAGGACAACAGTTTAAAGGCCCTGCTGCCTTTGATTATGTAGAAAAAAAAAACAGAGAGGTTTTCCAAGAGACCATACCAAGAGAGAAACCTTGACTTGAACTTAGTCTACTTTGAAAAAAGCAAAACAACATGAGCTAAATCTGTTAGTGGGACAACATTAAGATGTGTCTGAGACCGTGTAAAACTAGAGTTAAGCACAACAGGTGATGACATCTATCTTAAACTGTCTGAAGTAGGAAAGGTCAGTGTAGCGGGTAGATTTGTTTCTTTCCAGGAAAAAGAACTTAAACAGCCTGGACAAAAAATCAATGAGATCTCTGAAACAGAATTAAGACAAAGCTGCAGGCCGAAAGACAAAAGCTGTGATGGGAAAGGCAATAGAATGCTGTAAAACACTTGGTTTAAAGTTTCAAGTGATTGCTCAACATGGGGTTTTCATTAACCACCACATTCACATTAGAAATAGCTTTTACAAGGATTGCTTTTATGAAAAATATTGATTTAGTTTTAATATTAAACACCTCAACTTAACTGGTCTGCAATCAACTAACCCCAGCATTTGGTGTCTGAGTCTATGTTGATTCACTCAATGTTTATCTTTCAGAGTGTAAGAGTCATTCTGACAGACCTTGAAAATACTTCTTCCTTCATTTATCGAATATGATTAGATAACACTATGAATTAATTTGTTTTTTATCCAGGTGATGTACCTGCAGGAAAAATTAAAAAGCTATTTTCCTCTCATCTCTCTGACAGTGTAGGAACTACTTGACTTGTCTTTAGTTTATTATATTAGCTGATCTTCTGCTGACTTACTGCCAGCATCCTCATAACGGTCAGAGAACGGGAACACGAGGGTAGAAGTTCATACAGGTCACCCCCCAGCCCCTGACACAGAGTCTCTGTCTTCTGCAGATGTGGATGAGTGCGTGACCAACACCCACAGGTGCCGGCCCAGTGACCGGTGTGTGAACACGGTGGGTTCTTTTGTATGCAGACCACAGGTCACTTGTCCTGCAGGCTACCAACTGAAAAACAGTATTTGCCAAGGTGAGTTCACTGGTCTTGTTCTATTTAGCCAGTCTACTTAAACTTCTGTGCTAGGGTCTAAAAAGCAGTTAGTATAAATGACAATGTGGTCCTCCTCATTACTTTATGTAAGATTTATACAAGATAAGAAAAACAAATATTTTCAGTACTTACATAAAAAAAAGAGAACTTACAAAACAACCACAAACTTTGATCGAAAGAAAATGAAGGATGAGCCCAAAACTGTGAGTTGACATTTAATTTTTCTGTAGGGAGCTGTCCGGTAGTGTGCTTGTTATTAACACCATCGCCTCCCAGTTTGAATTTGAGGACGGGGCACCGTGCGTGGAGTTTGCATGTTCTCCACGTGTATGTGTGGGTTTTCTCAGGGTGCTCCAGTGGGTGGCGTGTTGGGTTAGGGACAGCCTGATATTCTTTTGTTCAATATTGCAAAGCAACACGATCAAGCTTCAGAAGCAACATGATCTTTAAAGGTCAGATGGTCATACATCGGGACACTCGTTTCTAGCTGCCTTTGATGGAGCGAGACATAGAAATTCAGTTTGGTTCCAAATACTGGGGCGTATGGTTGGTTTGGCTGGGAAAACAAGCAGTTCGGCTTCTTTCGCCGTTGAAAAACATGCATGTTAGATTAATTGGTGACTCTAAATTAGCTGTAGGAATGTGTGTGTGTGTGGTTGTTTGTCTCTGTGTAGCTATGTGATGGACAGACTGCCTGTCCAAGGCTTACCCTGCTGCTCACCCAATGACAGCACTGGACAGGCTCCAGCCCCCATGCAACCCTACTGGGAATAAGGGATAGAGAAAATGTATGGATTTTTTAAAATAGAATATTAGAAGTGTATAGTGTGGATGCACATTGGTATAGAATTAGTTCAACATAACATGATTGATCAGTCAAATAGGATTTTAAACATCCAATGTAATTTGAGGTTTGATTAAGTTAGTTGGGTTTTGACAAGCTACTAAGGTGTTAGCAGTTAAGACTGCATTTTCTATAACTTATACGATATTTCATTATAGGAACACAAAAACGCATTGCTCATTTAATCTTGTTTTGATGTTTACCAAAATTAGTGACTCAAAAACTTTAAATGAATTAGGATGCCTACAAATCTGTTCCACTTAGACATTTCTGACATTCATATGTGGTCATGTCTCAATCTCTTCCCATAAAGCTTTATTTTTTCATGTTATGGTTTTTCTGGCCCTGGTCAGAATTCTTGTGCCCGTGCAGATGTCAACGTTCCGTATGTGACGAGATAATCACTCAACAAGGCACCATCGCACAGGCAGTGGAGCACTTTGAAGCTCCCACACTTGTGTCATCAGCAATTGGCACCAAGAAGACTAATCAATGGAGCTAGATAATGAGGGTAGTATTTAGTCGACCATCCAAAGGGGGAAAAACTAATTAGCTGCATGAAAGCAGAGGAGCGGTCTCTGCTGTGACACACAGAACTCATCCCTCCACCGGTAAAAAGAAAAAAAAACAAATTAAGTCCCTTCGCTTAAAGGAAGGAGCATAACGTGAACTCCTGAGAGAAGGGGCTCCAGGCACTCAATTTAAACCCCGTCCATCGTTCACCACATCCAATAACTGTCATTTAGAAAAGTTTGCTCAGCTTTTGTTAATTGCAATGCTGGATGGTCATATGATGCTTTTATTCGAATTTTTCCTCCAGTTAATGATTGGAATGGTGCATGATTATTGTTATATTGTGCTTGAGCAACAGGGCCACCTTATGTCCAGTTTGCACACTGCAAGCTACGGCTGAAACTGAGAGAGCTGACAGAAGATTGAGGTCCTCCAGTGGCACAAAGCCATCATTTTGGTTTAGCAAGATGTTAGTTAAACTTCTATTCATCCCATCTCTACTTTGCAGACATTGATGAGTGCATGATGAGGGCTCATGACTGCGGTGAGGGCTATGTGTGTGAGAACATAGCTGGCTCTTTCCTCTGTAAATCCA
The DNA here is from genome assembly GCA_907169785.1 of Menidia menidia. Classification (NCBI taxonomy): domain Eukaryota; kingdom Metazoa; phylum Chordata; class Actinopteri; order Atheriniformes; family Atherinopsidae; genus Menidia; species Menidia menidia. Next base: position 17,671 of record CAJRST010039889.1, read on the forward strand.
AACACAAGTGCATCAGCGGCTTCACACAGGACTCTCATGGCAACTGTGTTGGTAAGTGACACCGCTTTATTCATCGAGGAAAAGTGATGAAACCATTAAAGTCATAATAGAGAATGAAAGAATAATCTTTAGAAATGTGTCATTGTGCCTGGTTCCTGAGACTTTTTATCCAATTTGGGATTTTTTGTTTCATGTTCTTTTACACAACACTCCTTTGAGATTATTTATGCCAATGTTTGACTGCCACACTAAAATAGCAAAAAATCTGTTACAGACATAGGTTTTCTTTTCTTTTTTTTGTATTTCAAGATGCACAAAATGTTTACAGTTGTTGAAATTTTTAAGTAAGCCACTACAATACTCTGACTGGACAATAAAGACCTGAAGTTCTTAAGAGATGTTGTTAAAACATACATAATATTCCGTTCATAATTACACAAATGTTGTAAGACCTGTCCATAGCTTTCAGTATTGATGGTGTCTTTCCACAGCACAATCACAAGTAACCAATTCCAAAAGCACAAATACATCCTTAGAGCCTCAGAAAAGCCGGCATTTGAACAAATGTCTGATAAAAAGAAAACCACAATCAATCGCCCAATTAACACAGACTTTTCCAGCTTTTTCTCATGTTACTTTCAACATTTGAAATGTTTTCTAAGTAAGATAGAGAAGAAAATGATTAACCTACTTACCTTAACTGTAACACATGTATCCTCTTCACTTGTACACTTTTGTCTCCGTTTAAGTGTTCCTCCTGTGTGTTATTGACAACTTTACAGTTGGCTTATAAATCATTAATTTGAATCAGCATAAAGAAGAATAACATGGCCCAAATCTTTCAATAAACATGAACAAGGTTGAGGATCCAGCCAAACAGGGCCTTAAGATTACCCTTATTGGTTTACTACTGGAGGCATATAATCACATTCATTATACTGAATGAATCTCTGTTATGACCACTGCAAAATGCTCAAATGGAGATACTAAAAATAACCGCTGGACTGCTCCCATTGTCTCCCATGTTCCATCATTCACAACTAAATGTGAGGGCCAATTTGGATCAGATGGATATAAAATCCCCAAATAAAAACATTTTGCTATCGTTCTTTTTCCAAGGTTAGGCTCAAAGGTGCCACCAGCATACAAACAGAAATATGTTCTAAAATTAACTTTAGGTATATGATGAAGTCAAGCACGAGATATGACCTTTTTTGTTTTTTAATTTCTCACTGTTTTCAAAAAAGCATTTTTTGTGGCTGCTATTAGTCCAAATAAAAAAATTCAAAGTCATATTTAGCCATCCTTTTTTTCTATGTTAAGGGGTCTAAAGCTCTTCTGCGTAAATGTTCCTGTTTTTAGGTTTTGTGTCTATCATTTACATGCGACTTGGTTAGTTGCACAGAACTTTAAAATTAGTGTTAATACCACAGCAAAGAATTTTGCCATTGTGATTTGTCAATTAATGTTTTTCAATGGGTAAATAAGCTGGTGATTCTCTTGGAATCAAGGAAACCACAATCTATTCTAATGTGAGTTCTGGTTCGAGTGTGTGTGTATGAAACCAGTGTGTATAATCAGCTGCAGTCTTATAAACTTTAGACGGGAGAATTACAAAAAACACGTGAACTACTTTAGACTTGTCTGGCACAACTGTGATGTTTAATTGGTGAAAAGTTAAATATGAACTGTTCTGTTGAAATGATGGTAAAGAAACAGTTTGGCCTGTCAGTCAGGATTATCCACCCACCGGTCATCACTATTAGACCGGACTTTGTGTGTCTGTGATTCCACAGACATAAATGAGTGCAGCAGCCTGAGTGTGCCCTGCAGCCCGGGTCTGAACTGCATTAACACAGTGGGCTCCTACTCGTGTCAGCAGAAGATAATAACCTGCAATCGTGGTTACCGCGCCAGCCCTGATGGACACGAGTGTGTCGGTAGGTTTTTTTTTTACCGCTTACACCTGCAGCATTGATACAGGAGCAAAGCATTATGGAAGCTCTAATATAATTACATACAGCTAAAAGCACTGAATCCTCACTATTCTCTCCAGGAGTTCAAAAATAATTTAAGAAAAATAATGAATATTATTGTAGTTGACACCTTAATATTTTGACTGTAAAACAAGTGGAAATATTTTTTCAAATCAAATACAGCAAAAAAAAAATCAGGAATATAGTCTTTTCTGTTAATTTTGTGTTATTATTTAGAAGCTGACTTCAGCTTGTGAGTACTAAGAAATAAATTAATCGGTAGCTGTATCCAGCTCATTATGATTACAACTGATTGTAATGTAGAACAAGAGTTCCCCAGTTTCCCATGTCTGACTTATACCAAGATGCTCGCTGTCTGAATAGCACAGGTCTGAGCTGAATGCTGACGTAGAATGAAATCTACTTTATGTCATTTAACTCAACATATGCGTGTGTATCTGCTCACAGAAATGACTGTAATTGTAAATTACACATATTAATCAACCCTTTGTTTCCAGCCTACAGTGGTGCTTTATGCTTAAATACTATAGGCACGGAAACATAGGACTTTAAGGGAATTGTCTGTTGGTTTCAGTATTTCTAAGTGATGAAATCCCACATTGATTCTGCTCGTGTGATGACTGCTAATTGTGTATGGAACATAATGAGTATCTAAGTTGGGGCCAAATTAGGGTCAACCACATGGGAAAAGGGTTTTAGCTGACTCACTAATGAAAAATAAATAGATGGGTTCTGAAAGGGCAACACAAATAAGGTGTCTGTGGATATAATTAATACATGAAAACATATATGGGGCTCATAGAGTACCCAGCGTATCCTGATCAGAATCATGGAGGCTGTTAAATTAGTAGATTACACATTGTAAGACATCTTTATGGGTTGAGCTATTATTGGTTCTCTCAGATGCATGCTGAACCAAGACTGTGAGGTTTTATCTTTGTGTTTCCAGACATGGATGAGTGTCAGATGGGGACGCACCGCTGTGGGCGGGGCCAGATCTGTCACAACACTCCTGGAAGCTTCCGCTGTGACTGCCAGACAGGGTACCAGTTCGATGCCCTCCGAAAAACCTGCAACGGTAGGCCTTTCCTGACTCTGGTCTCTTGGTGATGAGCAGATGGAAGGTTTAATCATGTATTTTTTTGTAGTTATGATGAATAAAGTTATTGAACTAGATTAGATCATTTCTGTCAAGCAGTAATAACAAAATAGAAATACTGTGTCACCTGTTCTTAAATCAATAATTAGTTGTAAATGAAAATACATTTTACTCATTATGTTTTTTTAATGTATTTTGCAAGTATACTCTATGATAGATGTAAGATTGGTTTCACAAAAAAGCAAATTAATCTGTCACTATGAATAACTAAGTATAATGTTACAGATCAAGGTGCTCCTCATCAGGGAATTCAATTATGAAGTGTTATGAAGGTGTCCATTATATTAACATTGAATTGACACTAACAAAAACTGTTTAAATAAGTTTCCACATTGGTGAGTGGGTGAGTGTGGTGAGTGTATATATGCTACTTTTAAGTCGCTTTGGATAAAAGTGTCTACTACATGCATAAACAAACAATAAAAGACCAACTAAACTAGTAACTAGCGTAAATATTGTCTAAGACGTACTGAAAATAGATTAGATAATGATGAATTTAAAATGTGCAAAATATGATTGCATGTTTGTGCATGTATATTTCATTTATATATATTTACATGTATTTATACAATTCTTAAAAGTAAGATGGGTAATCAAAACTGAACAACCCAGTGAACCAGCTGCCATTTTAAGAAATGATTTGATTAGTCAGATCTAATTTATTACATCAGTGGGATTCTTATACAGAGATATGTCTTGAACGTAGAGAACAAGGTATTGTGCCTGGCGTAGCGTCCTGCCCGGTGTTTTGTGGCGCGTATGTGTGCTGTCGGATAATTCCTCCTCCTCTGCTGACAGATGTGAACGAGTGCTGGCGCTATCCTGGCAGAGTGTGTGCCCAGACCTGTGAAAACACGCCGGGCTCCTACTACTGCTCATGCACCGCCGGCTTCTCCCTCGCCGCCGATGGCAAGAACTGTGAGGGTAAGCACGATTTGTTTTTATTTTTCCTCTTCCCCCGTCTCACGGAGAACAATCTGGAAGCTTAAATGCAGCTTTTATCAGATGGTCTGTCTTGTTTTGCTTTTAGAAGTTAAGTTACAGGCGGCACGGTGGTGTGGTGGTTAGCACTGTCGCCTCATAGCAAGAGGGTTCTGGGTTCGAATCCCGGGGGAACCAGGACCAGAGGGTTC
>CAJRST010039900.1:0-21959 GCA_907169785.1 Menidia menidia
GAACCCTCTGGTCCTGGTTCCCCCGGGATTCGAACCCAGAACCCTCTTGCTATGAGGCGACAGTGCTAACCACCACACCACCGTGCCGCCTGTAACTTAACTTCTAAAAGCAAAACAAGACAGACCATCTGATAAAAGCTGCATTTAAGCTTCCAGATTGTTCTCCGTGAGACGGGGGAAGAGGAAAAATAAAAACAAATCGTGCTTACCCTCACAGTTCTTGCCATCGGCGGCGAGGGAGAAGCCGGCGGTGCATGAGCAGTAGTAGGAGCCCGGCGTGTTTTCACAGGTCTGGGCACACACTCTGCCAGGATAGCGCCAGCACTCGTTCACATCTGTCAGCAGAGGAGGAGGAATTATCCGACAGCACACATACGCGCCACAAAACACCGGGCAGGACGCTACGCCAGGCACAATACCTTGTTCTCTACGTTCAAGACATATCTCTGTATAAGAATCCCACTGATGTAATAAATTAGATCTGACTAATCAAATCATTTCTTAAAATGGCAGCTGGTTCACTGGGTTGTTCAGTTTTGATTACCCATCTTACTTTTAAGAATTGTATAAATACATGTAAATATATATAAATGAAATATACATGCACAAACATGCAATCATATTTTGCACATTTTAAATTCATCATTATCTAATCTATTTTCAGTACGTCTTAGACAATATTTACGCTAGTTACTAGTTTAGTTGGTCTTTTATTGTTTGTTTATGCATGTAGTAGACACTTTTATCCAAAGCGACTTAAAAGTAGCATATATACACTCACCACACTCACCCACTCACCAATGTGGAAACTTATTTAAACAGTTTTTGTTAGTGTCAATTCAATGTTAATATAATGGACACCTTCATAACACTTCATAATTGAATTCCCTGATGAGGAGCACCTTGATCTGTAACATTATACTTAGTTATTCATAGTGACAGATTAATTTGCTTTTTTGTGAAACCAATCTTACATCTATCATAGAGTATACTTGCAAAATACATTAAAAAAACATAATGAGTAAAATGTATTTTCATTTACAACTAATTATTGATTTAAGAACAGGTGACACAGTATTTCTATTTTGTTATTACTGCTTGACAGAAATGATCTAATCTAGTTCAATAACTTTATTCATCATAACTACAAAAAAATACATGATTAAACCTTCCATCTGCTCATCACCAAGAGACCAGAGTCAGGAAAGGCCTACCGTTGCAGGTTTTTCGGAGGGCATCGAACTGGTACCCTGTCTGGCAGTCACAGCGGAAGCTTCCAGGAGTGTTGTGACAGATCTGGCCCCGCCCACAGCGGTGCGTCCCCATCTGACACTCATCCATGTCTGGAAACACAAAGATAAAACCTCACAGTCTTGGTTCAGCATGCATCTGAGAGAACCAATAATAGCTCAACCCATAAAGATGTCTTACAATGTGTAATCTACTAATTTAACAGCCTCCATGATTCTGATCAGGATACGCTGGGTACTCTATGAGCCCCATATATGTTTTCATGTATTAATTATATCCACAGACACCTTATTTGTGTTGCCCTTTCAGAACCCATCTATTTATTTTTCATTAGTGAGTCAGCTAAAACCCTTTTCCCATGTGGTTGACCCTAATTTGGCCCCAACTTAGATACTCATTATGTTCCATACACAATTAGCAGTCATCACACGAGCAGAATCAATGTGGGATTTCATCACTTAGAAATACTGAAACCAACAGACAATTCCCTTAAAGTCCTATGTTTCCGTGCCTATAGTATTTAAGCATAAAGCACCACTGTAGGCTGGAAACAAAGGGTTGATTAATATGTGTAATTTACAATTACAGTCATTTCTGTGAGCAGATACACACGCATATGTTGAGTTAAATGACATAAAGTAGATTTCATTCTACGTCAGCATTCAGCTCAGACCTGTGCTATTCAGACAGCGAGCATCTTGGTATAAGTCAGACATGGGAAACTGGGGAACTCTTGTTCTACATTACAATCAGTTGTAATCATAATGAGCTGGATACAGCTACCGATTAATTTATTTCTTAGTACTCACAAGCTGAAGTCAGCTTCTAAATAATAACACAAAATTAACAGAAAAGACTATATTCCTGATTTTTTTTTTGCTGTATTTGATTTGAAAAAATATTTCCACTTGTTTTACAGTCAAAATATTAAGGTGTCAACTACAATAATATTCATTATTTTTCTTAAATTATTTTTGAACTCCTGGAGAGAATAGTGAGGATTCAGTGCTTTTAGCTGTATGTAATTATATTAGAGCTTCCATAATGCTTTGCTCCTGTATCAATGCTGCAGGTGTAAGCGGTAAAAAAAAAACCTACCGACACACTCGTGTCCATCAGGGCTGGCGCGGTAACCACGATTGCAGGTTATTATCTTCTGCTGACACGAGTAGGAGCCCACTGTGTTAATGCAGTTCAGACCCGGGCTGCAGGGCACACTCAGGCTGCTGCACTCATTTATGTCTGTGGAATCACAGACACACAAAGTCCGGTCTAATAGTGATGACCGGTGGGTGGATAATCCTGACTGACAGGCCAAACTGTTTCTTTACCATCATTTCAACAGAACAGTTCATATTTAACTTTTCACCAATTAAACATCACAGTTGTGCCAGACAAGTCTAAAGTAGTTCACGTGTTTTTTGTAATTCTCCCGTCTAAAGTTTATAAGACTGCAGCTGATTATACACACTGGTTTCATACACACACACTCGAACCAGAACTCACATTAGAATAGATTGTGGTTTCCTTGATTCCAAGAGAATCACCAGCTTATTTACCCATTGAAAAACATTAATTGACAAATCACAATGGCAAAATTCTTTGCTGTGGTATTAACACTAATTTTAAAGTTCTGTGCAACTAACCAAGTCGCATGTAAATGATAGACACAAAACCTAAAAACAGGAACATTTACGCAGAAGAGCTTTAGACCCCTTAACATAGAAAAAAAGGATGGCTAAATATGACTTTGAATTTTTTTATTTGGACTAATAGCAGCCACAAAAAATGCTTTTTTGAAAACAGTGAGAAATTAAAAAACAAAAAAGGTCATATCTCGTGCTTGACTTCATCATATACCTAAAGTTAATTTTAGAACATATTTCTGTTTGTATGCTGGTGGCACCTTTGAGCCTAACCTTGGAAAAAGAACGATAGCAAAATGTTTTTATTTGGGGATTTTATATCCATCTGATCCAAATTGGCCCTCACATTTAGTTGTGAATGATGGAACATGGGAGACAATGGGAGCAGTCCAGCGGTTATTTTTAGTATCTCCATTTGAGCATTTTGCAGTGGTCATAACAGAGATTCATTCAGTATAATGAATGTGATTATATGCCTCCAGTAGTAAACCAATAAGGGTAATCTTAAGGCCCTGTTTGGCTGGATCCTCAACCTTGTTCATGTTTATTGAAAGATTTGGGCCATGTTATTCTTCTTTATGCTGATTCAAATTAATGATTTATAAGCCAACTGTAAAGTTGTCAATAACACACAGGAGGAACACTTAAACGGAGACAAAAGTGTACAAGTGAAGAGGATACATGTGTTACAGTTAAGGTAAGTAGGTTAATCATTTTCTTCTCTATCTTACTTAGAAAACATTTCAAATGTTGAAAGTAACATGAGAAAAAGCTGGAAAAGTCTGTGTTAATTGGGCGATTGATTGTGGTTTTCTTTTTATCAGACATTTGTTCAAATGCCGGCTTTTCTGAGGCTCTAAGGATGTATTTGTGCTTTTGGAATTGGTTACTTGTGATTGTGCTGTGGAAAGACACCATCAATACTGAAAGCTATGGACAGGTCTTACAACATTTGTGTAATTATGAACGGAATATTATGTATGTTTTAACAACATCTCTTAAGAACTTCAGGTCTTTATTGTCCAGTCAGAGTATTGTAGTGGCTTACTTAAAAATTTCAACAACTGTAAACATTTTGTGCATCTTGAAATACAAAAAAAAGAAAAGAAAACCTATGTCTGTAACAGATTTTTTGCTATTTTAGTGTGGCAGTCAAACATTGGCATAAATAATCTCAAAGGAGTGTTGTGTAAAAGAACATGAAACAAAAAATCCCAAATTGGATAAAAAGTCTCAGGAACCAGGCACAATGACACATTTCTAAAGATTATTCTTTCATTCTCTATTATGACTTTAATGGTTTCATCACTTTTCCTCGATGAATAAAGCGGTGTCACTTACCAACACAGTTGCCATGAGAGTCCTGTGTGAAGCCGCTGATGCACTTGTGTTTGGATTTACAGAGGAAAGAGCCAGCTATGTTCTCACACACATAGCCCTCACCGCAGTCATGAGCCCTCATCATGCACTCATCAATGTCTGCAAAGTAGAGATGGGATGAATAGAAGTTTAACTAACATCTTGCTAAACCAAAATGATGGCTTTGTGCCACTGGAGGACCTCAATCTTCTGTCAGCTCTCTCAGTTTCAGCCGTAGCTTGCAGTGTGCAAACTGGACATAAGGTGGCCCTGTTGCTCAAGCACAATATAACAATAATCATGCACCATTCCAATCATTAACTGGAGGAAAAATTCGAATAAAAGCATCATATGACCATCCAGCATTGCAATTAACAAAAGCTGAGCAAACTTTTCTAAATGACAGTTATTGGATGTGGTGAACGATGGACGGGGTTTAAATTGAGTGCCTGGAGCCCCTTCTCTCAGGAGTTCACGTTATGCTCCTTCCTTTAAGCGAAGGGACTTAATTTGTTTTTTTTTCTTTTTACCGGTGGAGGGATGAGTTCTGTGTGTCACAGCAGAGACCGCTCCTCTGCTTTCATGCAGCTAATTAGTTTTTCCCCCTTTGGATGGTCGACTAAATACTACCCTCATTATCTAGCTCCATTGATTAGTCTTCTTGGTGCCAATTGCTGATGACACAAGTGTGGGAGCTTCAAAGTGCTCCACTGCCTGTGCGATGGTGCCTTGTTGAGTGATTATCTCGTCACATACGGAACGTTGACATCTGCACGGGCACAAGAATTCTGACCAGGGCCAGAAAAACCATAACATGAAAAAATAAAGCTTTATGGGAAGAGATTGAGACATGACCACATATGAATGTCAGAAATGTCTAAGTGGAACAGATTTGTAGGCATCCTAATTCATTTAAAGTTTTTGAGTCACTAATTTTGGTAAACATCAAAACAAGATTAAATGAGCAATGCGTTTTTGTGTTCCTATAATGAAATATCGTATAAGTTATAGAAAATGCAGTCTTAACTGCTAACACCTTAGTAGCTTGTCAAAACCCAACTAACTTAATCAAACCTCAAATTACATTGGATGTTTAAAATCCTATTTGACTGATCAATCATGTTATGTTGAACTAATTCTATACCAATGTGCATCCACACTATACACTTCTAATATTCTATTTTAAAAAATCCATACATTTTCTCTATCCCTTATTCCCAGTAGGGTTGCATGGGGGCTGGAGCCTGTCCAGTGCTGTCATTGGGTGAGCAGCAGGGTAAGCCTTGGACAGGCAGTCTGTCCATCACATAGCTACACAGAGACAAACAACCACACACACACACATTCCTACAGCTAATTTAGAGTCACCAATTAATCTAACATGCATGTTTTTCAACGGCGAAAGAAGCCGAACTGCTTGTTTTCCCAGCCAAACCAACCATACGCCCCAGTATTTGGAACCAAACTGAATTTCTATGTCTCGCTCCATCAAAGGCAGCTAGAAACGAGTGTCCCGATGTATGACCATCTGACCTTTAAAGATCATGTTGCTTCTGAAGCTTGATCGTGTTGCTTTGCAATATTGAACAAAAGAATATCAGGCTGTCCCTAACCCAACACGCCACCCACTGGAGCACCCTGAGAAAACCCACACATACACGTGGAGAACATGCAAACTCCACGCACGGTGCCCCGTCCTCAAATTCAAACTGGGAGGCGATGGTGTTAATAACAAGCACACTACCGGACAGCTCCCTACAGAAAAATTAAATGTCAACTCACAGTTTTGGGCTCATCCTTCATTTTCTTTCGATCAAAGTTTGTGGTTGTTTTGTAAGTTCTCTTTTTTTTATGTAAGTACTGAAAATATTTGTTTTTCTTATCTTGTATAAATCTTACATAAAGTAATGAGGAGGACCACATTGTCATTTATACTAACTGCTTTTTAGACCCTAGCACAGAAGTTTAAGTAGACTGGCTAAATAGAACAAGACCAGTGAACTCACCTTGGCAAATACTGTTTTTCAGTTGGTAGCCTGCAGGACAAGTGACCTGTGGTCTGCATACAAAAGAACCCACCGTGTTCACACACCGGTCACTGGGCCGGCACCTGTGGGTGTTGGTCACGCACTCATCCACATCTGCAGAAGACAGAGACTCTGTGTCAGGGGCTGGGGGGTGACCTGTATGAACTTCTACCCTCGTGTTCCCGTTCTCTGACCGTTATGAGGATGCTGGCAGTAAGTCAGCAGAAGATCAGCTAATATAATAAACTAAAGACAAGTCAAGTAGTTCCTACACTGTCAGAGAGATGAGAGGAAAATAGCTTTTTAATTTTTCCTGCAGGTACATCACCTGGATAAAAAACAAATTAATTCATAGTGTTATCTAATCATATTCGATAAATGAAGGAAGAAGTATTTTCAAGGTCTGTCAGAATGACTCTTACACTCTGAAAGATAAACATTGAGTGAATCAACATAGACTCAGACACCAAATGCTGGGGTTAGTTGATTGCAGACCAGTTAAGTTGAGGTGTTTAATATTAAAACTAAATCAATATTTTTCATAAAAGCAATCCTTGTAAAAGCTATTTCTAATGTGAATGTGGTGGTTAATGAAAACCCCATGTTGAGCAATCACTTGAAACTTTAAACCAAGTGTTTTACAGCATTCTATTGCCTTTCCCATCACAGCTTTTGTCTTTCGGCCTGCAGCTTTGTCTTAATTCTGTTTCAGAGATCTCATTGATTTTTTGTCCAGGCTGTTTAAGTTCTTTTTCCTGGAAAGAAACAAATCTACCCGCTACACTGACCTTTCCTACTTCAGACAGTTTAAGATAGATGTCATCACCTGTTGTGCTTAACTCTAGTTTTACACGGTCTCAGACACATCTTAATGTTGTCCCACTAACAGATTTAGCTCATGTTGTTTTGCTTTTTTCAAAGTAGACTAAGTTCAAGTCAAGGTTTCTCTCTTGGTATGGTCTCTTGGAAAACCTCTCTGTTTTTTTTTTCTACATAATCAAAGGCAGCAGGGCCTTTAAACTGTTGTCCTTGTGGTGTGTGAGAAAATACTGTCCACAATTCTGCCTTCTCATCACCTAAGTATAACCAACATTAGTGCACAAATGCTGTCTTCAAATTATCTGGATGAAAAAAAATATTAAGACCATGGTGTCATTTAAAAGTGAGTTTATTCATTCCTAGTTAATACTATTTTTTCAATTAAATGAGGAAGTATCTGTAGTGCCCAATTAGTTCTCGCAGCTATAAGTTTCCAAATTTCAAGCAATTAATTTGATGAATCTGTGATTATTCATGGATGGTAGTGACAACGTTAGCTTGTAAAGCTGTTTAACGAATTAAGAGTGAGAAATCTTTCTCTGAAACTGTTAAGATGGAAGGCTGAAAGCTAAAGAGATGACAGTTTTAAATAGATGCAAATGTCTTTTTAATTTTTGCATGCACGTTGCCAAGCATGCAACTTCTTTTACCTTATTAGACAATTAGTAAATCAAAAACATACTGCAATGTGTACAGTCCAAACTGACATGACATTTTAGTTTAGATGAGGCAGGTATCAATGCTGTAACTAAAGATGCTGAAACCCTAATTAAATTCAGATACAACATAACAGTCAGCATCAACCTAAGAATAAACTAGAGATGGAAATCACTAGAAAGACTCTGTTAGAGGCAATAGTGGCGACAATGAGGAGATAGAGGAAATTACAGAAAGACTGGTTACTCTTGCATGCAAAATTGAAAAAACATTTACATCTATTTAAAACTGTAATCTGTTTAGTTTGACTGTGCTTTTAGCTCTACTTATTAGCACTTTCAGAGAAAGATGTACCTCTCTTTGTGGTTAAGAGGTACCTAATTAAGGTTTATTTTTCCTTCTCCAAAGCCGACCATTATTGCAAATCTATTTGTAATGGCTAAAAGTAAAGAAACACTTGCATTGCATCACTTTTATTTAAAATAAAGCATCTTTCCAAATGAAGAATGCTGTAAACTATAACGATCTCTCTTTGTTATTGAAAAGCATAAAATTATGCAAAAACAAAGGATACTTTGTTTCATTTGGATAATCCAGATTTATTTTTGTCCTACTGATAACTGCTTGATCCTCCTAGATTTTATGCTGTTTGGCCGGCATTTAACTCTGGACAAGTGACTTCTGTCCAAATCCAAAGGCAGATTTTAGATATCACGCCTTGGAAAGTTCTGTGAAAATGTTGCTCATTAACTATGTTTGTGTGAAACAAAACACACAGTTCCAAATGCTTTTTTTCCCCCTTAAATCAGTCAAACAGAACCACGGTAAGTAAACAGGTGCTGTTGATTTATGGCACTGGGGAGCTCATGCTGAAACCCAGAGCTATAGTCTCTAAATTCTGCATTCTCTTATCACGAGTGAGTGATTTGCTGAAAATGCAGATATGATCCCTGTCCAGGACAGGGATCATTTTATGGCATCCATCCAGATTTGAAGATCAGTCTAAAATACGGTACAGGGAACTGCAGACTGTAATCATCGTTCTGGCACTGTGTCTGTTGGTTATCCATCTCTGAAGTGTGTTCCATAACGTTGAAAACTTTTGCTCTTGCAAATGTGTGCTTGCAACGGCTTCCCACAGGGAGGCTTCAGTGCACAGCTGCAGAACCCCTAACACTCAGCTACTCGTCCTGTGAGTTGATATTATATAAATGCTCCTCTCTCAGGACAGAGCAAACTTAACTGTGATATCTGAAGCCTCTGTGGGGCTGCAGCAAATACACTCATCTTATCAGTGAGTTAACAATCATCCTCTGTCCACAGGATATGTGCTGTACAAGCCGTGAAGTCACACAAAAACTTTCTTGTAGAGCTTCTCTTTTTTTCCAGGCTGAGAAACATCTGTTATCTACATTTTAGGAAGTCACACGGAGTCCCAAGGGCCCGGCTTTGCTTCAGGCCCAGGGATGGACAGAACTTTTTCCAATGTTTTTCGTGTTGTCAGTGTTGCAGAAACTCCGGCCCCTTTCATCAAAGCTCAAAGACTTTGAGCAAAAGAGATAAAGAGTATATTGCCTTGATCCCGTAGTAATCCCAAACCTGTGCAAGACCACCGTGGTTACGACAGCTCTTCACTCCACAGATGCTTTTCAACAAAGATTATCACTGATTTTCTTTAATTTTTGTAACTGACACTATGTCCTCTGGACTGTAGAGGGACCATCTTCTTACTAGCACTCATTTCAAAATGCAATGTATGAAGGCAAGAGGATATATTATTGTAATTTCCTCCACATCTGCAAAGGCACCATTAGTAATGAAAGGTATAGACCGATTTTTTGAGCCTCCATCCATCCATTGACTTTGTAACGACACTTATTAATGATAAATCACAATAAAGAGGGAAATGTTTTTTTTTTTTTACATGCAGGAAATAAAATGAATCTGGTATTATTTGCTCTTGACAGCCGATTGATAAACTTTACGTTAAAAAGGATCAACTACTAAACATTTGTTGTGATATACAAGGTACTGGGGGAATAATCGAGCATCATCTGATGCACAGACAAGGAAACTGCCAAGGAAACTGAGTACAGAATTTTTCAAATCTGAAAAACTAAAAGAACAAATATTGCTTTTGTGATCAAGAAGACACAATATAAAGGAATATGGCATCATCTGCGAGGTGATCTAGAGTTTGTTTGTTTTTGTTGTTCGCAGAGGGTTCTAATCGCGTACTCTTGCTTACTCCTACAGTCCAGTAAATATACATGGTAAGTATTAACCTAATGAGAGTGATTGGGAGCTTGCATGTTTTTATTTTATTTTTTCTACCTTGTCCTGTTCAGTATTATGGCAGCAGAACTAAAATTTGAGTACCGTTTTATGCTGAACAAATTTGCTTTGCCAAGGGAGGCTTTGTTAGTGAGAAGCCCCCTTGATTACCCAAAACTGCTTTATTTATTCATTTTGTTACGAAACATACATGTGTCCAATAATGCCAAACCTGACAGAGGGACAGGGAAGAGAGAAAAGCAGTGGAAAGGAAAGAGATCCTATAGACAGAGGGAGAAAGAGAAAAAATATATATATAATAAAACCATACAACCAGCTCCTATGTCTGTAAAAAAGAAACTGTTCCTTGTGGTTACTTGTCTAATTGTCTAATCTCCATGTGGACATGCCTCTTCCCCTAAGACTGCTGGGATGTGAACCTGACTTGGACCAAGTGGGTATACAAAAAGGATGGATGGATAAAGGAAACTGATTATATAAGATATTCATTAAATATTGCAAAGTAGTCAACATCCCATCATCATATTGACTTTCCATCACCTTCAAAACCCTGAAAGACTCCCAGCATTCCTGAACAAAGAAGTAGATATGAAAATATGTTCAAAATGCTACGTTAAAGGTTATTTGATTAATTGCAGTAGCTGCAATATTAGGCTAATTTAGGGGTCAGAGGATGACTAAAGACATATTAAAATAGATACAGCGTCACTTGAACACACAAAAATGACACCCTGATAGCTCATTAAGAAATAATAAATAACGATAGAGTATGAACAAAATTGTAATTAATGGTTAAGACACACTATGACATCTGGCTTTTTGAAACAAGCCGTGAGGAAGCAGTTAAATCATGCATTAAGCTTCATCAACACTGAGTTAGTTGACCTTTTTGACAAGGGATTCTCAAGGTTGACATTTTCAGCAATGTGATGATAACTGATCAAGAATGACTCTATTACACCTTAAAAAAAGAAAAAAAGACATTATTGTATGCTGAGCGTTTTTGTGTTTTCATTTGAAGAATTCAGCAATAAAGGGAAAATCACACCGAGCCTGTGTTGGACCACAATCTGTTTGACAGGGTGGATCCGAATTTCTCAAAAACCTGCGGTGGATCAGTGTTGATTTATTCTGCAAAGGTTGGGGGAGCAAAATCACATCTCCTTCCAACAATTCCAGTCATGTACATCATGTTTAATATGTTAACAATTCAACCACAGAGATCATCACACCCTGATTTGCATTTTATGGGAGTGTCTTATCAAATATCTTTTTAATGAGGAATGCGAAGCAAATGCAACACTGCTAATGCTTTGTTTAGTCCAAGATCAGAAATGTGTAACCATGGCAACCACATACGCTGGAGACGTGTCTATGTGGGAAACATCAGAACAAGGACCCGCGCACTGCTAATCAGCATGAATGAATTCAGAGAATGAGGAATCTGACCTGTGCATTGACAGATAAGATTTCCTGAAAATGCCCTCCATCCCTGCTTCACACACAGCTCTGTGAGAACAACGGCACATTAAAGGCAGGAATTCAACCGCATTCATGTACGAGTGAGCACATCACAGAGTGAGAGGTGCACTTTTATTTACTCTGCAAACATGGCGCGGGCGTGCTACGGGACAAAGCACACACACAGGGCTGCAATCAGGGCGCTGAACAAATCACAGATGGCCATAAGCACTGCAGGTGCTGGAGCTCTAACTGGGATTTCACAGGCTGTGTGCGACTCGTCAACAGGTTTTCCACAACTTTGTTTGCAGTGTACTTAAATCTTCAGCATATTCTCAAACAACCCCTTGAAAGTCATATCTACTCTCGCTATTTGATTTATTTCAGTTAAGGCTGAGCCAAATGTTGCCACAAGTTCACATGTGGGAGCAGTTAAGGAAAAAGAGTGTTCCCTCTGTGCACAGAGTGGTTTGATAAGTTGGAAAACACGAACTGCAGTGTTTTGCTTTTGCATCTGGAGGTGTCATTCAGTGAGTTTCTGAACAGATGGATTACATAAACTCATCAAGGACTACACTCCCAGCCTATATATTCCCCAGGCAACAGCCACATGGTGTTTCACTGCAACATACAGTAAAAAAAATAAATTAACAGCACTAACTGCCTTCCTCTCTAATTCCATTTCACACACACCACTGCCTGGTACAGTCAGGCATTTCCACATATTAAGATGAATTGCAGGAGTGGACCATGCATCACTTTTGTTTTTTTAAACAAACAAATGTGTTTTTCCTTTTTAGAAATTCATAGATCATTTTACTAATTCCAACAAGATGTTAATAACTAATAGCCATTTATTACAAAAACGTCCTGGAATCCTTACTAGCTTTAAGACCAGACTATCTCAAGGTTGGTACACCTGAAGATAGAAGCCTATTCTAACTGGTGAACATTCTATTTGGAAGGAAAATCACCTTAATTAACCCTATAGTCACTTAGCATGAACTCCCATACATTTTTTTAAGCAACAGCAGGTATGTTTTCATCTGAAAACACATCTGACAAATGTAAAGAATCCTCAGCCCATTCTTACAAACAAAAGATCATTTAGATTTAGATAAAAACTGATTTCCCCTCTCAAAATTTCACAATTAACAAGATCTTGTCTTGTGGTAAACCTGACAGTCACTGAACAGTTAACAGTGACAAAAGAGAGGAAGCTTATGAAATAAAGGCCGGAATTACACAAATACAATAGTTGAGTTAGACCAAACTAGCTGATATATTCCGTTTTTCTAAAAACAAGTCAGCAACAAGGCGGAGTGGAGGACACTCCTGGGGCCAGATTTTTCTGTTCCCGGGAGTGATTTTACTGAGTTTCACAGGACTCACAGGACTATTTATAAAACATCAATGAATGACATAAGCCACATCCAGGTGAGGTCATTCCCTAAACTGATTATAGTGTTCACTGTCTTGTTCCGCACTTCTGCCACTTCCGCACTAGCTGGGCTGGATAAAGAGGATAAAGAGTGGACACGCTGTGTGTAATGAGGACATGATGTTGACTAATTTAGCTAAAGTCTTCCTTATTTTCAGTCATTACAAGTTATATAGTAATTGCTATTGTGACCTCTGACCTTTTTGTCAAAGATCCCCCTGGACCTTTGAGAGGAGGCCGCTAAGTGAACAGATACCATATGTTGTTTTTATTATTCAATCTGCCGCAGAATAATGGCCTTTTGGACTCCTTATCTACTACCAGGCTGTAGAAAGACAATCATTACAAATATTTTGTTGATGTCTTTATTTTTCTTTATCACAAGACCTGCCTTTCTTCATAAGTGACTTGATTTAACATATATGTATATAAAAAATCTGGATTATGGTTATCTTTCATTTGCCTTACATGTCTGTACTCATATCTGGATAATGTCAGGTTACTTTGTACAAACCCGTATTGATGGAGAAAGCTTTGGGTTATACATAAGCTTCATTAACAGTGCCTACAGTATTACTACCAGTGATAATGTGACAAGTGGTGGCCCTTACCTTCACACGTACGCCCATCTGTCACCAGTGAGAACCCTGGGAAGCAGGAGCAGTGAGCCCGGCCTATCACGGCTGTACACTGCTGACTGCAGCCACCGTTTCCTGAAAGAAAAAAGCAGCATCATCCCAGTCATCTCCAGAGTCCACACAGCTACAACTCCCTCACAGGCATTCACTCTAAATAGTATTACTGCTGATTGAATTTTTGAATGATTTCCCTGGTGTATTTTCTCTGTTGTTTTGCCATTTTGAGTTGCACCTTAAAATACCCTTGACTTCAAGACCTCAGCTTTACTCTTTTTGCTTTGATAATTTCCTGTTGTATGAAGCATCTCAGCTATTGCAGTTGCACAACAGAATCAGTTTTCCCCATTTAAGAGACAACATCCAATGAAAAGGAGAAATAGATCTCTTACCAACATATTCACATGTAAAGCTCTCCTGATATGAGGTTTTGCTAAATTTGGAGATTCTTGTGATTAACAATCTGAGAAAGTTTGAACGAGCGGGATCTTGTACATTTATAGAAGGAACGGGAAATGTGAAGCTCAGAGATCAGATTTTTTTTAGATCTGATTAAGATTCAGCTTGTGACATTGCAGCAACATAGGAGTTAAGCTGTGATTGAATCTCTTATCAGTGAGATCCCATGCTGTGCAAAAACTGTCCCCTTTTCACTTCAAGAGTGAGGCCTTTAAACGGGCAGTCTGGCAGCGCACGGACACATTCTATCACCTCAGCCTGCAGGTTTGGTTTCTGTGCAAATTCTATTTTTTGTTTCAGAAAAAGCTAAATCAGTGTGCTGAGCAGATGCTGTCTTTATGGGCTTCATTACACATCACAAGCAGACAGTATTAGCATAGAGACTGATCTACACTAAGTGTTAAAACAAGAACAAAAAGATCTAAAAATAGTTTAAATTCACAAATGATGGAAATAAATATGAGAGTTTTTTTGGGTGTCTGCAGTCACTGCTGGTGTTTTGGGGACCACATCTAAAAATGTGTAACTCAGTGAGGCGTTCAGAAACACAATGGAACCTTCACTTTACAAAGGAAGGGCTGGCGTGAAGTTTAATAGGTCACTTCATATCCTCAAGAGATCTGCTTGTTTAGAGACGTAAATTGGTGGAAAAGAAAGCAGATGCTGTTTTGCTGCTGCTCTCTGACTTCACCAAAACATGTCACAAACATTCATTAAAAACTGATAAAAGCAATTTTATCAGACTGAGGCAAATATAAACATTTTAACGTCTGGAAAGGCATATACAAATACTTATAGGGAAACATGCTACATCTGACAGGAACAAGTATACTAAAAAAACATTTAAAGTATTTATTTTGGAGTTGGACTTTTAGTTTTTAAATTGATTTAATCTAAGGTCAAAGCAAATCCCGGCCAAAATGGCCTGTATCTAAAACAAGCAAAAAACCTACTAGCCTGATCACTTTACTGTTTTCAATAGGCAGGATATGCCCTTATTATCAACATGAAACCTTCTTAGATCCAAAATTTGAACAATTTAGGGGTGCTTACTTAAACTGAGAATAAAATAATGAGATAAAAGTATTTTCGGTGGTTGAAGCTAATTTGAGATCTGTTAATGGTATGTCCTGTGAACAGTCATTGTGCCTGTTCAGTGGACATCATTCGTTTTCTTATAATCTTGAGACCTTATCTTTGCTACTTGATGAATATTTTACTCCATTATGTTTAATTAGAGGCTTTTACATTCTCTTTGATGTAACAAACTCAGAAGATATATTTCTGCTTTACTGCAACTTTCAGTTGCAACTAGATGGTGCTTGCAGAGTTTTCTCTCCCTTCTCACTCAGATCAAACATAATTTGATTCCTTCACAAACACAGGGACAGAGTTACTAACTCTGCTGGATGAAGTTGAAGCAATACAAACACACAGTCAGATTCTGAGATCATATAAATGAACTAATTACAGAATTAACTAATTATGGAACTTAATTTTGTCTCTAGATTTTAGAGAAAATTATTCTATTTTTTTTAAGATATAACAAAAATATTATATCATATCCATATCAATTTGAATGTCTATTCAAATTAAACGAATAAAATGGGAAAATAGCCACAGGGTGTTCTTTTTTAAGGCACAGTACCATACACAAATATTTGCTTACATGTAACTGTTATCTAGAGTATCCATCCATCTATCATCTATACCACTTATTCCCAGTGGAGTCACGGGGGGGCTGGAGCCTTTTCATCTTGACTAATGTAAGGAAAATGAAAAGTAAATGTAACTTAAAGTTAAAAAGTTTCATGTTCAGGAATAAATGCTATAAGGAAAATCCCATTTTTGGAGCAAAAATTGGATGTGCAACTAGATGTTCTAACCTCCAGGCAGCGGTCATGTGAGTACACAGAGGACAGGGATAAAACATAACTCTGCAGATTTGTGGAAAGATTTCCAAAATAGAAAACAGCCAACACTTAGAGCACCTTAAAAAACTTTACAGAAGTGGTGCTGTTTTTAAGCATGTCTCTGTATTACTGTATTGTAGTTTGTCAATAAAACTTATTACTGCAGCCTCAATTTAGTTTTCATTGTTTCCCCATTAACATACCATACCGCATAAATAACATATCCAAAATGTCTATTATTAGCCATGGAAGATTCAAACTCCAGTTCTTATAAAGATTAAATATGCAGAATGTATTTCTAGGTTTGTCTAAATGTCAAATGTGTACGGTGTGCGCTGGTGGTATGAAACTTGGATTGTTCACAGTGAAGACAAATAGATGATGGTGCTTGTTTTTTTCATTACCTGCACAGGGATCCAGGCGGACAGTGGGGGTTGTGGTTGCCGTGGTTGCAGAGGTTTGTGTTGGGCTGATAGCGGGACTGTTGGTGTCTCTGACACTGTTTTCCTCGTCGGGACTCACTATTCGCCAACAACAGAGACAAAGCAGATTGAAAGGTATCTCAGCTGAATGTGATGATCAATAACACTATTTTATGTTTATAGCAGAAGATTTGAAGAACAGCTGCATTCTAAGATAGAATTTGACCGATGCTGGATGTATTTGTCCTTGCACTTGACTACAGAGCAACAAAGTAACAAGCATTAGGGATTTAAAAATGATTTTGAAGCAAGTATGGTTATAAAATCCATGCTGGTTCTGGCATCCCTTACTACATGGAAAAGAATACTCCCGCTGTACTGCTCAGAAATCACTTACTTAAAAAAAAAACTAAATCTAGGCACACAAAGGAGAACAAAAACTAATTAAGAAAATAGCACAGAAGAGTGCAAAGAAGATTATTTCTAATACAGTAAATTTGTTCATTTCTGAATTGATACCATACTGGTAAGCAATTTCTAGAAAAATGAATTAAATCAAGTTAAGTCATTCAATTCAGCATGTGGCTTTTAAAAGTGGGTAAACATCACCCATCCATGGGGGTCACAACGGGCAGGATGCAGGATACAACCCCAGAGAGGTTGCTAGTTTATCAAAGAGCCACACAGAGACAATCAACCACACACGCAAAATCCCTCCTTCAGGCATTTTGAAGTTTCATATAAACCCAACACGCATGT
This sequence comes from Menidia menidia, assembly GCA_907169785.1. Taxonomy (NCBI): domain Eukaryota; kingdom Metazoa; phylum Chordata; class Actinopteri; order Atheriniformes; family Atherinopsidae; genus Menidia; species Menidia menidia. Next base: position 17,145 of record CAJRST010039900.1, read on the forward strand.
TTTTGGATGTTGGGAGGAAGCCAGAGTAGAGAACCCACGCAAACACAGGAAGAACATGCGAACTCCACACGGAAAGTTCCTGGGTCCTCGAACCGGGAACCTTTTAGCTGTGAAGTGATAATGCTAACCACCTCACCCTCGCCCTGGTAAACCTCATATTATAAAATAATATACTTTACCGTATGTCTCAAACACATTATATGCTTGTATCTCTGCAAAATAAACAAGCTCAAAAGTAGATTTCTTCTGCTGTATTTTTACACAAAATACTTTAATCAATTAAGGCCTGATTTCCCATTAGCAAACCAAAGGTTCAAATATATTTATAGATACGTACCCCAATGGTTAAGATGTATCAACCACCATCTGGAGAAAAACACTTTATTTTAGATGCCTTATGTATGGAAGTGAACTGTCACACATTTGAGGCAATAGGTGTTAAAGGTTTCTTTTTTAAAGAGCTCAAGTCCTTGACAGGAGACCTATCTATTACAGGCCACACAGAAGCAAACAACCACACACACTTACTCCTACAGGCAATTTAGAATGTTCAGTTAACCTAACATAGATGTTTTTAGTGTGGATCCCATTTACACACAGGTGAATATACAAACTCCCCAGTCCCCAGGGATTCGAACCAGAAAACCTCTTCATGAAAAGTGACAGGGCTAACCACCACACCACCATGCCACCATACTATGCTATATACTAATTAACCTCCTGAGACCCGAGCTTTTATTTGGCATGCATTTTAGCTTTTTTTTTTAAGATATATGATATACATATTTAATTAAATGTTTTTACAATTTTGTTCTGACAGTCCCATTGACTCATTTACAGTTTTTCTATTACAAAATAAGAACATGATTGGATGGAAGTGTATAAAACCATTTTACTTTAGATTTCAAACAGTGTCTGATAGCATCTGCTATGAGGTCAAGAGGTCAAAGCTGAAAGAAAAAAAAAAGTATCATGGTAAAGAGAGACAAAAATGCAACGTCCTCTTATGAGGACACAGGGTCTCAGGAGGTTAACTAGCCAAAGCTAGCTGACATTAACTGTTGCTGCCAAGTGTTTTTTGCAGGTCTCAGAATTAAATTAAATTGGGATTGCCATGAGCTACACAATATGTCGACACTGTATGAACACATAAAAGAGGATATATGATAGTAATGTAATGCATAGTAATGTAACAGTATGGTAGCTTGTTACCAGGTGCACAAGAGTGTCCGTCCGGCTGAAGGATGTAGCCCTGGTGGCAGCCACAGCGGTAGGAGCCCCAGATGTTGGTGCACGTGTGCTGGCACAGCTGGCCCTGGTAGAGCTCACACTCATCCTCATCCTCCTGCTCCTCCACTGCGTTGGCCGCTTCATCTGTGGCACTGATGGAGAAGGCCTCCTTTGGTAATTTGCGGTCTGTGACTGCAAAAAGAAGTGTGGGGAGGAAAAAGAGGTCTAAACTCAGAGACTAAATCAGATTGTCTGCAAATCAATTTTCATAATCATGCGCCATTGAAATGATTGTCTCTTACGAATGAAAAGGAAAAAAGTATGTGCTTCATCACAGCAGATGCTTCATCTTTTTAATCTTAAAAAGCTTAACACTTAACAGACCGCGCACTACAAATGAAGTCTTTAATCAAGGACATTGGGTTGTTTTTCTCTGTATTGTGTGGTTGCATAATAGAGATGATTGTGTTGTTTTCATTGTCCCTGTCCCCGCTCGGTTATTCTAGAACTTTCTTTAGTCCTTTTTATCTCTCTAGTTTATTTTATTGGTTTTCCAGCTGCGCTTTCGGTTTCATGTTTACGTATTTAGCTGACACTTTAATCCAAAGCGACTTACAATGCAGATACAGCAAACATCAAAGCTAATAATAAGCTTCATAGGAGGAAATCAGTCTTCACTTTCTATTAGAGGAGACAGAGGTTACAGGGTAGAGATAGAGGGAAGTACAGAGAGAAAGTGCAGAGGGGGTGGGAAGGTACATGCTAAGTGTTTGGGTAGGAGATGCTCTCTGAGGAGCTGGGTGTTTTTCTTTTCTTGAAGATAGACAGGGATGCCCCTGGTCTTGTAGCGCTCAGTAGTTAATTCCACCATTGTGGAACCACACATGAAAGGAGTCTGGATTGTTTCAAGTGTGGTTTACTCTGCTAAATGACAATCCTTTACTGAGTTGTGACATAAGCCTTTGCCAGAGTGCAAGTAGATGGGAGCCGTACCCTTAAGCACTTTGTAGGGCTAACATAGTTGACTTGGACTTGATGTGGGGGGTTAAGGTTAGCCAGTGCAGCTCGACAAACAAGGCAAGAGGGGGGACGTGGGATTTTTTAGGCTGATTGAAGACCAGATGCGTTGTCACGTTCTGGGACATCTGTAGAGGTTTCACAATACAGGCTGGAAGTCCAATTAGGAAACTTTTGTAGTCAAGGCAGGAGATGAGCACAGACTGCTCCAGGAGCTGGGTGCCATGTTAGGATAGGTATGACAAGTAGATCCGGGTATCCTCAGCATAGCAGTGGTATGAGAAGCCATGTTATCGGATAATCTGCCCCAATGAGGTGGCGTGTATGGCAAAAACAAGAAGTCCCAGTAGTGAACCTTGGGTGACCCCTCTGGCGAGGCGGTGCACTGTAGAAGTGTGACCAAGCCAGGATACTTTGAATGACTGACCAGAGAGGTATTATTCAAACCAGGAGTGTGCTTTCCCTGTGATTAGGAGTATGGACAGAAGTATGACATGGTTGACTTAGTCAAATGCAGCTGATAAGTTAAGAAGAATGTCTGCCAAGAACTTAGCTTTTGCTCCGGCTTATTTTAAGGCCAGGAAATTTGTTACACTTAACCAAGATATGTTCAGGTCAAGGAGTTTGTTTTATGAGAGAAGAGAACTGTTCAGTGTTAATCGATTGTAATATCCTGTGGTCTACAGTTTTGTCCCATTGGGACCATAACATATTGACCCTTTTAATTTGTAAATGGCTATCTATTTTACCTAAGACAGATGCGTCAGTGCTTACAGTTGGAATTGTGAATTTCCTGATTTGGGTCATTTGCATTTAGTATTTGAGGATTTGGATAAAACCACAGACAACTCTCCATTGTGCCCTTACTTTTGAACACTAAATATACCCTGAATAACATTCTGTGGGAGAATTTGATCACAGCAAGGATGCATGTCTACCCCTCTCTAAAAGAATCAGTTTTGTATCTCAAGGGCCACCCAGATGAAATCATACAGAATAAAATTCAAGAAATGCGAACACTTGTGGTAATTGTACCACAAAAAACTGAAAAATGTAAAAGGGCTTAACAGCAAAGGATCAATACTGAAGCCTTAGAGCAGAATGTCAAAAACAAATGACGCAGTTACAAACATGCAGAAGACAGAAAGAGAAACAGACACACAAACCCAGACCCTGGTGCCATTGGGCACATCATTCCACACTGCACTAACCATGCCAGTCTCCTTCTAGTGGCAGAAACAAAACAGAGGGTCGAGGAGAAACAGCACAGATGGGAATCACAATATGGTGCAACAGACAAACAAACAGGAGCTGAGAAAAGTTAACAATGTCCCCTCAGACATAAACAAATAACACAAGATGCCCACTGAGGTTATTAAATTCACTGCACCTATAGAGAACATCACAGCTAAAACATATCACGGCTTACAGCACAACCAACTTTTCCAACTACCCGAACAGTTGGCCAACACCAGGGATACAGCTCAAGTGACCGTGAGAAGAGAAGACGTTAGCTGCCTTCTTGACCAAGGATTACTTCAGTACCTTTTTAAGGTGGAATGTGAAAATGGCCAGCTCATGCCCTACTTTGGCTATATAGGAATAAGCATCACCTTTCCAAAGGTTTTCCTCACCGTCCCTCATGGTCATAAGCACAAACACCTTAGATTTATTGTTCAACATCTACTCTTAGACTAAGACTCCCACAGGGTGAAAATGCAAGGCAAAAACACCCGTAAGACTCTCCAGCTGCTGGAGCTGTGGTTGTGGAGGGTGTTGCTCAGACATTTACCTTCAAGATTAGAAATCTGCTGTCATCAAGCACCCATTGCCATCCTACTTGCCTACAGCCTCATAAGCTGCTGTTCATCATGAGCAATGAGTCTGACTGTGACATTGTAGTCCATGGAAAATGCACTATTGACGAATTTAGTGCTTATCAGAACTTCTATTAAAAAAACATCATCCTGAACCCTTCCAAAGATCCTCAAATACTCAGTTGACCGACCTGGAAATTCAATTTCGGTGACTCCCCAATACCATTTAAATGGATATAATAGTGTTCATCAAAACTCATGAAGAAAAACTTATGAAAGTCCTAAATCATCTCAAAGAGTTTGGGTTGACAAGCTGACTTAGAGCTTCAGTCGTTTGGTTAGCTCCTAAACCTGTCACAGCTTACTTTACTCCAACTTCAGAGTGATATGATTCAAATACAACTTTTAAAGTTAGAAGAAATTATCTACAGTTTATGGTTATAGCTTAGCCTCTAAAAGATCAGTATTAAGAGGAAATATTATCTGACGCTGTGAATTAAATAACTAGCAGACGCAGCAGGGACATTAAATTGAACTTACCATCATTTGAACTTGGCTCAAATGACAAAAATGAAGGCCAATAAACTATATAAAGCAATTCTACGCTGTGTGTCTGGTTTTGATCAATAAAAATGTCCAGTTTTGTGCATTCAGGCACAGATAAACACGTATGAACAAATACAGACAAGAATAGACTCCATTCAACTCAAGATGTAAATCGCTTATGAAGCTGATAGCTAAAAACTATACA
>CAJRST010039911.1:0-21958 GCA_907169785.1 Menidia menidia
TCAGGTTTAGGATTAGGGTTAGGGTCAGGTTTAGGGTTAGGATTAGGGTTAGGGTCAGGGTTAGGTTTAGAGTCAGGTTTGGGGTTAAGGTTAGGGTTAGGTTTAGGGTTAGGGTCATTAATGGCCACCATAAAATCAGTAACAGGTCAGTTTGAAACAAAAGACACTAACCTGTCAAAATTCAGTTAAATTTCAGAGTCTTTCTTTTTATCCTTCTGGTATTGAAAATGGTATTGAGTATTTTCTTGAGTATCGGTATGGAGTCGAACGTTTTAGTATCGTAACAACCCCACCAGGGAGACACTCCCATGAAGAGTCACGGGAGCTGTCAATGAGTTATCAGCCTGATGATCATGGGGGCACGTTGAAAGGATCACGCTCGACTAAACACACATTCAACCACACATTCAAACACACACACAAACTCCAGGCCCTGTATAAACTTTACAAAGAAGTGAGTGGGCTCTGTTCCACCTGTTGCCCGCTTTGGAAATGCCTTGTGAATCGACCCATCTATATATATTTTAACCCTATAATGCCAAATGTGTCATATTTGATTCATACTGTTTCTGAAATGTTTTGTGTCTGACACCTTTTGCATAATTTAATGGTAAAAACTTTGCTCAAAATCCTATTGTACACAATCAGATACACCTGATAACAGGGGGCAGAAGACTACACAAAAAATAATCTGGATTTATCGCATAGTAATAAATGATTAATATTAAAAATGTATTTCAGTTTTTTCTTTTTACATATTTTGTTAAAAGGCCAAATAAAGACTTCAAACCAAAAAAAAAAGCAATTTTCTGTTTTGTTTTATTCTTGGATCAGGCTTTAAAGGGTTAACTTTGCTACGATCAATTGCAAATATTGCACATTACAATTGATCACTTTATATTTATTACATCACACAATGCTACTATCACTGTGAGAATCGTCGAAATAGGACATAACTGGAAATGCACAATAATACCTCTTTCTTACGTTCAATGTATGTCTGCTGTTGCCCAGTCTTGCATTTTAAATGTCTTAATGGTATTGAAAAAAAGTAATTTTCTGTTTTGTTTTATTCTTGGATTGGGCTTTAAAGGTGTTCAGCTCTCTGGCTTGAACTCAACAGTTGAGGTATTTCTCTCATCAGCAAAGGGAACACCTCCACCTTTATTTGTCTGGGAGTGGATTTAGCTCCGAGGCCTGCAATTACATCATCATTCAGTTTAGAGCCGCATATCGGGCCTGACATTAGTCATAGAAGCCTTTGAAGAGTTTGGCCCAGCCTTTTTTTTTCTTTTTTCTTTTTCTCTCTCTCTCTACCTCACTCTCTCCCTCTCTTTCTCTCTCTGAGGTCTGCTAGGTTCATTTGTTTTCTGTAAATCCTGTTTTACTGATTGCTGTTTATGGCAATTTCTGTAACTTTTAAAACCTTTTAATAAATGTATTGTTAAAATTTTAAAAAATAAATTTTCTGTGTCTCTCTCTACCTCTCTCTCTACCTCTTTCTCTCTCTACCTCTCTCTCTCTCTACCTCTCTCTCTCGCAAATTAAGAACATTTTTTGGAGGTATGCTAGGTTATTTTGTTTTCTGTAAATCCTGTTTTACTGATTGCCGTTTATGGCATGTTTTGTAACTTTTAAAACCTTTTAATGAATGTATTGTTCAAATTTAAAAAAAAAAAAATTCTCTCTCTCTCTACCTCTCTCTTTCTCTCTCTTTTCTCTTTTCTTTGGAGGTATACTAGGTTCATTTGTTTTCTTTAAATCCTGTTTTACTGATTGCAGTTTATGGCAATTTTTGTAACTTTTAAAACCTTTTAATACATGTATTGTTAAAATAAAAATGAAAAATGATCTGTGTCTCTCTACCTCTCTCTCTCCCTCTCTCTCTTACACTCCCTCCCCCCCCTCCTCCCACACACACACCCTCCTCAGCTCGTCCTTTGATGTTAGCCTGATCGTATCTGTTCAGGCGGCACATTCATGTGGTTTACACCCGCCGCACGACTCCCAGGAGCTATTCAGCCCAACCTACAGGCCCCGCCCCCTTTCCTACAGGCTCCGCCCCCTCGTGGAGGCCCCGCCCCCTTTCCTACAGGCTCCGCCCCCATCTTGGAGGAATAGTGGAGGCTTTATTTACGCCCTGGGCTTTCCCGTGGAGATTTTATTTGCACGGTACTTCGGTAAGAATACCGTCTTTACAGGTACATGAGAATTAAAAGCTTCCCCTGACCTCCTAGAATCAGATGAGCTTAACCCTTTAAAGCCCGATCCAAGAATAAAACAAAACAGAAACTTACTTTTTTTTTGTTTTAAGTCTATATTTGGCCTTTTAACTAAATATGTAAAAAGAAAAAACAAAAATACATTTTTAATATTAATATATTACTATGCAATAAGTCAAGATGATTTTTTGTGCAGTCTTCTGCCCCCTGTTATCAGGTGTATCTGATTGTGTACAATAGGATTTTGAGCAAAGTTTTTACTGTTAAGTTATACAAAAGGAGTCAGACGCAAAACATTTCAGAAACCATATGTATCAAATATGATACATTTGGCATTACAGTGTTGAGATTTTGCTCTTAAACTTAACGGATAAAGTTGGTGACTCAAACTTTGCTTGGCTGCAGCTGCGAAATAAAGAAATAACCCTGTAATGCCAAACGTATCATATTTGATTCATATGGTTTCTGAAATGTTTTGCGTCTGACTCCTTTTGCATAATTTAATGGTAAAAACTTTGCTCAAAATCCTATTGTACACAATCAGATACACCTGATAACAGGGGGAGAAGACTACACAAAAAATAATCTTGACTTATCGCATAGTAATAAATTATTAATATAAAAAAATTATTTTTGTTTTTTCTTTTTACATATTTTGTTAAAAGGCCAAATAAAGACTTAAATAAAATTAAAAAAAGTAATTTTCTGTTTTGTTTTATTCTTGGATCAGGCGTTAAAGGGATAAATAGACTCTGCAAGAATATCCTTGTGACAAATAATGCAAATAAATGAATAACTATGAAATCCCACAACCCTAAAGGCGTCACTATACACCTGATACTGGGGGAGGGTGCAAAAACAGAAACCAATTCTTCATCATCATAATAAAAAAAGAAGAAACAAAGAAAAAAAATCTAGGGCGCATCACTGGCAGCAAGATAAAAAAGGGAAGATGTAGTGATATATCTTTACTCCTGAGGGGTGGAAAAAAAATGAGTGCAGAGATAACCCAGCAAGTTCAATCCATCATCCCCCCATGGCCCCATTGTGTTACAGCTGGATCTGCCTCGTTACTGGGAGAGAAAAGGATCCACGAAGGGTCGGTTAGGGATGGGGATCGAAACCCGGTTCTATCAAGGACCCGGTTCCACTTTTTTCAAAACCTGAAAATCAATAACGTTTGGGCTTATCGATACCACTATCGAGTCTGGTCGTTTTTTTTATTATTACGATAGTAATTGTGAAATCCGTGTTGTAATCGGCAGCATATAAGCTAGTTAGCTTGAAAAGTAAATAAAGTTTCAGACGTGTTCAGATTGGCTCAGTAAAACGACAATTAGGTTATCATGATGCGTTCAGATGTAACGTAAAGAAAATGGAAATTGAGCTTTTGGCGAGAAACATGAGTAATACAGTTGTATATTGCTCTAATGGTTTTAGAATATATAATTAAACTACTGATGCCAACATTTATTAAAAATTACATTTAATTTAAAATACAATTATTTATTTGCTAAATATTGTCGCGTCGTCTTTCCACCAAATAACAAAAAAGTATCGATAGTGGTATCGATAAAGACTCAGATCGATGAGGAGTATCAATAAAGGTATCGATATCAATAAATATTAACGATCCCCATCCCTAGGGTCGGTGCGAGCACAGATCAACTTAATGACAACAGGAAATTCGGCCCAGTATTTTAATCGTCTCCATCCCATAGGTGCATGTGAATCCATTAAAGTTTCGGAAAGCTGGGACAATAGAGACATAGATACAGTGGGGGAAATAAGTATTTGACCCCTTGCTGATTTTGCAGGTTTGCCCACTTACAAAGAATGCTTATTTTTCCTCATCAGATGGTTATCAATTTTTATAAATTCATATGATGTGATTTTCTGGACTTTTCTTTGGGATTCTGTCTCTCACTGTTAGAATGTACATATGATTAAAGTTATAGATTGTTGCATTCTTTGTAAGTGGGCAAACCTGCAAAATCAGCAAGGGGTCAAATACTTATTTCCCCCACTGTATAATGAACACATATCAAACTATGACTTAAAAAATGCGTTAAAGTTGCAGGATCTTCCTTAATCAATAACCACATTGTTTTGTTTTTTTCCCCCCGATGCATGAGGCCGATCATTATGTAATGATGTATACAAACAACCGAACTTTGAACCCAGTGTTCTTGAACATGGTGGGGAAGATCTGTGATAAGACTTTTCCTTTCATGGAAAACAAATGTGAGCAGATTATGCTAGGAAAGTAGACGAAGGAGACAAATACAGTGTGATTCTAACTCTGTTCACGGCTACCTTCAAAGTGGGAAAAAATACTTTTTTTTCCTTTTTTTTTTAAAGGGGAGGCCAGTGTTGTGGCCTTCCAGTTAGTCAGCACATTCCTGGCCAACAACAACAAAGACTGCCTCTGCCTGGATGAGCTACGGAGAACATTGTCGTTCCATAACCCTCGACCCCTCGGCTTTTGTTTTGCAGACCCTATGTGTCAGTGCATAAAAATGTGGGATGTGTGGATGGACTAGGCTTTTCAGCACCATCTCATAGAATGAAAGCATACACGCCAGGCCCTATTCAGAAAGTGGAAAACCCACCCAAGTCAAACACGGGGAAAAAAAAGAGACCGCACTTTAAAAGTAATCTGTGTTAGGACAAGGACAAAAAGCACTTTTTCCAACTGCTTGAGTGCTCAAGATCCTCTCATTTCCAGAGAACCTGTCCCAGGAACAAATGAATAAATAAAGAAGCCCTCAGCGCAAAGATGAGTTACCTTCCAAATAGGGAATATTCGATACTCGATACCATTTTCGATACCACAAGGATAGAAAAAGACCGCAAAATTTAACTGAATTTTGACAGGTTAATGTCTTTCGTTTCAAAGTTACCTATTACTGATGTTATTGTCTAACCCTCCAACCTTCATAATTGTGAGAAATCTTTTTTTTTTAGTTAAAGTTGTTTGAACTTATTGTACAAACATATTTAACATACAATATTTTAAGCTAATATTATGTATAGAGTTTAATTCAGTGTTTGCTATAGTAATTTCACTATTTTTAAAAGAATGTCTATATTGCCATGAAGCAACTAGGATTTTCTTGCCTGGGATCTCTTCACCTATTGGTGACCTAATCAAAATGGCCGACTTGGATGTGGCCGGAGTTAGATATCCATCCTAATGTTAAAGCGTTAGTATCAATACTTTTTTTGAGTATCGACACTTTTGACAACTCTACGTCCAAATCACAGAAGTGCTCCACACATTCCAAAACACAGGACATTCACAAAAACTCACACACGAAAAAATCAATAATAGATCAAGAGGAGAGTGAGAGTTGCCTGGATGCTGGAGAGAAACCGCCTCAATGACTGGAGTGAAACATCAAAGATCTTTTAAACCATTTAACCGGCTGGAAACTAGCGTAGCTACTGGGGACGCTAGTACAGACATGCAGGTGTTCCAGGTGGAAAGCTAAACTAATGGAGGCCGGCAGAAGACGGGAAAAGACAGGAAAAGAAGCATTACGCACCGCGAGGAAGCCTGAATATGTGATGCAACAGTAGGTTAATGTTTAATGGAGGCAATCCATACTTTCAATGAAGAGCCAAAAGAAACATTTGTCTGTTAACCAAAAAAAAAAGAAATGTTGAGAGGTTGTCAGATGTGATGCGGAAATCAATTTGTAGCAATCTAATAAGTAAAATTTCTACATTTAAAACGTTTCCTCTTTGAAAAAAAAGACTATTTTGTGGTGCTTTATAATAATCTACAGTCAAAAGAGCATTAATTAGCTGTTGCTTAGCCAAATTAAGCCATTTAAAAACACAGTAACTGATTAAAAGGGAAGATCTCTATCTGGAAACACCTCAAAGGGGAACAACTAACAGAATGGGAGTTCAGTATTTGCTCCAAAGTTTCAGCAAAGATTTTCCCTCCAGTTTCCAAATCAACCCAGAAGCTAATATTCAGAGGAAATATGAGCAGAGGTGGTGCTTCAAGGCTTCTCTTCCCACACGAATTCAGCCTTCAATCCGTTCCTCAATCCAAATGTGGAACAAAAACACATAAGTAATGTCATAATACAACCAAAAGCCAAGGATTTCTCCGATTGATCCATTTGTCTGTGCACTATACAGACTCTCCCAGCATACTAGCCTTGGATTTTCAAGGATTCAAGTCACATAAAAATCACTAGAGAAAGGCCAGCAAGCAATTCGTATAACAAAAATCTGAAATATTGGTAAAGTAGAGACTGCAGCCTCAGAGGAAGATGAGTAGCTTTTAGCCAATACTGCAACAACGTGAAACAACCCAAATATAATGTTAATGTAAAAGGAAAAGAGAAAAAAAAATAGTAATACAAAAAACAAAGTAATACTACAAATGAGATACAGGTTAAATCGAACAGGTTATATGCATGTAGGTTTCAAACAGGGTTTGAGTCAGTAAATATTAACATTTTGAACATATTCCACAATTTGACGGGTGCAACGTCTTATTGATGAATACATCCAAACGCAAAGTAAATGACTATAAATGTTGGCCGGAAACACTAAACTAGCCTCAGAGGAAGATGAGTAGCTTTTAGCCAATACTGCAACAATGTGAAACCACCCAAATATAATGTTAATGTAAAAGGAAAAGAGACATAAAAAAAAAACTAAGTAATACTATAAATGAGCTACAGGTTAAATCGCACAGGTTATATACAGGGGTGCATGTAGGTTTCAAACAGGGTTTGAGTCAGTAAATAAAAAAGGGGCAGATATTATAAGATTATTTTCTGCTACCTTTCATTTCATTTTTTTAAATTAATTTTTCTTTGTATTGAATGAAATTAATAATTTTTCTTTGTATTGAATGAAATGAATAAATAAATTAAAAAAAAATAAATAAATAAATGAAATAAAAAATATTAACGTATGAACATATTATTTGACGGGTGCAACGTCTTATTGATGAATACATCCAAACTCAAAGTTAATGACCATAAATGTTGGCCGGAAACAGTAAACTAGCCTCAGAGGAAGATGAGTAGCTTTTAGCCAATACTGCAACAACGTGAAACAACCCAAATATAATGTTAATGTAAAAGGAAAAGAGACATGGAAAAAAAAACAAAGTAATACTAGAAATGAGCTACAGGTTAAATCGTACAGGTTATATGCATGTAGGTTTCAAACAGGGTTTGGGGCAGTAAATATTAGCGTATGAAAATATTCCACAATTTGACGGGTGCAACGTCTTATTGATGAATACATCCAAACGCAAAGTAAATGACTATAAATGTTGGCCGGAAACACTAAACTAGCCTCAGAGGAAGATGAGTATCTTTTAGCCAATACTGCAACAATGTGAAACAACCCAAATATAATGTTAATGTAAAAGGAAAAGAGACATGAAAAAAAACAAAGTAACACTAGAAATTAGCTACAGGTTAAATCGCACAGGTTATATACATGTAGGTTTCAAACAGGGTTTGAGTCAGTAAATAAAAAAGGGGCAGATATTATAAGATTATTTTCTTCTTTCTGCTACCTTTCATTTAATTTTTTTTAATTAATTTTTCTTTGTATTGAATGAAATGAATAATTTTTCTTTGTATTGAATGAAATGAATAAATAAATAAAATAAAAATACATAAATAAATAAATAAATAAATAAATAAATAAATAAATAAATAAATAAATAAAATAAAAAATATTAACGCATGAACATATTATTTGACGGGTGCAACGTCTTATTGATGAATACATCCAAACTCAAAGTAAATGACCATAAATGTTGGCCGGAAACAGTAAACTAACCCCCTCTGGACTGGAACGCTACAATAACAACACATGCATGGCACCCCGATACAATGCGAGGCTATTCATCAGTGCATGCTGATTTGTTGTGAGGGGAAAGGGGGTGGGGGGGGGGTGTTAAGGCAGGGGAAAAAGAAAAAGAGTTTAGTCTGTTCTATTCCGAAAAAAGGAAAAAAACGCAGCCTCAAATTACTTTGGTTTGACAAGAAAAAGAAGGAGGGGGGGGGTTTTAAAAAGAAAAGCCCTAAAAAAACAGTGGCGACCGCAAAGCAAAAAAATGGAAAAAAAAAAAAAAAGCAGCGAGCAGCGCTTTTAACCTTTTTAAACCGGAGTTTGTGTACTGCTACTGTTGCTTTGGCGCTGGGAGTGGCCCGGTCCCTGGCACCTACCGTCTGGGACCGGCCCATTATGGCCTCTTGGGGTTTCCAGTGCTGTGGTGAGAAAAGCACGCCGAATGCCTTAAACCACTAAAGCTCTCATTATAGTCTAAATGCAGCGCGACACAACTCCTGCCAGCTGCAAGGTAGGAAGGAGCTCCAGTATTCAGCGTTGTCTTTGCAGAAAACTGCCACTTTCCCCTTTTGGGGGAAATAAGTATTTGACCCCTTTCCTATTTTGCAGGTTTGCCCACTTGAAAAGAATGCAACGATCTATAACTTTAATCATATGTGCATTCTAACAGTGAAAGACAGAATCCCAAAGAGAATTCCAGAAAATCACATCATATGAATTTATAAAACTTGATAACCATCTGATGAGGAAAAATAAGCATTCTTTGTAAGTGGGCAAACCTGCTAAATCAGCAAGGGGTCAAATACTTATTTCCCCCACTGTATCAACTCATAGATTTTCTTATTCTTTAAATAACACCTTGCAGCCTTCCTGGAGTTCACATGCATGCAGATGAAGCTCAAAGTGGGTAATGGAGGTGGGAAAATACTAGATTCTCTTCTTCTTCTCTCATTTTGGAGTTGAAGGATGCGCTGCATCCCTCCTGACAGGAAGAAGACGAAAGCCACACGATTCTCAATTCGCATCTGGCCGCCGATGCTATTCGTTCCATCTGGTGCTCCCAGTGCCCCTGCCACGTCTCTGCCTCGGCTCCCTAGCAAAAAAGCTAAAAGCTCGGGCCCGCTGGAAATCAGAGGCAGATGTGAACCAGAAAGTCGCAGTTCATCGCATCGGATCTGCTCTAATAGATTATAAAAAGACAAAAAACAACAAAAAAACAACAACATACGGCTATGAAATGTCCCAAAACAACTAAAAAACAACAACACAGAGCTATGAAATGTCTAAAAAACAACAACACAGAGCTATGAAATGTCCAAAAACAACAAAAAACAACAGAGCTATGAAATGTCCAAAAACAACAAAAAACAACAGAGCTATGAAATGTCCAAAAACAACTAAAAACAACAACACAGTTCTATGAAATGTCTAAAAAAGCATGGAAAAACAACAACACAGGGCTATGAAATGTCCAAAAAACAACAACACAAGGCTATGAAATGTCTTAGTGGGCATCCTGAGAAGCCACCGACATTAAATAACTAGCAAACCTTGAGATGGTACCTCCCAGCTTTGGTGTGAAGTAGAACTCTGATTTCCCAGCTCGGGGCTTTCTTTGCTGAATTTCTCACAGCCAAACGCACTTTGCGGCTTTTTCATTAAAGCCCTCCAAGCAGAAATGATTCAAACTTGGCACAATATGGAAGAACAAATGGCTCTTTCTCCGTTTGCTCCAAATCAAGAGTCTCTTGAAAGACGTCAACTTTAAGGCAAGGCAAGTTTAATTGTATGGCACATTTCGTGTACAAGACAATTCAAAGTGCTTCACAGAGAATTTAAAAGCAGAAAAACAAGAAAAAAGAAAAATTATCAAAATATGACAGATGAAAAGTGAAGGGTGCAGATAAAATACGTTCGATTTCCATAAGCACAATTAAACAGAAGTGAGTTGAATCCTGTCTCACATCTTCTGGAAGACTGTTCCAGATTTTAGGAGCACTTTAGGAGAACTTTAGGATAATTTAAGGTGGACTTGTATAGTTTTGCTATCATGGAGTTGAATAGTGAAAATCAAGGGGAGTCTCTAGAGCAGGGGTGCTCAATACATCGATCGATTGATTGATACACAGGACAACCAGTCACATGACATCTGATTTTTTCCCGTACAATTAGCTCACTGTTAGCAGCTAAGCTAACAAGCTAGTCGGTAGGTACATCCTAATTTCTCGCTCGGTTTTTTCCTCTTAAACGTAAGATAAGTTATGAAAACAAGCGGGGGAGCTGGACCAAGTAAGATGAAAAAAACGTATCACTTTCATACGGAATGGGAGGAGGACTTTTTTTTCACGATGAACTCAGGTAATGGCAAAAAATGTAGATAATTATGTTGTGTTGTGCAACATATGTGGTAATACATCCATATGTGGTTATACATCAATATGTGGTTATACATCAACATAAGTTGTAAGAATCCTCAAGATATTTCTCAATAAATATCATTTTGACTTGGTCATTTCAAAAGTAGCTCCCATGCTGAAAAAGTGTGAGCACCCCTGTTCTAAAAGATCCTTAACACCTTCTAAAAGATCCAAGGGGAGTCTCTAGAGAGTTTGGCACCACTGCTTCCTCGCCCCACAGTCGAGAGCCGGAGGAAAATTAACTTAATTTATTATTTTTGGGCCCCCGCAGTGTGTGTCGCTTTTTCTTTTCTTTTCCCCCTTTTTTTTTTTGTGCGGAGAGTCAAAGCCGTGTTAGCTTTGGGGAATTAGAAAAGGCGAGTCGGGAGCGTGCAAGTGGTGATGGTGGTCAAGTCTTTGCTCAGGAACGTTGCCAAGGCCCCCCTTTTTCCACTGTGTCTGAACCCATACCTGCTGAGGTCTGGCCACCAGTAGACACACACAAATACACACACACACACACAGACACACACACACAGACACACACACACACACACACACACACACACGGAGCAATGAAAAGGCCCTAAAGGCTCTGATTAAGCAGTAGAAGAGAGGCCTGGAAGGCTCCCCAAAACCTCAGGCAGACTAAGTCGAGATCCTTATTCAACCCAACATAAAAAACCTTGAAATCAAAAGTGGACGAGTACATCAGCTGTATGACTCACAACCAACAGCCCCGAACGCACAAAAAAAAAACCCAATTGCAGCGTAAAAGACCGCAGGAATTTCCTGAGACGACACTGAAATGTAGCGTATGCTGGACCGGGTACGCGGGGATAGAGACACAGGTTGAACCCTATAAGGCCAAATGTGTCATATTTGATACGGTTTCTGAAGTCTTTTGGATCTGAGACTTTTTGCATCATTCAGTGGTAAAAGCTTTGCTCAAACCCCTGTTGAACACATTCAGATATACCTGATGCGATAAATCAAGATTATTTTTTCTGTAGTCTTCTGCCCCCTGTTATCAGGTATATCTGATTGTGTACAATAGGATTTTTTAGCAAAGTTTTTACCATTAAAATTGCGCAAAACATTTAAGAGACCGTATGTATCAAATATGATACATTTGGCATTACAGGGTTAATCCTGTGTGCGACTTTTCTACCTGTATTTAACCCTATAATCCCAAATGTATCATATTTAATACATAATGTTTCTGAAGTCTTTTGGATTTGAGACTTTTTGCATCATTCAGTGTTAAAAGCTTTGCTAAAACCCCTGTTTAACACATTCAGATATACCTGATAACAGCCAGTAGAAGACTACACCAAAATATACTTTTGGCTTATTGCATGCTAATTTGATCAAAATAATTTCAGTTTTTTTTCTTCATATGTTGTTGAGGAGCCAAAGAAAGACTTCACACTAAAAAAAATCCAATATTCTTCCTATTTTTCTTGGATCGGGCTTTAAAGGGTTAAACGTGTGCCTTTAAACGTTGCCATCGATTGCCTGTGAATCGAATCAATGAGAGAGAAAACGCTACGAGACATTTAAGACGGCGCTCTGTTCTGTACGAGCCGCCCCTCATTATAGTCTGACAAAAACACAAGCCGTCTCTGAGCGGTCAGAGGCTATGTTTGTAAAGAAAGCAGACCCAAATAGATGTGGGTTTTTGATGTAAAGCCGAGGTCCGACATTGCAGCGCGGTTAGCGAGTGGCGCCAAGTGACCATCTCTCCGCGTACAAAAAAACCGTACAAAAACCGTACAAAAACGGCCGCATTTTTGATCGCAGCGTATCGTCTTACTTTGCACGTCGAGGTTTGTCAGTTTTAGGCCGAAACAAAGTGCAGCGGGAAGGCCACAAACATGGCCGCCAAGGTCCCGGATATAGGGTTGTCACGATACTAAAATGTTCAACTTGATACTGTTGTTCAGGAAAATACTCGATACCATTTTCGATACCACAAGGATAAAAAGAAAGACCCTGAAATTTAACTGAATTTTTGACAGGTTAGTGTCTTTGGTTTCAAACTGACCTATTACTGATGTTATGGTGGCCCTAAACCTAACCCTGACCCTAACCCTAACCCAGACCCTAACCCTAAACCTAAACCTAACCCTAACCCTGATCCTAACCTTAACCTTCCATCCTTCATAATTGTGAGGGATAAATATTTTTTGGTTAAACTTGTTTGGACTTATTGTACAAACCTATTTAACATACACTATTTTACCATGATATGATATAAAGAGTTGAATTCAGTGTTTGCAAGATTAATTTCACTATTTTTAAATTAATGTCTATATTGCCATGAAGCAATTAGGATTTTCTTCCCTGGGATCTTCCTATTGGTGACCTAATCAAAATGGCCGACTTGGATGTGGGGGAGTTGGATATCCATCCTTGGCTTCCTGCAGTCTGCAGCCAGACGGACTTGATTAATGTTGGCGTGTTATTATTATTAGCCATTATCTACAGCAAGCAATTCAAGGCTAACTTCATGTTAATGATCAAAAACAACATGAATAAATAAATAAATAAATCAGAGAGAAGGGGCACGGGGGGGTTGGTTCATGATGAGGTGTGGCTGAAATGCAACAAGACAACTGAGGTTTCTTGCACACTTGATCTCCCATCACACTGAACTTGATCAAACATGCATTTGCCTCAAACTCTTCTAGCTCCTGTGGCCTTAGCTCAGAACTTTACAAACAAATAAAAACCTTTAAAAAAATTAAAGGTGTCTAGACAGTCGTAGGGTCAAACATCTGTCGGGCTATCGGTCACAACCTTTACCCGAATTGACTTCGTTAAAGGGGAATTGGAAGCACTTTGGGTTTTAAAGTTAACTCCAAATAAATAGATCAAACTTCAAAGAGGTGGCTGCGTGCCATTACAAAAGCCAAATTATATTCGGGAGGTTTCAAATCGAGAGACCTGTGCATTCCAGGATCCCGGCAGATGGTGTTAAAAGGTCAGGAAATGCATCATTAAAGCACTGGCACATGACGAGAACCCAACTCTTTACGGCCTCACAATCAGAGGCCAAGTAGATTAGGACAGAATTAACCTATTAAACTTCAAACAAACACTTTGCACTCAGGCCAAGCTCATTTTTTTTCCTTTTATTTTTGGGTTTCCACTCAGGATGGCTGATCCAGGCATAAGGCGCACTTGTCACGTTTGGGACCAGGAAATGAAAGGTGGAACAGGTCCATAACTTGTTTTTTTTTATTGTCCCTCGAAGGCTTTGTTTGTTGTAAGGGCCTTAAAAAAAACACCGTGTAAAGAAACAAAGACACTTTACTTCAAAGTTTAAACCGGAGAGGCGGGACGTGTGCTTACACATGTCGGTGTGGCCCAAAGTACACAAACTACACACACATTTACTTTAAAAAAGCCACGTTTAATCCATTAGAAGACGTTTTTTTTCAAAATAAAAAAGAGATACACAGATAAAAGCCGCTTCGACTTCGAGTGTTTAAAAACTTTTTTTTTAAAAGTCTTTGAAGGCGGCCTGTAGCTGGTAAAGCGTATCGGGAAACGGTTCTGAGAAGCGCGTGCTCTGGGCCGTGCGGGCAATTACCTGAAAAAGTGAAAAAGTGCGCGCGCGAGCCCTCTCCAGACATCAACAAAATAACTTGCAAGTGCATGTTTTCCTTGTGAATGAATTCCACAAGATAGGAGCCATCTTGTGACCGCGTATGCATGCATGCGAGCTTCGTACCATCCTCAAACACACACACACACACACTCACACACACACACACACTCACACACACACACTCACACACACAAACACACACACACACACACACACACACATTCTTGTAAGAAGACTGAGGACCAAGTATAAGGACTCACAATCTGAGGACCAGTAGTTCTGAGCGTCTTAGAAAGATTGAGTTTTCAAATTTTCCCACTAGGTATCACACACACACACACACACAAGCACACACACACAACACACACACATATACACACACACACACACAAACAAGCACACGCACACACAATAAAGTGAGGACCAGGAAAATGTCCTCACTTTCAAAAGAAATACCTCACTTTGTTGGTTAAAAAAACTACTTATGGTTCTCACTCTGATGCGGCAACAAGGACTCACACACTCACACACACACACACACACACACACAGACTCACACACTCACTCTCACACGCACGCGCATGTACAACTCTTGTCAACCCCAACAACAGCCCCCTGTGGAAGAAGTTTGAAGGAGGGCAGCTCGGTAAAATAACACCCCGCGTCCCTGGAGCTGTAACCGGGGGACAGATACTCGTGTTCCCCGGTAAAAGAGAGGGACAAAAAACAGGGGGAAGAGATAAAGAAAGAGAAAGAGAGAGAGATAGATAGATAGAGAGACACTTTACACGTACTTGAACGATCTCCCCCTCCGCGCTGATAGTGGCTCCGGCTTTGGAGAACCGACCCTGCAACCCGGTGGTGTAGGTGGTGTAATCTCCATTGGGACTGGACTCGAACAGAACCACCTCCACGAAGGCGGTGTCCTTGCCCAGAACGGCCCCGAGAGAAGCGGCCACCAGCACGAGCACCGGGAGCACCGGGAGCCCCGGGAGCCCCGGGACCACCGGGACCGAGCCTCCTCTCCGTGGGGAAATCATCATCATCTCGTTGCCGGCTGGATCTGCTCGGATCGGGACATAATTTCCTCGCGCGGTGGGGTTTAATGAATCGGCGAATCGGTGGGTTTAATTGTAATTGGATTCCCGGGTTCCTTCCTTCCGCGCGCGCGCGATGCCTTCAAAAAGAGTCCGAAATTGCGCAATAAAAACGCAAAAATAAAGCGCCCGATCCGGTACGTGTTTATTTCACCACTGCGAGCCTTGTCAATTTCATTGCCTCAAACGCTCCAGCCTCTCTCTCTCTCTCTCTCTCTCTCCCTCCCTCCCTCGCTCCCTCTTTCTTTCTTTCTTTCTCACCCTCCTCCTCCTCTACAAAGCGGATCTCCTTTGATCTCGAAAAACACGTGATTTTTTTTTAAAGTTTTTTTTTTTTTCTTCCCCTCCTCTCCCAAAAGGGTTTTTTATCCCCACCCACCACTCTTTTTCTGACCCTCTCCTTTTGCACTCCCCACTCCGGAGTGCCAGCACTCAGTTAAGGAGGCACCGAGAAAGAGGGAGGAAGAGAGAGAGAAAAAAATGGAAGTTACACGTTAACTTTTTGAGTTAACCGAGTCTCGCGGGTTGGAGAAAGGGTGCGCGAGGCCTGTCGCGCGCCTCCGGGTGCCGTGAATGGTTTTTTTCTGGTAGTTTGTCGTGTTTTCGGAGGCCGTGCCACCTTAAAACTAACACTACCCTCTTCAGGACGCTTCATGATTTACCCGGGCTAATATTTTCAAACACACCCACCAGCTCCCAGGGAGTCACTTGACGTTTAGGTCTACTTTCCTTTGACTTTTTTTTTTTAACTTCTTAATTACTTTGATAATGGAAAAGACACACTTTGAGAGGAAAACTTCATGTCACAAGGGCGGTAAAACCTGCCATATTCAACTAAAAAAGATCTTTTAAATTGGTCATTTATGACACATTTGTTTTTTCTATGCATATCTTAATCTTTTGTAGATTTTTTTTATGTGGTTTAAAAGCTGTTGTCTGGGCAGGTCACCAGTCACAAAAAAAAAACTGGAATTTGTCATATTCAACTCAAAAAGATCTTTTAAATTGATCATTTATGACACATTTGTTTTTTTCTATGCATATTTAAAAAATTTTGTAGATTTATTTGTGTTTTAAAAGCTGTTTCCTGGGCAGGTCACTTGAACTCTCCACCCAGTCACAAAAAAAAATGGAATCTGTCATATTAAGACACATTTGTTTGGTTCTTTGTATATTTTAATTTCTTTCTAGACTTCTTTATCCATTTTAAAAGCTGTTGTCTGGGCAGGTCACTTGAACTCACCACCCAGTTACAAAAAAAACTGGAATCTGTCAGATTCATCTCAAAAAGATCTTTTAAATTGATAATTTATGACACATTTGTTTTTTCTATGCATATTTTAATTTTTTTGTAGATTTCTTTATGTGTTTTAAAAGCTGTTGTCTGGGTAGGTCACTTGAACTCACCACCCAGTCACAAAAAAAACTGGAATCTGTCATATTCAACTCAAAAAGATATTTTACATTGATAACTATGCATATTTTATTTTTTTTGTAGATTTCTTTATCTATTTTAAAAGCTGTTGTCTGGGTAGGTCACTTGAACTCACCACCCAGTCACAAAAAAAACTGGAATCTGTCATATTCAACTCAAAAAGATCTTTTAAATTGATAATTTATGACACATTTGTTTTTTTCTATGCATATCTTAATTATTTTGTAGATTTCTTTATGTGTTTTAAAAGCTGTTGTCTGGGCAGGTCACTTGAACTTACCACTTTTAAATTGATCATTTATGACACATTTGTTTTGTTATTTGTATATTTAAATTTCTTTCTAGATTTTTTTTAATCTGTTTTAAAAGCTGTTTTCTGAGCAGGTCACTTGAACTCACCACTCAGTCTTCAGACAGAGGTGTCTGCACTTTACCAACCTCTGGGTTATCTAAATAAACTTTCCTTATTGAGACAGATACGACAACCTAATCGTATTTTACAGACCTCATTGTTTGAATGTAATTAGCCATAATTTCCACCTGTTAAAATGAGAATTTATGGCGGAATGGGACAGGTGTAATACCCATCATGCACTTTAAAATGTATTTTCCTTTGTGTAAAAATACATAGACACATCCTGCATTTCTCCGATGGTTGCTGTTATTTACTGCTGGAGATAATGGGCCCATTGTGTAACTTCCATTCTTCTGCTTTGTGCCTTTCCTTCCAGCATGTGTGAGGCTTCATTGTAGGTTTTTAAAAAGGGAATAGTGTGCTTTAACTTAACACTGGAAGAATAGATCTACATGCATCTTTTCACATATTTCACAATTAATCCGAGGATCTCATGGTACCATGCAAGCAATGACTCAGTGTTTTATATTCAGTATATAGTATTTTTTTAGTAGTGTAGCGCTCGTTCTCATTTAAATGTAAATATGTCCTCATGTTAGCATTATAGAGTCACTATGCATGAAATCAGCTTTGCAGGCTTAATTGTTTTTAGCATATTTCATATCAGCCACTGGGAGAGGAATGTTCTAAAAGGAGAGTAATCTCATAAAATAAGAATAAAAAAACAGAAAACAAGGTTCCATCTTGCTGTCAGATGTGTGGCGGTTGGATTATGAAAACCAACTGTGAGGACTTTTTAGGTCAGGAATGCTGCTGTCTCTGGAAGAAAAGCGTGATGGTCAACATGTGTTTGGACTCACAAGAAAAGAAGAAAAATGGGAGGAAAACAATCCGAAGCCAAAACCTAAGAAGTTCCTCAGTGCCTTCGGGCGCAGGAGTAATTTACAGATCACGTCAGACGTCACTCGGTTTTATGAATTCTGATCCACACCACATGTCCCGCCGCTGTATTGTGACACTATTGTGCGAATCCCAACAATACACACTCACAAAACAGAGCCACGTTATGACTGGGTGAATAAATACATACTTGATGGGGTACTGAAGTTGCAAAACTTGCAAACTCAGTGATGAAACTGAATTAAATTTGCATTATGAGCTCATTATGGAGTCATAATATACTGGAGCAACAAGCAATTGTGAGGAATTACTCACTTGGAAGAAGGCTCCTCTTTTATTGCAAGTCTGCCCTCTGCTGGTTGCATTAAATTTTAAATCCCCAGTCACTTTTTCTAAGTTTTCCTTTACTCAACTTAATTTAAATATCTGCTTTTAAGTATCCGAAATGCCAAATGTATCATATTTGATACATACCATTTCTGAAATGTTTTGAGTCTGACACCTTTTGCATAATTTAATGGTAAAAACTTTGCTCAAAATCCTATGTAAACAATCAGATACACCTGATAACAGGGGGCAGAAGACTACACAAAAAATTAAAATAAATAATAATATTTTTCTTTTTACATATTTTGTTAAAAGGCCAAATAAAGACTTCAAAACAAAAAAAAGTAATTTTCTGTTTTGTTATATTCTTGGATCAGGCTTTAAAGGGTTAAGTATCTGAAATGGACATGGGTGTTTTGTGATCTTTTAGTTAGTCAAACCTTTTAACACCGATCATAATCAGATAAATACATAAAGATTCGTGCTTCTCCCTTGAAGAATTGCCTAATATTTAATCACCGGCAGCTGGTGATTAATATATTTGTTAAAAGGCCAAATAAAGACTTCAAACCAAAAAAAAGGAATTTTCTGTTTGTGTTTTATTCTTGGATCAGGCTTTAAAGGGTTAAGTATCTGAAATGGACATGGGTGTTTTGTGATCTTTTAGGTAGTCAAACCATTTAATACCAATCATAATCAGATAAATACATAAAGATTGGTTTTTCTCCTTTGAAGAATTGCCTAATATTTAATCACCGGCAGCTGGGAATCCTCCACTGACACCAGTCTAAACTCAGGCCGCTCTGAGAAGAATCAGCTGTCCGTTTGCTTAGACTGAGACATTACTGGATATTAGGAGGGCTTTGAAGATGAATTTCTGATTTCTGTTTTCTTTTACAGTCGTACTTGAGTGGTCCGTTGGCAAATAGATACGATTCTGCAAAAACATAGTTCCATCTTTCCTGTCTTTAAGCTAATGTCTCCCCTAAATACATTTTTAAAAAAATAGTTTAGCAACTGTAAAAGCAACATAGATTTGAATTGAAAATAGGGCAAAAACTATTTATAATCATGGAAGTTGAGCTAAACACACAAGCATATACACACACACACACATATATATATATATATTTATATATTCATATGTATACACACACACACATATATATATATATATATATATATATATATATATATATAAATAATGGTCGATTCTCAGTATCTTTTTTATGTTCAGTACTGAATAAATTCCAGTCTGTGTCAAAGTAAAACTTCATCTCAACAGTTAAAGCAATGGAAAACATATTTTGAGGATAGAAAAATGAACTGAAATCATTTCAAAACCATCCTGATCGAATTAACTTCCTCAAAGCATCTTATTAATCTTAAAATTGAAAAAAGAAATGGAATATCTGACTGCAGATTGAACACAAAATGACTAAATCATGAAGAAAGGCTGTTTTTTTTCATAAAGGGAAGCATCACGATCATCACAACCATGATGTCATTTATGATGGAAAAGGAATCTGTTCCCGCCCTTTGCCCCAATGTGAAAATGGAAAAACAAATAAATAGAAAGTAAACACGAGATTACGAGTTACTATTAATACCAGGAAACATGTAATATAGGAACATGTCCTTTGGAAAAAAAGGCTCTTAGTGTCCCAATCAGACTCAAAGAATCAGTGAATCGTGCCTTTGTTGGCATGGTGATGATGTTACGTTTTAATGAAGAAGGATAGGATGGGGGGGGGGGGTTATGTTATTTCATAAAGTAATTAGGGGCCCCGCAGGCCCAGATTGTGGGAGATGCTTTCCCCATGACGACAGCACGGGGATGACCATCAACTCCGGCCAGAGAGGGGTGCGTTGCCGTGGCGATGACGTCACTGCCCAAACCACAGTGGGAAACTCTCATGAAACGATCTGCAGTGAATTATAAACTGAGAGCTCGGAGGGAAAATAACATCTTAAAGGGGAAGAGTGTTTTCATAATAACAACTATACACTGTGGGCTGTGTGGAGTAATGAGCTTTTATAACGATGGGAAATGAAAATAGGAACAAGAAATACTTTTATTATTAAGATCCATCAGATTTGACTTAAACTTAACCCTATAATGCCGAATGTATCATATTTGATTCATACAGTTTCTGAAATGTTTTGCGTCTGACACCTTTTGCTCAATTTAATGGTAAAAACTTTGCTCAAAATCCTATTGTACACAATCAGATACACCTGATAACAGGGGGCAGAAGACTACACAAAAAATAATCTTGACTTGTCGCATAGTAATAAATTATTAATATTAAAAATGTATTTCTGTTTTTTCTTTTTACATATTTTGTTAAAAGGCCAAATAAAGACTTAAAACCAAAAAAAAGGTAGTTTTCTGTTTTGTTTTATTCTTGGATCAGGCTTTAAAGGGTTAAACTCGAACTTAAACAGAAAAATTAAACTCACTGATTTATGTCTACATTCAACTTAATCATGCTCATTCACTATATACACTAACACACTCAGAGAAATGCTAAAGAGATATTTTCTTTGAAGGAAATAAAAAGAACTTTACTAGTTTTGTTAGCGAGGTTGGTAGGTAGTAATTTGCATTTCGTGTTAAGGGAAATGGATGTGGTTCCACAAGCCATCTCATCATTGACAGAATGATTTGACAAAGATTTCTGTACGGACTCATTACGCTATTTCTTATGAGGAAACGATAAGAAAACAAATGTTTACTGTCCAGACCTCAGGTTTGGAGGCTGTTCTCGACAGCTTCTGGAACAGTGGTTGCTTTCCTATTGTAATAAACTTTGTAAAAGCAGGGTAAAAAAAATTTGGATAGACCAGAACAAGTAAAATAGGAATTGACAATATAATGGTGTTGGAATGAGGAATTTTTGAAGAGTTATGCATGAAAAAGTACGATTCTAATAAAAGATATGAACATTACTCTGCAGGCAACATTCAGAAAATGACCATTTGGTTCTAGAAATTGTTTATCTATCTAATTGTTTATATACAGTACATCTGCATGTGAACAAAGCTCTTGAAAATTATTAATAATACAGAGTAATATGCTATTCTTTTTGTTCACATGTGATAAAATTGACCCAACTCTTGCACTTTAGAGGAACCATATTGATTCTTGCTATGTTTTGATACAAACCTTTAAATACATGTAGACTTACAGAGACTTAGTACTTACTATGCTTTTACCATACAGTAAATAGTAAATATATATATATATATATATATATATATATAAAGATATACTTATACAGTACTTTAATAGAAACAGGGTGTATTTTCTACTTGTTCTACTGTATGAACTAATGTGGGTCACTCGTCCACTGAAGAGATTGAACTTTACGCATTACGGTAACAAGCTGCTAAATTTTTGAAAGCTCAAAATTAAATGCAGTATGGTGCAATTGACAAAGTATGCTTAAGAAAAAAGAACATAACTCTATGCTTACTTGTAAGTGGGTAAAAATAACCCATTGTGTTCTGTCCGGTGTCTTAAAAAAGATGTACTGTGTCCGATCAACATTTATTAACATTATAGTATCAACTTTACAGAAGATAAAAAGCAGCATTAACTACATTTTTTGCCTTTTTTTTGTGGTGCTCTCTGATTTTCAAACAGCTCATAACTATAGACACAGACTTTGAAGTCTTAACAGTCTGGAGGGAGGGTCCTTACCGGGTCGGACCACCCCCTCAGAGTCTGGCCGGAGGGGGAAAGTTGACTTTGAAGTACAGACTAGAC
>CAJRST010039933.1:0-13826 GCA_907169785.1 Menidia menidia
GGACATACAAGGACAAACAACCACTCACACTCACATTCACTCCTAAGGGCAATTTCCCCAATCTCCAATCAGCCTAACATGCAGGTTTTTCGACTGTGGGAGGAAGCCGGAGTACCCAGAGAGAACCCACAGACACAGGGAGAACATGCAAACTCCACCCAGAAGGGTCCTGGTTCCCCCGGGATTCGAACCCAGAACCCTCTTGCTGGGAGGCGACAGTGCTAACCACCACACCACCATGCCGCCCGCTAAAATCATCTATGCCAATATAAGTCAATGCCAAACAGTAAGAGCTAATTCATTTAAAGTCTATATCAACTAAAACAAAATAAATCTGAAGTTACTTAGTTGTTGAACATAGGTTATGCAAATTCTCTGCAAATATAATATTTCTTTTCATATCTATTTGTACCATGTACAAGCTATGGTCCAAGGAACAACTACTACCACAATACTGTCTTGTTATATATTGTTTATTCTGGTTGTACCTACAAAAAAATGTATATCACACTTTTTCCATTACTTTTCCTTGCTTTTATGTCATGTGAAATTTGAAAACTTTAAAATAACTAGTCCTAAGACAATAACAAAAAACAATTGTTCCCTTGAAGATGCTCTTATCTATTAAAATATACAATGTTAAAGGGTAATGACGACAGAAATAAAATAAATACATAAAAAGCTGCTTTACTACTTTAAAACTAAAAAACAAGACAAAAAAGGTAAATAAAAAGGTTTTTCTTGCAATATTCTAAAGTACAGGAATAACTGAGGAGGAAAGAAAAACACTTTGAGTCAGCCACACTGCAGGGACAGAGAGGGTTATGCAGGTGGACAGACAGACAGATAGGCAGACAGGAAGCCAGCAGAGCTAACCCATCCTCTCAGTACCTGTACAGACCCGCCCAGTCTATCAGCAGTAAGATGGGAGCCCAGCAGCTCTCGATTGGTGACTGGAGTGGGTTGAGACTCACTGCCTTTCCCCTCTGGAGA
This sequence comes from Menidia menidia, assembly GCA_907169785.1. Classification (NCBI taxonomy): domain Eukaryota; kingdom Metazoa; phylum Chordata; class Actinopteri; order Atheriniformes; family Atherinopsidae; genus Menidia; species Menidia menidia. The sequence continues at coordinate 994 of CAJRST010039933.1, forward strand.
CTAAAGGAAATGCAAAGTTGATCATGGCGGAAACAGAAAGAGAGAGTGAAGAGCAACAAGACGGAAAAGGAAGAGAAATTAAATTAGGTTGGGTAGGGTAAATGTGAAGAGAAGAAGATCGGGAGAGAAAGAGGAGCGGGAAAGATGTAACAATTAACACGAGCAGATTAGACACAGGACCATTAGGACAATGATAGAAAAAATTAGAGTATAAAAGAAAATAGAAGAAATATTGAGTCCAGAGTCAGTATTTGGTGGTAGAGAAATGGGTACGTGGACAGTGAAAAGTACAAAACAGCGAGAGCGCACAACAGTGTCCTCATGTTATTCTGCAGGAAGGGATATATATCAATACATATGTATATCAATACATATGCCATATGTGTGCTGGCTTGGGTTGTTCAAGACATTGCTCAGAATAACAGCGTACTTCTGATTTAAAAACTAATGGAGAGGGAAAAACGCATAAAGAGGTGCAAAATATTATAAGCTGTTCAGCTAAAATGATCTGCTTTACAATGTAGAGCAAAACCAGAGATATGTGGCAGAAAACGGAAGACTTCCACCAAAATGGATCGAAGGATGACCAGAATGGCAAAGCCTTAGCCAATTATCAGCTCCAGGATGATCAAATACATTCTGCAGTTACCTGTAACTACTGTGACAGTTAGAAGTGGTCCGTGTGAAGCTAATTTATTTACAATTCAATTAAATTCAATTTTATTTATATAGCGCCACATCACAACAACAGTTGTCTCACAGCGCTTTCCAAACAGAGCAGGTCAGAGCCTACTCCGAAGTTACAATAATCCCCCGCCAAGTCCCTCTGTTAAAAAGGCATGTGCAGAAGAGGTTATAATTTGCCAGAACACATCAACTGGCCTAAAGGAAAATGGAGGAACATTTTGTGGACTGAGAGAAAATCTTTCTTCTTGGGTCCGGGGGCTGCAGACAGTTTGTGAGATAACCCCCAATCACTGAATTCAAGCCATAGTACACAGTGAACACTTGAAGCATCGTGTTGCAAGCATAACAATAAAGGCATGTTTCTCTTACCATGGCGTTGGGCCTATTTATCGCATACTAGGGATCATGGATCAGTTTACATGTGTCAAAATAATATGCCCATGAAATGGATGTTTCAGGAAGACAATGACCTCAAAACAAGTGAATGAGTTAAATCTTGGATCCAACCCAACAAAATGAATGTTAGGGAGTGGCCATAATGCTGTTTCTGAAACAAAACCAAGAAATGTCAATGAATTTTGAAATGTTGTTAAAGAATGTTGGAGTGGAATAACAGCTGAAAGGTGCCACAAGTTGGTTGGCTCCTGCCATATGGATGTGAAGCAGTTATAAAAAACTGAACTGTGGTCATACAACAAAATATCAGTGTAGTGATTCACAGGATTGCTAAATTCTAGAAAGAGTTTGAGTGTAGGGTCAACAGCAGACACTGATTTTTTTTAACACACCCCATTCAACTAATCTCCCAATTAAGCATCCTTAAGAGTGTGAATATCACGATTGCTGGGTTTTGTTGGTTTTCTGAGAATCTATTGCACACACCAGTAAATTGTTTGTAATGTAGCAATCTGTTTAGTCACATTGGACTGCTATTATTTTGAAAACCAATATACATATAATATATATTTCTTAGATCTCTGTATAGAAGAGTGCATTCCTAAGAAGAGCAAAGAAAATGCCTCAAGTTCCCAGAACCCGAGTTTGAAGGTAATGACTGCCCCGATGGATGATATAGATATTATTTCGGACTTTTCCTTTTCCTTGACAGCATATTTTGAAAAATCTACCAGAAAAAAGGAGGAGGATCTTCAAGTGCAGACTACTGCCTATATTGTGTTTTAAGGTCACAAAAGTTAATCTTTAAGATTTTCTCTTGTTCTTTTTAAACCTTGACTGAATTATCATATGTACAACTACGATATGATAATTCAGTCATGTATAAACTTGACAAGACAGAGTATTCTCTTTACAATGGGGATGTGTACCTGGTTTTTGATCTGTGCTGGTTTCTCCCGGCTGCTTGTCTGAAGTGGAGTCTCTGTGGCCACTGGACCAATTGGGGTTGGCTAAACACAGAGCAGGTGGTTAATATTGAAAATCAAGCCAGTCGGGAGGCTGATTTTATAACTGAATATCTCCTAAGAGACTATGCTTATGTTTTCTCTCTGAACTTACTGATAAAGCGGACATGGTAAAACAATATTCATGATATTTAGGGTCTTTAAAGTGATGTTAGTATGGCTTTATCAATTAAAACATCAAATGTAAAATTATGTGTATTTCAAGCCAAAGTTGATTTTTTTATACTTAACAACAAAAAATCTGTCATTATCAAGGATGTAGAGTTTGTTTTTTAAGTATAAAGTATGTAAATTGAATTAATGGCAAAATGAATGCATCATCATAATACTTCATAGAAGCTGAAACTCTTTGCATTTTCATTAATATTTATAGAAAACATCTAATTTTGGTAAGTGGTCTTTCTTCTTTACATTGGCTGAAATTCCAAGCTGTGGTTGTTTAAACTTAGACAATAGTGACAGCACAAAATTCAGATAATTTGTGATTCAACTGCTCAGCAGTGACATAAACATAGACGTGAGTTACCCAATACAGATTACTACATCTATATAGTCTAAATAACACAATCAGCACTAACCAGTGGCTTTCCAGTCCAGTCATACTGATAATCAAATATGTATCCATTTCTGTCAAATAGGTCTGTGAAGAGTTTCCTCAGATAGTCATAGTCTGGCTTCTCAAAGAAGTCAAGCCGACGCACGTACCGCAGGTAGGTGGCCATCTCTTCTGTTACAAACGCGCACACATAAAGGTAATTTACATACAAAGAGAAGACAATAACCCACAAGTTCACATATTCAGGAGAGCACAAAATTTTGATCCAGATATGTTCTGTGAAAACAAGTGTGTCTCTTCCTCTTTTGACTTGAATGAGAGACGTTAGTGTTTGTGTTTAAACAAACCTGGAAAACTCTCACAGAGCACATCTATTGGAGTGTCTCTTTTTGTGTCCCCTATTTTCTGATAACGTTCTTTGAGAGTGTCAGCCTAAAACAGGAAAAAAAGGGTTAAAATTACTCAAAGTAAGTAACAAAGGGGGACAGACAGAATGAACAAGGAGGTTCATACATGGCAAAAAGAGGGAAAATTTAACTGAACTCTCCTCACCTTCAGTCCCTGCCAGGGAAGGCTGCCTCGCAGGAAGTACATAAACATGTGGCCTAAAGCTTCCAGGTCATCACGTCTACTTTGCTCTGAAATAACAATAAACAAGGGTTTAAATAATTGATCGGTATTAGTGGCATCCAATTGAACATTAAGAGCCAAGAACATTAATAGTGCTTCAACTATTACTCTGAAACTCACTAAAACACTGCCGAAAAAAGAGACATTAACTGGGAATCTCTGATACGACTTTAAAGTGGTTCAAGTCCTACCTTGAGGACAGGTGTTACTTTTTTTTAAATTGGGGACTGTGTCTCAGAACTGATGGGTCTGCCCTGTGGGGTTCCCCAGGGTTCAATCCTGGGTCCCATTTTGTTCAAAATGTACATGCATTTGGGACAGCTAATAAGCAGCCATAATCTGTCCTACCACAACTATGCAGATGACTCTCAGATCTATGTGTCGCTGACAGCAAGAGAATACGGGCCTGTTGATTTATTGTGTCGTTGTGTTGAACAGATCAGTTCGTGGATGCAGAACATCTTTCTCCAGTTAAACCCAGACAAAACTAAAATCCTTGTCTGTGGCCCACAGAAACTAAGAGAATCTTGAGTTAATACTGGACTCAGACCTGAGCTTTAACAGCCACATTAAATTAATTACATCAGCACCCTCTTACCATCTCAAAGACATTGCCAGAATCAGAGGAATAGTGTCTGAACCAGACCTAGAAAGACTAATCCATGCATTTTTCTCTTGCAGGTTAAACTACTGTAACAGCCTTCTCACTGGGCTCCCCAAACCAGGAAATACGACCGCATCAACCCTGTTGCTCAGATCTCTGCACTTGCTTCCTGTCACTCAGAGAATAGACTTTAAAACAGCTCTGCTTGTGTACAAGTTTCTTCACGGTCAAGCACTGAAATACATTTCTGACATGTTAGAGCCACATGAACCTGTTCTGAGCACCTCAGGTTCTGGTCTCTTGATGGTGCTCAGAGTTAGAACTAAACAAGGTGAGGCTTCATTTCAATTCCATGGTACTAAAATCTGGAAGTCTTCCTGAAAACGTGACAATGTTTAAATCCAGAATGGTTCAGTTTAACTGTGAACATGGAAATTGAGTGTTTTTATCTGCACCCTTCACTTGTATCTATCTAATTTATTTTGTTGATTCATTTTCTTTCTTTGTTTTTCTGATTTGAAATTCTTTGTAAAGCACTTTGAATTGTCTTGTACACGAAATGTGCTATACAAATAAACTTTTGGGCAAAATTAGTGATTTTGTTCTGTATTTTCATATAGTGTCAGCTCACACTTCAGTTTAGTTTGCATTACTGTACCAAAACCTTGCAACTCTTCATTTAATAGCTGGAGTGGAAAATGTAAGTTTGCCTGGGTAAAATTAAACTTTATATCTTTCAATGAAGCTACTTAAACACACTGTACCTAAATCAAGGGTAAAACACTCAAAGGCATATAGCACAGTGCTCTCTCAATAACAGACCGAAACGGGAGACATGCTGTTCTTGATTTGAAAAGTTCTGATACAGATGCCTATTTGTGTAATCTGAAAAAAGGACATATTGTTTACAGCAATATGAAATGTTTTAAATAGACATTCATAAACTATGCAGATTTATTCCCTGACAACAGATAACTTAAAAAGCGTGACTAAGTATGCCTGAAATTATGGTGAAAGGTGACAGTTTGTAATTCTATGACAGAAAAACATTGCTTTTCTATGCATGACATGCAAGCACAGAAGCATATTTCTTTCATGGTACAAAATTACTTTTATTTAAATACTAACCAAGATGCCACAACTCACCTTTGCCAAGATGAGTATTAATGCTCATGTATCTGGCAGTTCCTGTAAGACTCTTGTGTTCTCTGTAGGGTATGTGTTTCTTGGTCTCTGGATCTATGTATTCTTTTGCCAGGCCAAAGTCTATGATGTGGATGGTGTGTTGTCGTTTAGAGCCTGGTCGACCCACCAAAAAGTTCTCTGGCTTTACGTCGCGATAGATAAGGCTTCTAGTGTGGACAAACTCCATACGAGTTATCTGTAAGAGTAACAGTTATAATTTCCATTAGCAGAACTAGAATATTCAACATTCTACTATAACTATTTTAGTTTTGAACAAGACCATAGACTAAAAAAATGTTTGTCTTACCAGTTGTATGGCTATCATGAGTACAGTCTTTAGAGAGAATGTCCTATCACACAGGTCAAACAGATCTTCTAAGCTAGGTCCAAGAAGCTCCAGAACCATGGCATTGTATTTACCACATGGTCCAAAGTAAAACACCTGCGGTACGCCCTCTGGGTGAGCAGCAGAGGAAAAGAAGAAAATATGGCCACTGATGAATCACTTATAAAGTTATTTTGTACCCTTCGCCAAATAACTGCCATTGTAAACATGGTTAAAATTTAAAACAGAAAAGAAGTGCTGTTTTTTAGGACAGTTACTTTCACATGAAAGTATAATGTTAAATTATTTAAAGCGCTTTGGAAAAACCTACCAAACACCGTAAAACACACAAACAAAGACTCATTCTTAAAATCAACTGTAAATAGGTTCAAAACATTTTAAGGATGGTATTGTATATTAACAAACTTCTCTTCAAGAGCCTTTTTATTATGTAAATTCAATAAGCAAGTTTGAGCATGCTATGTTGCTGCAGTCAATGTTTTGAATTTCTGTTGTTACTGTTTTCACATGGTCAAAAATGGTTTCCTGATAGGCCAGTTTGTAGGCTTGAATTATACCTGTTGTTAACTACAAATGTATTCCTCATTACTTGCAATGGTTGTAAGGTACAGTAGAGGTGTTCAAGGCTTGCGTTTGATTTATTCTGTTTTCCACTATCAATTTTTCACATTGTTTTTTACTTTAAGTTTTCTATGATGCCAATGCTGTTTCTGATCTACAAAAATTAACCTCTACATTTCATTGCCAAGTTAGGGGTGTTTTGTAGAGTGCTTGTTTAGATCTTGTAATTGTGGCAGCAATTTTTTTCAGCCAGAGAATCCTCAGGTAACAAGCATAATGTACAGGTATGCATGTGTACAGTTACAATGACTAAAGAGTCAGTGACTAATGTGAACAACAGGTGAAGCTGTGAATATATTTCCAGTGTTAGGACTCCTTTTGCTGGCTTGCAAAAGAAATGCATTTAAAATGTCTCTTTCTATAAACATAAAAACAACCCAACAAGTTAAGGCAAACCTCACCAGAGCTTCCTAGTTGTTTGTAAAAGCGATACTCTAGGTGGAGTTGTGGCGCCCGTGACTTGATCGGTTCCTAAAAGAAGATGTTAGAATTAGAATAACTCTTTGTAAGTGGCAGTGAAACATCAGTTTATAGGGACAGAGTATTCTTTTTTTTCCAGCCACTAAATGATTCGGTAAGAAACACGTCTTACACAGGTGTCAATTTTAGTTAACTTCCTTTCTGCACACTTAAAAATAATATTTTGTATTCATATTTCATCAATCAATCAAGCTTTACACTAGCTGGAAAAAAAAAACTTGATGTTTTTTACTGGATAAAACAATTACAAGAATGTGAATCCTGTTAATGATGATCCCCAATTTACAATGTATGTCAAGTCCGAGGGGGAAAAAAAGGCGAGCAAGTCTGGGAAGTTCCATGAACCAAGGTCTTTTAAGGGGTCTTTTCCTTGACACCCTCTGTTTACACAGTGGGTAACAAAGGCACCAAAAACTTGTCTGAGCAGGACTTTAAAAACTAACCCGAATGTTTGGAGTGGAAAATTTCAAGCTGAACAGCTGTTGCCAGTGGGTTTACTTCTAAGTAAAAAATAAAACCAACAAAACCAACAAAACCAGGCCGTAATGACAAAAATTATTATATCTAGAATAGAACTTTTTTAATCCATGATTGTTGTGTGTGGTATTTGGTGATAAAACAATCACAAGTTTAACTCACAATAACATATGAGTCAGTCTCAACGAATAAACATGCAACCTTTTCAGTCAAGCTGCCCAGAGAGCAGGCAGTATGAACACTTTAGTCCACCTGCTGGTGATAATGTACCTCTGGTTAACTGGCAGACTAAGGAAGGAACAGAACAAAAGTGTATGCAAAAATGGGAGTAATCGAAAGAGCCTCAAAAGCGAGGGCGAATCTGAAGTCACATAATCTTCAAATGCCAAAATGGGGCAACAAATGTCAGTAATGGAAGAAGTTTGGATTCAGTAAAAATTATGAGGCACAAATCTAAAATAATGTGCATAATTATTATAGGTTGCTTGAAGCAAAACAAGATAAATTGATAATTCAGTTGATCAGTTGATGAATATCACCCCAGTGACTCCACAGAAAGCATGTGAGCCTGTGCTCTATGCACCAATTCTTTGAGTGCATACTTTAAATTTGAAACATAGCATCAACTCATTATCTCTGGCTGCCACCCCATTTGAAAAACATTCAAAATGAAACAAAGATAGTTCCACATATTATAGCATAATTTAAAGAGTATTGTGATCCAGGCTTTATTTTGATATTACAGATTTTGGGTACATACAGGGGTTGGACAATGAAACTGAAACACCTGGTTTTGGACCACAATACTTTATTAGTATGGTGTAGGGGCCTCCTTTTGCGGCCAGTACAGCGTCAATTCGTCTTGGGAATGACATATACAAGTCCTGCACAGTGGTCAGAGGGATTTTTTTTATTTTATTTTTTTATTTTGTTGGCTCTAGTGGCCTTTAATGACAGTAGCTCGACAGGAAAGGGGGCAGAGATAGAGAGGGGGAGACCTGCGGGAAAGGGCCGTGTGCTGGAATCGAACCCAGGACACTTGCTTGCGAGCGGAGGCTCCGCATATGGGCTGCCCACTCTAGCCATTAGGCTACGCTGCGGCCCGGTCAGAGGGATTTTAAGCCATTCTTCTTGCAGGATAGTGGCCAGGTCACGACGTGATGCTGGTGGAGGAAAATGTTTCCTGACTCGCTCCTCCAAAACACCCCAAAGTGGCTCAATAAGATTGAGATCTGGTGACTCTGCAGGCCATGGGAGATGTTAGACATCACTTTCATGTTCATCAAACCAATCTTTCACTAGTGTTGCTGTGTGTATTGGTGCATTGTCATCCTGATACACGGCACCTCCTTCAGGATACAATGTTTGAACCATTGGATGCACCTGGTCCTCCAGAATGGTTCAGTAGTCCTTGGCAGTGACGCGCCCATCTAGCACAAGTATGGGGCCAAGGGAATGCCATGATACGGCAGCCCAAACCATCACTTATCCACCCCCATGCTTCACTCTGGGCATGCAACAGTCTGGGTAGTACGCTTCTTTGGGGCTTCTCCACACCGTAACTCTCCCGGATGTGGGGAAAACAGTAAAGGCGGACTCATCAGAGAACAATACATGTTTCACATTGTCCACATCCCAAGATTTGCACTCCCTGCACCATTGAAACCGACGTTCGGCATTGGCACGCTCGGCCGTGTATATTGACCCTGTGGAGCTCCCGACGGACAGTTTTGGTGGAAACAGGAGAGTTGAGGTGCACATTTAATTCTGCTGTGATTTGGGCAGCCATGGTTTTATGTTTTTTGGTTACAATCCGGGTTAGCACCCGAACATCCCTTTCAGACAGCTTCCTTTTGTGTCCACCGTTAATCCTGTTGGATGTGTTTCGTCCTTCTTGGTGGTATGCTGACATTACCCTGGATACCGTGGCTCTTGATATATCACAAAGACTTGCTGTCTTGGTCACAGATGCACCAGCAAGACATGCAGCAACAATTGGTCCTCTTTTGAACTCTGGTATGTCACCCATAATGCTGTGTGCATTGCAATATTTTGAGCTAAACTGTGCTCTTACCCTGCTAATTGGACCTTCACAGTCTGCTCTTATTGGTTCAATGTGCAATTAATGAAGATTGGCCACCAGGCTGGTCCAATTTAGCCATGAAACCTCCCACACTAAAATGAGAGGTGTTTCAGTTTCATTGTCCAACCCCTGTATAATCTGAATGAATATGTCAAACTACTGAATTAAAGTATGAAAATTGTATTCTCCTTGTTAGGAGGATACACATGTGAAATTGCAGAGAAAAACAGATTCTACTGGAGAGTTAAAGTTTATTTCTTTCTCACTTGCATCTACATAAATGAGCAATGGATACACTGATGTCACTCATGAAAGGTTGTTTTTAGTTACTAAAACACATTTGCAAATATTGATAGGGATCTATAAATATATTGTGCTGCGATAGACATAAAAAAGAGTAATGATTTTTACCAGTTTGATGGCCACGTATTCATTGGTGTACAGGTTCTTTCCAAGACGTAACTCTCCAAAGTTCCCACAGCCTATCTTCTTTCCTACCCGGAAATTTGGTCCGACCATCAGAACCCCAGAGTTGGATCCAGCACCTCGTCCACTGTGTCCTGTTCGGCCCCCTGTCTTCCCTGACATCCTTTTCCCCTCTTCTCCCTCACCTTTTACTCCACCTCCTCCTCCCCCACCACCACCTCCCCCTACTCCTCGCTTGTCGAAGTCCATCAGTTTGTGGTAGCCTGGCCTCTCCACGGTTAAGCCGTGTCCATGCAACCAAAATGAAAAAAGAAAAAAAACAACTATACTGGGTAACACATGCACACTGACATTAAAAGAGTTGGACACTGACTTGTTGCTATTTATGCTGAAGGGTGATGGAAGACAGAGGTATTAGGGTTAGTATTAAAAAGAATGATGACGAATGATTAGTTGAAAAGGTGTTTCAAAAGATGATCTTTTGGGTTGGGTGACTTAAGCAAGAAAATAAAAAAAACAATGTGGTGTAGAGGCACTACTAGTAATATTTGTATCCCCTAGTTGGGGACAAATATATTGAAGGCTGAATGAGGTCCGATACCTCTCTATAAATAGCTTGGAAAATGAAAACGCATGAACCAAAACAAGCTTTGATTTTAGAAAAAAATCCACAATGACAATAGATACAAAAAAGAGAAGCAGTTTGAAGGTTCTCCTGTGAACTTTGGGTATGACAAAATTGACCTTTTTTATATTTAATGACATAAGTGTGTGTTTTTAAAATGACTGGACTTTTGTACTCATCCAGTAATCCACAGTTATTCTGTCACACATCTGCATTGTCCAGACAAAGCCTTGGCATCTGGAGGCGAGAGATGCTGTATGCCATAGCACCTGTAAAAATGCAGAAAAGAAAAAAAAACAATAAAAATCAAATATATATTAGAAAAACTCAGTTAAAGCATTTTACTTGGACACAGAAAAGTGCATTTATTGATCTGCGAAGAACACCAATGACTAAAGCAATCAGAGAGGCCATTGTACCGAGCATTTACAACATGCTAACTGCAGTGTAAAAGTAACATTTAATTACATGTTATTTATCACCCCATACAAATAATGTGTATTATGTTTTTAAATATAAATGTTTAATATTTCAACTTGTACAGTGAAAGGATTGATCCATAGTTAGATAACTTTTTCAAAAATTGCAACAGTAAAAAAGGAAAAAAAAGTCAACCCAAAATAAAGAACAACCTTAAAATAAAATATTGCATTTGTACTTTAGAAAAATTTGTTTGTAATCACTTCATAGAAGCATAAAAGAAACAAGGTACCTTTAGTGAGAATTTGATTTCCCAGTGCAATCCAAATAATATTGTTAGTGATCCACTTGGATCTGTACTTGGTTTGGGGGAAAATTTAATTAATTAGGTTCCTCGTGTTAGTTATATTACTAATACATGTTTGGTCTACACCAGTAAAATATTAGTTAAGGGTTCTGATGTCACTAATGATTCAATATAGGGATATCATCCATCCATGGCAGATCCCTTGTCAGAGGCTTATTAAAATGCAATCAGAAACATGATCAATATGCGAGAACAACATTTGTGTTGTTTATGAAGATTAATTCTGGGAACTTTGATATTTGTGAAATTACTGATGCTAAGACACGCAACAGTTGTTTCCTGTGTATTGATTACAGAGAAACGTTAAGTGGACTGCATTTACATAGCACCTTTCTATTGTAGTGTATGCAGCCTCACAAACTACACAATGCTTCTTCTCTACCACATTCACAGACACAGATGGATCAGTGACAACATGTGGTTTAGGGTCTTACTATGGTACAGTTCAACATGTGATCTAAGAATTAAATAATGGACCATCCAATTTGCAGAAAAACATTTTTCTTCCTAAACACAGCCTCAGAAGCAGGCACACAGCTATTTCCCATTTTATATAAAGAAATAAGACAGGGAATCTTTCCATACTTTGTCTATATACAGTTTCCCATGAATGAATTCATTCTTAAGTGTTCCAAAACATTTTTTCATTACTTTCTGCTGTTGTATTGTCCTCTCTGTATGACTCTACATATAACAGTAAGTATAACAGTGGACTTAATCATTAAAGGCCTCTTTTGTCTAGTACATGTCTGTTACAGAATTAACATGATATATAAGAGATTCAACTTTGTTATTCCACTATTGTAAGGAAAAAAAATAATTGAATTTTCTAAAATGCATTTGTTGTTTTCTAAAAGCCACAGCATCTATATTATGTTGTCGCACAACATTATAGCAGAACAGTTCACCTATACCTAAATATAATGTATTGTTTAAAAGACGCGTGCCAATTTATTCCTTTTAAACTATTTCCTTTATAAATAAATTAATATTTATCTATTACTATTATGAAAATACAAAGAACTGGCTATACATTTCCATTCTTTCAGTCTTGAAAGGCTGAAAAGAGGACAGCCTGTGGGTTTACCTTCCACGGAAAAAACTATAACATTATGGTGCACCAACTGATGCAACACAATTGATATATCTTTTAATGGATGTAAAGAATCTAATCAACCAGCATAACTATTTTCCAATAGGCATATTACTATTTGAAAGTAATTGTATTTGAAAACACCAAAACTCATCACTGAAAAACCAAAACAGCAACAGAATAAACAACACCAAAAATAATAGACTTATTCATGTCAACTTCTCTTTTCAATCTCTCGATTTTGCTCTCACACTTTTCACTCCTTTTGCATCCTTTGTTTACTTATTCTCTCACATCTTCCCTTTATAATTTCAGCACCAAAACAAGGGCATCTGTCACTGCGTAACAGACATAAGTCACTATAGCTGACTATAATGGCACATTTCCACTAGGGCCAACTTAGCGTGGCACTGAACAGCTCTACACAGTATTTTTGCATTTTTAATAGGGGCTGGCCCCACTCAACAGTTACAACTTTCGCATTTCCGTCGGGGCTGAGTAGGGCCGACGGCAGAATGCTGGGCAATGATTTACCAGGAAGTCAAATGATTAGATAGCAAATTAGTTTTATGATCATAAACGTTAGTGCCTAATGGGCGAACAAACACTGCAGTCCAACACCAAGGTTGAGATGGTTTTCAGTTACCGAGATGTAGGCACTAAATGCTTTGTAAACATTCAACTTAAAAATATTGACATATATAGTCATCACAGACATATTTTGAAGATGGCTAAATGTTGTATGGACATAATGTTACTGAGGTCATATCTCAACATCTATTAATATGAGCCAATAATTATATATATATATA
>CAJRST010039944.1:8049-21875 GCA_907169785.1 Menidia menidia
TATATATATATATAATTATTGGCTCATATTAATAGATGTTGAGATATGACCTCAGTAACATTATGTCCATACAACATTTAGCCATCTTCAAAATATGTCTGTGATGACTATATATGTCAATATTTTTAAGTTGAATGTTTACAAAGCATTTAGTGCCTACATCTCGGTAACTGAAAACCATCTCAACCTTGGTGTTGGACTGCAGTGTTTGTTCGCCCATTAGGCACTAACGTTTATGATCATAAAACTAATTTGCTATCTAATCATTTGACTTCCTGGTAAATCATTGCCCAGCATTCTGCCGTCGGCCCTACTCAGCCCCGACGGAAATGCGAAAGTTGTAACTGTTGAGTGGGGCCAGCCCCTATTAAAAATGCAAAAATACTGTGTAGAGCTGTTCAGTGCCACGCTAAGTTGGCCCTAGTGGAAATGTGCCATTATAGTCAGCTATAGTGACTTATGTCTGTTACGCAGTGACAGATGCCCTTGTTTTGGTGCTGAAATTATAAAGGGAAGATGTGAGAGAATAAGTAAACAAAGGATGCAAAAGGAGTGAAAAGTGTGAGAGCAAAATCGAGAGATTGAAAAGAGAAGTTGACATGAATAAGTCTATTATTTTTGGTGTTGTTTATTCTGTTGCTGTTTTGGTTTTTCAGTGATGAGTTTTGGTGTTTTCAAATACAATTACTTTCAAATAGTAATATGCCTATTGGAAAATAGTTATGCTGGTTGATTAGATTCTTTACATCCATTAAAAGATATATCAATTGTGTTGCATCAGTTGGTGCACCATAATGTTATAGTTTTTTCCGTGGAAGGTAAACCCACAGGCTGTCCTCTTTTCAGCCTTTCAAGACTGAAAGAATGGAAATGTATAGCCAGTTCTTTGTATTTTCATAATAGTAATAGATAAATATTAATTTATTTATAAAGGAAATAGTTTAAAAGGAATAAATTGGCACGCGTCTTTTAAACAATACATTATATTTAGGTATAGGTGAACTGTTCTGCTATAATGTTGTGCGACAACATAATATAGATGCTGTGGCTTTTAGAAAACAACAAATGCATTTTAGAAAATTCAATTATTTTTTTTCCTTACAATAGTGGAATAACAAAGTTGAATCTCTTATATATCATGTTAATTCTGTAACAGACATGTACTAGACAAAAGAGGCCTTTAATGATTAAGTCCACTGTTATACTTACTGTTATATGTAGAGTCATACAGAGAGGACAATACAACAGCAGAAAGTAATGAAAAAATGTTTTGGAACACTTAAGAATGAATTCATTCATGGGAAACTGTATATAGACAAAGTATGGAAAGATTCCCTGTCTTATTTCTTTATATAAAATGGGAAATAGCTGTGTGCCTGCTTCTGAGGCTGTGTTTAGGAAGAAAAATGTTTTTCTGCAAATTGGATGGTCCATTATTTAATTCTTAGATCACATGTTGAACTGTACCATAGTAAGACCCTAAACCACATGTTGTCACTGATCCATCTGTGTCTGTGAATGTGGTAGAGAAGAAGCATTGTGTAGTTTGTGAGGCTGCATACACTACAATAGAAAGGTGCTATGTAAATGCAGTCCACTTAACGTTTCTCTGTAATCAATACACAGGAAACAACTGTTGCGTGTCTTAGCATCAGTAATTTCACAAATATCAAAGTTCCCAGAATTAATCTTCATAAACAACACAAATGTTGTTCTCGCATATTGATCATGTTTCTGATTGCATTTTAATAAGCCTCTGACAAGGGATCTGCCATGGATGGATGATATCCCTATATTGAATCATTAGTGACATCAGAACCCTTAACTAATATTTTACTGGTGTAGACCAAACATGTATTAGTAATATAACTAACACGAGGAACCTAATTAATTAAATTTTCCCCCAAACCAAGTACAGATCCAAGTGGATCACTAACAATATTATTTGGATTGCACTGGGAAATCAAATTCTCACTAAAGGTACCTTGTTTCTTTTATGCTTCTATGAAGTGATTACAAACAAATTTTTCTAAAGTACAAATGCAATATTTTATTTTAAGGTTGTTCTTTATTTTGGGTTGACTTTTTTTTCCTTTTTTACTGTTGCAATTTTTGAAAAAGTTATCTAACTATGGATCAATCCTTTCACTGTACAAGTTGAAATATTAAACATTTATATTTAAAAACATAATACACATTATTTGTATGGGGTGATAAATAACATGTAATTAAATGTTACTTTTACACTGCAGTTAGCATGTTGTAAATGCTCGGTACAATGGCCTCTCTGATTGCTTTAGTCATTGGTGTTCTTCGCAGATCAATAAATGCACTTTTCTGTGTCCAAGTAAAATGCTTTAACTGAGTTTTTCTAATATATATTTGATTTTTATTGTTTTTTTTTCTTTTCTGCATTTTTACAGGTGCTATGGCATACAGCATCTCTCGCCTCCAGATGCCAAGGCTTTGTCTGGACAATGCAGATGTGTGACAGAATAACTGTGGATTACTGGATGAGTACAAAAGTCCAGTCATTTTAAAAACACACACTTATGTCATTAAATATAAAAAAGGTCAATTTTGTCATACCCAAAGTTCACAGGAGAACCTTCAAACTGCTTCTCTTTTTTGTATCTATTGTCATTGTGGATTTTTTTCTAAAATCAAAGCTTGTTTTGGTTCATGCGTTTTCATTTTCCAAGCTATTTATAGAGAGGTATCGGACCTCATTCAGCCTTCAATATATTTGTCCCCAACTAGGGGATACAAATATTACTAGTAGTGCCTCTACACCACATTGTTTTTTTTATTTTCTTGCTTAAGTCACCCAACCCAAAAGATCATCTTTTGAAACACCTTTTCAACTAATCATTCGTCATCATTCTTTTTAATACTAACCCTAATACCTCTGTCTTCCATCACCCTTCAGCATAAATAGCAACAAGTCAGTGTCCAACTCTTTTAATGTCAGTGTGCATGTGTTACCCAGTATAGTTGTTTTTTTTCTTTTTTCATTTTGGTTGCATGGACACGGCTTAACCGTGGAGAGGCCAGGCTACCACAAACTGATGGACTTCGACAAGCGAGGAGTAGGGGGAGGTGGTGGTGGGGGAGGAGGAGGTGGAGTAAAAGGTGAGGGAGAAGAGGGGAAAAGGATGTCAGGGAAGACAGGGGGCCGAACAGGACACAGTGGACGAGGTGCTGGATCCAACTCTGGGGTTCTGATGGTCGGACCAAATTTCCGGGTAGGAAAGAAGATAGGCTGTGGGAACTTTGGAGAGTTACGTCTTGGAAAGAACCTGTACACCAATGAATACGTGGCCATCAAACTGGTAAAAATCATTACTCTTTTTTATGTCTATCGCAGCACAATATATTTATAGATCCCTATCAATATTTGCAAATGTGTTTTAGTAACTAAAAACAACCTTTCATGAGTGACATCAGTGTATCCATTGCTCATTTATGTAGATGCAAGTGAGAAAGAAATAAACTTTAACTCTCCAGTAGAATCTGTTTTTCTCTGCAATTTCACATGTGTATCCTCCTAACAAGGAGAATACAATTTTCATACTTTAATTCAGTAGTTTGACATATTCATTCAGATTATACAGGGGTTGGACAATGAAACTGAAACACCTCTCATTTTAGTGTGGGAGGTTTCATGGCTAAATTGGACCAGCCTGGTGGCCAATCTTCATTAATTGCACATTGAACCAATAAGAGCAGACTGTGAAGGTCCAATTAGCAGGGTAAGAGCACAGTTTAGCTCAAAATATTGCAATGCACACAGCATTATGGGTGACATACCAGAGTTCAAAAGAGGACCAATTGTTGCTGCATGTCTTGCTGGTGCATCTGTGACCAAGACAGCAAGTCTTTGTGATATATCAAGAGCCACGGTATCCAGGGTAATGTCAGCATACCACCAAGAAGGACGAAACACATCCAACAGGATTAACGGTGGACACAAAAGGAAGCTGTCTGAAAGGGATGTTCGGGTGCTAACCCGGATTGTAACCAAAAAACATAAAACCATGGCTGCCCAAATCACAGCAGAATTAAATGTGCACCTCAACTCTCCTGTTTCCACCAAAACTGTCCGTCGGGAGCTCCACAGGGTCAATATACACGGCCGAGCGTGCCAATGCCGAACGTCGGTTTCAATGGTGCAGGGAGTGCAAATCTTGGGATGTGGACAATGTGAAACATGTATTGTTCTCTGATGAGTCCGCCTTTACTGTTTTCCCCACATCCGGGAGAGTTACGGTGTGGAGAAGCCCCAAAGAAGCGTACTACCCAGACTGTTGCATGCCCAGAGTGAAG
This sequence comes from Menidia menidia, assembly GCA_907169785.1. Taxonomy (NCBI): domain Eukaryota; kingdom Metazoa; phylum Chordata; class Actinopteri; order Atheriniformes; family Atherinopsidae; genus Menidia; species Menidia menidia. The sequence continues at coordinate 12,376 of CAJRST010039944.1, forward strand.
CATGGGGGTGGATAAGTGATGGTTTGGGCTGCCGTATCATGGCATTCCCTTGGCCCCATACTTGTGCTAGATGGGCGCGTCACTGCCAAGGACTACTGAACCATTCTGGAGGACCAGGTGCATCCAATGGTTCAAACATTGTATCCTGAAGGAGGTGCCGTGTATCAGGATGACAATGCACCAATACACACAGCAACACTAGTGAAAGATTGGTTTGATGAACATGAAAGTGATGTCTAACATCTCCCATGGCCTGCAGAGTCACCAGATCTCAATCTTATTGAGCCACTTTGGGGTGTTTTGGAGGAGCGAGTCAGGAAACATTTTCCTCCACCAGCATCACGTCGTGACCTGGCCACTATCCTGCAAGAAGAATGGCTTAAAATCCCTCTGACCGGGCCGCAGCGTAGCCTAATGGCTAGAGTGGGCAGCCCATATGCGGAGCCTCCGCTCGCAAGCAAGTGTCCTGGGTTCGATTCCAGCACACGGCCCTTTCCCGCAGGTCTCCCCCTCTCTATCTCTGCCCCCTTTCCTGTCGAGCTACTGTCATTAAAGGCCACTAGAGCCAACAAAATAAAAAAATAAAATAAAAAAAATCCCTCTGACCACTGTGCAGGACTTGTATATGTCATTCCCAAGACGAATTGACGCTGTACTGGCCGCAAAAGGAGGCCCCTACACCATACTAATAAAGTATTGTGGTCCAAAACCAGGTGTTTCAGTTTCATTGTCCAACCCCTGTATGTACCCAAAATCTGTAATATCAAAATAAAGCCTGGATCACAATACTCTTTAAATTATGCTATAATATGTGGAACTATCTTTGTTTCATTTTGAATGTTTTTCAAATGGGGTGGCAGCCAGAGATAATGAGTTGATGCTATGTTTCAAATTTAAAGTATGCACTCAAAGAATTGGTGCATAGAGCACAGGCTCACATGCTTTCTGTGGAGTCACTGGGGTGATATTCATCAACTGATCAACTGAATTATCAATTTATCTTGTTTTGCTTCAAGCAACCTATAATAATTATGCACATTATTTTAGATTTGTGCCTCATAATTTTTACTGAATCCAAACTTCTTCCATTACTGACATTTGTTGCCCCATTTTGGCATTTGAAGATTATGTGACTTCAGATTCGCCCTCGCTTTTGAGGCTCTTTCGATTACTCCCATTTTTGCATACACTTTTGTTCTGTTCCTTCCTTAGTCTGCCAGTTAACCAGAGGTACATTATCACCAGCAGGTGGACTAAAGTGTTCATACTGCCTGCTCTCTGGGCAGCTTGACTGAAAAGGTTGCATGTTTATTCGTTGAGACTGACTCATATGTTATTGTGAGTTAAACTTGTGATTGTTTTATCACCAAATACCACACACAACAATCATGGATTAAAAAAGTTCTATTCTAGATATAATAATTTTTGTCATTACGGCCTGGTTTTGTTGGTTTTGTTGGTTTTATTTTTTACTTAGAAGTAAACCCACTGGCAACAGCTGTTCAGCTTGAAATTTTCCACTCCAAACATTCGGGTTAGTTTTTAAAGTCCTGCTCAGACAAGTTTTTGGTGCCTTTGTTACCCACTGTGTAAACAGAGGGTGTCAAGGAAAAGACCCCTTAAAAGACCTTGGTTCATGGAACTTCCCAGACTTGCTCGCCTTTTTTTCCCCCTCGGACTTGACATACATTGTAAATTGGGGATCATCATTAACAGGATTCACATTCTTGTAATTGTTTTATCCAGTAAAAAACATCAAGTTTTTTTTTTCCAGCTAGTGTAAAGCTTGATTGATTGATGAAATATGAATACAAAATATTATTTTTAAGTGTGCAGAAAGGAAGTTAACTAAAATTGACACCTGTGTAAGACGTGTTTCTTACCGAATCATTTAGTGGCTGGAAAAAAAAGAATACTCTGTCCCTATAAACTGATGTTTCACTGCCACTTACAAAGAGTTATTCTAATTCTAACATCTTCTTTTAGGAACCGATCAAGTCACGGGCGCCACAACTCCACCTAGAGTATCGCTTTTACAAACAACTAGGAAGCTCTGGTGAGGTTTGCCTTAACTTGTTGGGTTGTTTTTATGTTTATAGAAAGAGACATTTTAAATGCATTTCTTTTGCAAGCCAGCAAAAGGAGTCCTAACACTGGAAATATATTCACAGCTTCACCTGTTGTTCACATTAGTCACTGACTCTTTAGTCATTGTAACTGTACACATGCATACCTGTACATTATGCTTGTTACCTGAGGATTCTCTGGCTGAAAAAAATTGCTGCCACAATTACAAGATCTAAACAAGCACTCTACAAAACACCCCTAACTTGGCAATGAAATGTAGAGGTTAATTTTTGTAGATCAGAAACAGCATTGGCATCATAGAAAACTTAAAGTAAAAAACAATGTGAAAAATTGATAGTGGAAAACAGAATAAATCAAACGCAAGCCTTGAACACCTCTACTGTACCTTACAACCATTGCAAGTAATGAGGAATACATTTGTAGTTAACAACAGGTATAATTCAAGCCTACAAACTGGCCTATCAGGAAACCATTTTTGACCATGTGAAAACAGTAACAACAGAAATTCAAAACATTGACTGCAGCAACATAGCATGCTCAAACTTGCTTATTGAATTTACATAATAAAAAGGCTCTTGAAGAGAAGTTTGTTAATATACAATACCATCCTTAAAATGTTTTGAACCTATTTACAGTTGATTTTAAGAATGAGTCTTTGTTTGTGTGTTTTACGGTGTTTGGTAGGTTTTTCCAAAGCGCTTTAAATAATTTAACATTATACTTTCATGTGAAAGTAACTGTCCTAAAAAACAGCACTTCTTTTCTGTTTTAAATTTTAACCATGTTTACAATGGCAGTTATTTGGCGAAGGGTACAAAATAACTTTATAAGTGATTCATCAGTGGCCATATTTTCTTCTTTTCCTCTGCTGCTCACCCAGAGGGCGTACCGCAGGTGTTTTACTTTGGACCATGTGGTAAATACAATGCCATGGTTCTGGAGCTTCTTGGACCTAGCTTAGAAGATCTGTTTGACCTGTGTGATAGGACATTCTCTCTAAAGACTGTACTCATGATAGCCATACAACTGGTAAGACAAACATTTTTTTAGTCTATGGTCTTGTTCAAAACTAAAATAGTTATAGTAGAATGTTGAATATTCTAGTTCTGCTAATGGAAATTATAACTGTTACTCTTACAGATAACTCGTATGGAGTTTGTCCACACTAGAAGCCTTATCTATCGCGACGTAAAGCCAGAGAACTTTTTGGTGGGTCGACCAGGCTCTAAACGACAACACACCATCCACATCATAGACTTTGGCCTGGCAAAAGAATACATAGATCCAGAGACCAAGAAACACATACCCTACAGAGAACACAAGAGTCTTACAGGAACTGCCAGATACATGAGCATTAATACTCATCTTGGCAAAGGTGAGTTGTGGCATCTTGGTTAGTATTTAAATAAAAGTAATTTTGTACCATGAAAGAAATATGCTTCTGTGCTTGCATGTCATGCATAGAAAAGCAATGTTTTTCTGTCATAGAATTACAAACTGTCACCTTTCACCATAATTTCAGGCATACTTAGTCACGCTTTTTAAGTTATCTGTTGTCAGGGAATAAATCTGCATAGTTTATGAATGTCTATTTAAAACATTTCATATTGCTGTAAACAATATGTCCTTTTTTCAGATTACACAAATAGGCATCTGTATCAGAACTTTTCAAATCAAGAACAGCATGTCTCCCGTTTCGGTCTGTTATTGAGAGAGCACTGTGCTATATGCCTTTGAGTGTTTTACCCTTGATTTAGGTACAGTGTGTTTAAGTAGCTTCATTGAAAGATATAAAGTTTAATTTTACCCAGGCAAACTTACATTTTCCACTCCAGCTATTAAATGAAGAGTTGCAAGGTTTTGGTACAGTAATGCAAACTAAACTGAAGTGTGAGCTGACACTATATGAAAATACAGAACAAAATCACTAATTTTGCCCAAAAGTTTATTTGTATAGCACATTTCGTGTACAAGACAATTCAAAGTGCTTTACAAAGAATTTCAAATCAGAAAAACAAAGAAAGAAAATGAATCAACAAAATAAATTAGATAGATACAAGTGAAGGGTGCAGATAAAAACACTCAATTTCCATGTTCACAGTTAAACTGAACCATTCTGGATTTAAACATTGTCACGTTTTCAGGAAGACTTCCAGATTTTAGTACCATGGAATTGAAATGAAGCCTCACCTTGTTTAGTTCTAACTCTGAGCACCATCAAGAGACCAGAACCTGAGGTGCTCAGAACAGGTTCATGTGGCTCTAACATGTCAGAAATGTATTTCAGTGCTTGACCGTGAAGAAACTTGTACACAAGCAGAGCTGTTTTAAAGTCTATTCTCTGAGTGACAGGAAGCAAGTGCAGAGATCTGAGCAACAGGGTTGATGCGGTCGTATTTCCTGGTTTGGGGAGCCCAGTGAGAAGGCTGTTACAGTAGTTTAACCTGCAAGAGAAAAATGCATGGATTAGTCTTTCTAGGTCTGGTTCAGACACTATTCCTCTGATTCTGGCAATGTCTTTGAGATGGTAAGAGGGTGCTGATGTAATTAATTTAATGTGGCTGTTAAAGCTCAGGTCTGAGTCCAGTATTAACTCAAGATTCTCTTAGTTTCTGTGGGCCACAGACAAGGATTTTAGTTTTGTCTGGGTTTAACTGGAGAAAGATGTTCTGCATCCACGAACTGATCTGTTCAACACAACGACACAATAAATCAACAGGCCCGTATTCTCTTGCTGTCAGCGACACATAGATCTGAGAGTCATCTGCATAGTTGTGGTAGGACAGATTATGGCTGCTTATTAGCTGTCCCAAATGCATGTACATTTTGAACAAAATGGGACCCAGGATTGAACCCTGGGGAACCCCACAGGGCAGACCCATCAGTTCTGAGACACAGTCCCCAATTTAAAAAAAAGTAACACCTGTCCTCAAGGTAGGACTTGAACCACTTTAAAGTCGTATCAGAGATTCCCAGTTAATGTCTCTTTTTTCGGCAGTGTTTTAGTGAGTTTCAGAGTAATAGTTGAAGCACTATTAATGTTCTTGGCTCTTAATGTTCAATTGGATGCCACTAATACCGATCAATTATTTAAACCCTTGTTTATTGTTATTTCAGAGCAAAGTAGACGTGATGACCTGGAAGCTTTAGGCCACATGTTTATGTACTTCCTGCGAGGCAGCCTTCCCTGGCAGGGACTGAAGGTGAGGAGAGTTCAGTTAAATTTTCCCTCTTTTTGCCATGTATGAACCTCCTTGTTCATTCTGTCTGTCCCCCTTTGTTACTTACTTTGAGTAATTTTAACCCTTTTTTTCCTGTTTTAGGCTGACACTCTCAAAGAACGTTATCAGAAAATAGGGGACACAAAAAGAGACACTCCAATAGATGTGCTCTGTGAGAGTTTTCCAGGTTTGTTTAAACACAAACACTAACGTCTCTCATTCAAGTCAAAAGAGGAAGAGACACACTTGTTTTCACAGAACATATCTGGATCAAAATTTTGTGCTCTCCTGAATATGTGAACTTGTGGGTTATTGTCTTCTCTTTGTATGTAAATTACCTTTATGTGTGCGCGTTTGTAACAGAAGAGATGGCCACCTACCTGCGGTACGTGCGTCGGCTTGACTTCTTTGAGAAGCCAGACTATGACTATCTGAGGAAACTCTTCACAGACCTATTTGACAGAAATGGATACATATTTGATTATCAGTATGACTGGACTGGAAAGCCACTGGTTAGTGCTGATTGTGTTATTTAGACTATATAGATGTAGTAATCTGTATTGGGTAACTCACGTCTATGTTTATGTCACTGCTGAGCAGTTGAATCACAAATTATCTGAATTTTGTGCTGTCACTATTGTCTAAGTTTAAACAACCACAGCTTGGAATTTCAGCCAATGTAAAGAAGAAAGACCACTTACCAAAATTAGATGTTTTCTATAAATATTAATGAAAATGCAAAGAGTTTCAGCTTCTATGAAGTATTATGATGATGCATTCATTTTGCCATTAATTCAATTTACATACTTTATACTTAAAAAACAAACTCTACATCCTTGATAATGACAGATTTTTTGTTGTTAAGTATAAAAAAATCAACTTTGGCTTGAAATACACATAATTTTACATTTGATGTTTTAATTGATAAAGCCATACTAACATCACTTTAAAGACCCTAAATATCATGAATATTGTTTTACCATGTCCGCTTTATCAGTAAGTTCAGAGAGAAAACATAAGCATAGTCTCTTAGGAGATATTCAGTTATAAAATCAGCCTCCCGACTGGCTTGATTTTCAATATTAACCACCTGCTCTGTGTTTAGCCAACCCCAATTGGTCCAGTGGCCACAGAGACTCCACTTCAGACAAGCAGCCGGGAGAAACCAGCACAGATCAAAAACCAGGTACACATCCCCATTGTAAAGAGAATACTCTGTCTTGTCAAGTTTATACATGACTGAATTATCATATCGTAGTTGTACATATGATAATTCAGTCAAGGTTTAAAAAGAACAAGAGAAAATCTTAAAGATTAACTTTTGTGACCTTAAAACACAATATAGGCAGTAGTCTGCACTTGAAGATCCTCCTCCTTTTTTCTGGTAGATTTTTCAAAATATGCTGTCAAGGAAAAGGAAAAGTCCGAAATAATATCTATATCATCCATCGGGGCAGTCATTACCTTCAAACTCGGGTTCTGGGAACTTGAGGCATTTTCTTTGCTCTTCTTAGGAATGCACTCTTCTATACAGAGATCTAAGAAATATATATTATATGTATATTGGTTTTCAAAATAATAGCAGTCCAATGTGACTAAACAGATTGCTACATTACAAACAATTTACTGGTGTGTGCAATAGATTCTCAGAAAACCAACAAAACCCAGCAATCGTGATATTCACACTCTTAAGGATGCTTAATTGGGAGATTAGTTGAATGGGGTGTGTTAAAAAAAATCAGTGTCTGCTGTTGACCCTACACTCAAACTCTTTCTAGAATTTAGCAATCCTGTGAATCACTACACTGATATTTTGTTGTATGACCACAGTTCAGTTTTTTATAACTGCTTCACATCCATATGGCAGGAGCCAACCAACTTGTGGCACCTTTCAGCTGTTATTCCACTCCAACATTCTTTAACAACATTTCAAAATTCATTGACATTTCTTGGTTTTGTTTCAGAAACAGCATTATGGCCACTCCCTAACATTCATTTTGTTGGGTTGGATCCAAGATTTAACTCATTCACTTGTTTTGAGGTCATTGTCTTCCTGAAACATCCATTTCATGGGCATATTATTTTGACACATGTAAACTGATCCATGATCCCTAGTATGCGATAAATAGGCCCAACGCCATGGTAAGAGAAACATGCCTTTATTGTTATGCTTGCAACACGATGCTTCAAGTGTTCACTGTGTACTATGGCTTGAATTCAGTGATTGGGGGTTATCTCACAAACTGTCTGCAGCCCCCGGACCCAAGAAGAAAGATTTTCTCTCAGTCCACAAAATGTTCCTCCATTTTCCTTTAGGCCAGTTGATGTGTTCTGGCAAATTATAACCTCTTCTGCACATGCCTTTTTAACAGAGGGACTTGGCGGGGGATTATTGTAACTTCGGAGTAGGCTCTGACCTGCTCTGTTTGGAAAGCGCTGTGAGACAACTGTTGTTGTGATGTGGCGCTATATAAATAAAATTGAATTTAATTGAATTGTAAATAAATTAGCTTCACACGGACCACTTCTAACTGTCACAGTAGTTACAGGTAACTGCAGAATGTATTTGATCATCCTGGAGCTGATAATTGGCTAAGGCTTTGCCATTCTGGTCATCCTTCGATCCATTTTGGTGGAAGTCTTCCGTTTTCTGCCACATATCTCTGGTTTTGCTCTACATTGTAAAGCAGATCATTTTAGCTGAACAGCTTATAATATTTTGCACCTCTTTATGCGTTTTTCCCTCTCCATTAGTTTTTAAATCAGAAGTACGCTGTTATTCTGAGCAATGTCTTGAACAACCCAAGCCAGCACACATATGGCATATGTATTGATATACATATGTATTGATATATATCCCTTCCTGCAGAATAACATGAGGACACTGTTGTGCGCTCTCGCTGTTTTGTACTTTTCACTGTCCACGTACCCATTTCTCTACCACCAAATACTGACTCTGGACTCAATATTTCTTCTATTTTCTTTTATACTCTAATTTTTTCTATCATTGTCCTAATGGTCCTGTGTCTAATCTGCTCGTGTTAATTGTTACATCTTTCCCGCTCCTCTTTCTCTCCCGATCTTCTTCTCTTCACATTTACCCTACCCAACCTAATTTAATTTCTCTTCCTTTTCCGTCTTGTTGCTCTTCACTCTCTCTTTCTGTTTCCGCCATGATCAACTTTGCATTTCCTTTAGTCTCCAGAGGGGAAAGGCAGTGAGTCTCAACCCACTCCAGTCACCAATCGAGAGCTGCTGGGCTCCCATCTTACTGCTGATAGACTGGGCGGGTCTGTACAGGTACTGAGAGGATGGGTTAGCTCTGCTGGCTTCCTGTCTGCCTATCTGTCTGTCTGTCCACCTGCATAACCCTCTCTGTCCCTGCAGTGTGGCTGACTCAAAGTGTTTTTCTTTCCTCCTCAGTTATTCCTGTACTTTAGAATATTGCAAGAAAAACCTTTTTATTTACCTTTTTTGTCTTGTTTTTTAGTTTTAAAGTAGTAAAGCAGCTTTTTATGTATTTATTTTATTTCTGTCGTCATTACCCTTTAACATTGTATATTTTAATAGATAAGAGCATCTTCAAGGGAACAATTGTTTTTTGTTATTGTCTTAGGACTAGTTATTTTAAAGTTTTCAAATTTCACATGACATAAAAGCAAGGAAAAGTAATGGAAAAAGTGTGATATACATTTTTTTGTAGGTACAACCAGAATAAACAATATATAACAAGACAGTATTGTGGTAGTAGTTGTTCCTTGGACCATAGCTTGTACATGGTACAAATAGATATGAAAAGAAATATTATATTTGCAGAGAATTTGCATAACCTATGTTCAACAACTAAGTAACTTCAGATTTATTTTGTTTTAGTTGATATAGACTTTAAATGAATTAGCTCTTACTGTTTGGCATTGACTTATATTGGCATAGATGATTTTAGCGGGCGGCATGGTGGTGTGGTGGTTAGCACTGTCGCCTCCCAGCAAGAGGGTTCTGGGTTCGAATCCCGGGGGAACCAGGACCCTTCTGGGTGGAGTTTGCATGTTCTCCCTGTGTCTGTGGGTTCTCTCTGGGTACTCCGGCTTCCTCCCACAGTCGAAAAACCTGCATGTTAGGCTGATTGGAGATTGGGGAAATTGCCCTTAGGAGTGAATGTGAGTGTGAGTGGTTGTTTGTCCTTGTATGTCC
>CAJRST010039955.1:0-13825 GCA_907169785.1 Menidia menidia
GGACATACAAGGACAAACAACCACTCACACTCACATTCACTCCTAAGAGCAATTTCCCCAATCTCCAATCAGCCTAACATGCAGGTTTTTCGACTGTGGGAGGAAGCCGGAGTACCCAGAGAGAACCCACAGACACAGGGAGAACATGCAAACTCCACCCAGAAGGGTCCTGGTTCCCCCGGGATTCGAACCCAGAACCCTCTTGCTGGGAGGCGACAGTGCTAACCACCACACCACCATGCCGCCCGCTAAAATCATCTATGCCAATATAAGTCAATGCCAAACAGTAAGAGCTAATTCATTTAAAGTCTATATCAACTAAAACAAAATAAATCTGAAGTTACTTAGTTGTTGAACATAGGTTATGCAAATTCTCTGCAAATATAATATTTCTTTTCATATCTATTTGTACCATGTACAAGCTATGGTCCAAGGAACAACTACTACCACAATACTGTCTTGTTATATATTGTTTATTCTGGTTGTACCTACAAAAAAATGTATATCACACTTTTTCCATTACTTTTCCTTGCTTTTATGTCATGTGAAATTTGAAAACTTTAAAATAACTAGTCCTAAGACAATAACAAAAAACAATTGTTCCCTTGAAGATGCTCTTATCTATTAAAATATACAATGTTAAAGGGTAATGACGACAGAAATAAAATAAATACATAAAAAGCTGCTTTACTACTTTAAAACTAAAAAACAAGACAAAAAAGGTAAATAAAAAGGTTTTTCTTGCAATATTCTAAAGTACAGGAATAACTGAGGAGGAAAGAAAAACACTTTGAGTCAGCCACACTGCAGGGACAGAGAGGGTTATGCAGGTGGACAGACAGACAGATAGGCAGACAGGAAGCCAGCAGAGCTAACCCATCCTCTCAGTACCTGTACAGACCCGCCCAGTCTATCAGCAGTAAGATGGGAGCCCAGCAGCTCTCGATTGGTGACTGGAGTGGGTTGAGACTCACTGCCTTTCCCCTCTGGAGACTAAAGGAAATGCAAAGTTGATCATGGCGGAAACAGAAAGAGAGAGTGAAGAGCAACAAGACGGAAAAGGAAGAGAAATTAAATTAGGTTGGGTAGGGTAAATGTGAAGAGAAGAAGATCGGGAGAGAAAGAGGAGCGGGAAAGATGTAACAATTAACACGAGCAGATTAGACACAGGACCATTAGGACAATGATAGAAAAAATTAGAGTATAAAAGAAAATAGAAGAAATATTGAGTCCAGAGTCAGTATTTGGTGGTAGAGAAATGGGTACGTGGACAGTGAAAAGTACAAAACAGCGAGAGCGCACAACAGTGTCCTCATGTTATTCTGCAGGAAGGGATATATATCAATACATATGTATATCAATACATATGCCATATGTGTGCTGGCTTGGGTTGTTCAAGACATTGCTCAGAATAACAGCGTACTTCTGATTTAAAAACTAATGGAGAGGGAAAAACGCATAAAGAGGTGCAAAATATTATAAGCTGTTCAGCTAAAATGATCTGCTTTACAATGTAGAGCAAAACCAGAGATATGTGGCAGAAAACGGAAGACTTCCACCAAAATGGATCGAAGGATGACCAGAATGGCAAAGCCTTAGCCAATTATCAGCTCCAGGATGATCAAATACATTCTGCAGTTACCTGTAACTACTGTGACAGTTAGAAGTGGTCCGTGTGAAGCTAATTTATTTACAATTCAATTAAATTCAATTTTATTTATATAGCGCCACATCACAACAACAGTTGTCTCACAGCGCTTTCCAAACAGAGCAGGTCAGAGCCTACTCCGAAGTTACAATAATCCCCCGCCAAGTCCCTCTGTTAAAAAGGCATGTGCAGAAGAGGTTATAATTTGCCAGAACACATCAACTGGCCTAAAGGAAAATGGAGGAACATTTTGTGGACTGAGAGAAAATCTTTCTTCTTGGGTCCGGGGGCTGCAGACAGTTTGTGAGATAACCCCCAATCACTGAATTCAAGCCATAGTACACAGTGAACACTTGAAGCATCGTGTTGCAAGCATAACAATAAAGGCATGTTTCTCTTACCATGGCGTTGGGCCTATTTATCGCATACTAGGGATCATGGATCAGTTTACATGTGTCAAAATAATATGCCCATGAAATGGATGTTTCAGGAAGACAATGACCTCAAAACAAGTGAATGAGTTAAATCTTGGATCCAACCCAACAAAATGAATGTTAGGGAGTGGCCATAATGCTGTTTCTGAAACAAAACCAAGAAATGTCAATGAATTTTGAAATGTTGTTAAAGAATGTTGGAGTGGAATAACAGCTGAAAGGTGCCACAAGTTGGTTGGCTCCTGCCATATGGATGTGAAGCAGTTATAAAAAACTGAACTGTGGTCATACAACAAAATATCAGTGTAGTGATTCACAGGATTGCTAAATTCTAGAAAGAGTTTGAGTGTAGGGTCAACAGCAGACACTGATTTTTTTTAACACACCCCATTCAACTAATCTCCCAATTAAGCATCCTTAAGAGTGTGAATATCACGATTGCTGGGTTTTGTTGGTTTTCTGAGAATCTATTGCACACACCAGTAAATTGTTTGTAATGTAGCAATCTGTTTAGTCACATTGGACTGCTATTATTTTGAAAACCAATATACATATAATATATATTTCTTAGATCTCTGTATAGAAGAGTGCATTCCTAAGAAGAGCAAAGAAAATGCCTCAAGTTCCCAGAACCCGAGTTTGAAGGTAATGACTGCCCCGATGGATGATATAGATATTATTTCGGACTTTTCCTTTTCCTTGACAGCATATTTTGAAAAATCTACCAGAAAAAAGGAGGAGGATCTTCAAGTGCAGACTACTGCCTATATTGTGTTTTAAGGTCACAAAAGTTAATCTTTAAGATTTTCTCTTGTTCTTTTTAAACCTTGACTGAATTATCATATGTACAACTACGATATGATAATTCAGTCATGTATAAACTTGACAAGACAGAGTATTCTCTTTACAATGGGGATGTGTACCTGGTTTTTGATCTGTGCTGGTTTCTCCCGGCTGCTTGTCTGAAGTGGAGTCTCTGTGGCCACTGGACCAATTGGGGTTGGCTAAACACAGAGCAGGTGGTTAATATTGAAAATCAAGCCAGTCGGGAGGCTGATTTTATAACTGAATATCTCCTAAGAGACTATGCTTATGTTTTCTCTCTGAACTTACTGATAAAGCGGACATGGTAAAACAATATTCATGATATTTAGGGTCTTTAAAGTGATGTTAGTATGGCTTTATCAATTAAAACATCAAATGTAAAATTATGTGTATTTCAAGCCAAAGTTGATTTTTTTATACTTAACAACAAAAAATCTGTCATTATCAAGGATGTAGAGTTTGTTTTTTAAGTATAAAGTATGTAAATTGAATTAATGGCAAAATGAATGCATCATCATAATACTTCATAGAAGCTGAAACTCTTTGCATTTTCATTAATATTTATAGAAAACATCTAATTTTGGTAAGTGGTCTTTCTTCTTTACATTGGCTGAAATTCCAAGCTGTGGTTGTTTAAACTTAGACAATAGTGACAGCACAAAATTCAGATAATTTGTGATTCAACTGCTCAGCAGTGACATAAACATAGACGTGAGTTACCCAATACAGATTACTACATCTATATAGTCTAAATAACACAATCAGCACTAACCAGTGGCTTTCCAGTCCAGTCATACTGATAATCAAATATGTATCCATTTCTGTCAAATAGGTCTGTGAAGAGTTTCCTCAGATAGTCATAGTCTGGCTTCTCAAAGAAGTCAAGCCGACGCACGTACCGCAGGTAGGTGGCCATCTCTTCTGTTACAAACGCGCACACATAAAGGTAATTTACATACAAAGAGAAGACAATAACCCACAAGTTCACATATTCAGGAGAGCACAAAATTTTGATCCAGATATGTTCTGTGAAAACAAGTGTGTCTCTTCCTCTTTTGACTTGAATGAGAGACGTTAGTGTTTGTGTTTAAACAAACCTGGAAAACTCTCACAGAGCACATCTATTGGAGTGTCTCTTTTTGTGTCCCCTATTTTCTGATAACGTTCTTTGAGAGTGTCAGCCTAAAACAGGAAAAAAAGGGTTAAAATTACTCAAAGTAAGTAACAAAGGGGGACAGACAGAATGAACAAGGAGGTTCATACATGGCAAAAAGAGGGAAAATTTAACTGAACTCTCCTCACCTTCAGTCCCTGCCAGGGAAGGCTGCCTCGCAGGAAGTACATAAACATGTGGCCTAAAGCTTCCAGGTCATCACGTCTACTTTGCTCTGAAATAACAATAAACAAGGGTTTAAATAATTGATCGGTATTAGTGGCATCCAATTGAACATTAAGAGCCAAGAACATTAATAGTGCTTCAACTATTACTCTGAAACTCACTAAAACACTGCCGAAAAAAGAGACATTAACTGGGAATCTCTGATACGACTTTAAAGTGGTTCAAGTCCTACCTTGAGGACAGGTGTTACTTTTTTTTAAATTGGGGACTGTGTCTCAGAACTGATGGGTCTGCCCTGTGGGGTTCCCCAGGGTTCAATCCTGGGTCCCATTTTGTTCAAAATGTACATGCATTTGGGACAGCTAATAAGCAGCCATAATCTGTCCTACCACAACTATGCAGATGACTCTCAGATCTATGTGTCGCTGACAGCAAGAGAATACGGGCCTGTTGATTTATTGTGTCGTTGTGTTGAACAGATCAGTTCGTGGATGCAGAACAACTTTCTCCAGTTAAACCCAGACAAAACTAAAATCCTTGTCTGTGGCCCACAGAAACTAAGAGAATCTTGAGTTAATACTGGACTCAGACCTGAGCTTTAACAGCCACATTAAATTAATTACATCAGCACCCTCTTACCATCTCAAAGACATTGCCAGAATCAGAGGAATAGTGTCTGAACCAGACCTAGAAAGACTAATCCATGCATTTTTCTCTTGCAGGTTAAACTACTGTAACAGCCTTCTCACTGGGCTCCCCAAACCAGGAAATACGACCGCATCAACCCTGTTGCTCAGATCTCTGCACTTGCTTCCTGTCACTCAGAGAATAGACTTTAAAACAGCTCTGCTTGTGTACAAGTTTCTTCACGGTCAAGCACTGAAATACATTTCTGACATGTTAGAGCCACATGAACCTGTTCTGAGCACCTCAGGTTCTGGTCTCTTGATGGTGCTCAGAGTTAGAACTAAACAAGGTGAGGCTTCATTTCAATTCCATGGTACTAAAATCTGGAAGTCTTCCTGAAAACGTGACAATGTTTAAATCCAGAATGGTTCAGTTTAACTGTGAACATGGAAATTGAGTGTTTTTATCTGCACCCTTCACTTGTATCTATCTAATTTATTTTGTTGATTCATTTTCTTTCTTTGTTTTTCTGATTTGAAATTCTTTGTAAAGCACTTTGAATTGTCTTGTACACGAAATGTGCTATACAAATAAACTTTTGGGCAAAATTAGTGATTTTGTTCTGTATTTTCATATAGTGTCAGCTCACACTTCAGTTTAGTTTGCATTACTGTACCAAAACCTTGCAACTCTTCATTTAATAGCTGGAGTGGAAAATGTAAGTTTGCCTGGGTAAAATTAAACTTTATATCTTTCAATGAAGCTACTTAAACACACTGTACCTAAATCAAGGGTAAAACACTCAAAGGCATATAGCACAGTGCTCTCTCAATAACAGACCGAAACGGGAGACATGCTGTTCTTGATTTGAAAAGTTCTGATACAGATGCCTATTTGTGTAATCTGAAAAAAGGACATATTGTTTACAGCAATATGAAATGTTTTAAATAGACATTCATAAACTATGCAGATTTATTCCCTGACAACAGATAACTTAAAAAGCGTGACTAAGTATGCCTGAAATTATGGTGAAAGGTGACAGTTTGTAATTCTATGACAGAAAAACATTGCTTTTCTATGCATGACATGCAAGCACAGAAGCATATTTCTTTCATGGTACAAAATTACTTTTATTTAAATACTAACCAAGATGCCACAACTCACCTTTGCCAAGATGAGTATTAATGCTCATGTATCTGGCAGTTCCTGTAAGACTCTTGTGTTCTCTGTAGGGTATGTGTTTCTTGGTCTCTGGATCTATGTATTCTTTTGCCAGGCCAAAGTCTATGATGTGGATGGTGTGTTGTCGTTTAGAGCCTGGTCGACCCACCAAAAAGTTCTCTGGCTTTACGTCGCGATAGATAAGGCTTCTAGTGTGGACAAACTCCATACGAGTTATCTGTAAGAGTAACAGTTATAATTTCCATTAGCAGAACTAGAATATTCAACATTCTACTATAACTATTTTAGTTTTGAACAAGACCATAGACTAAAAAAATGTTTGTCTTACCAGTTGTATGGCTATCATGAGTACAGTCTTTAGAGAGAATGTCCTATCACACAGGTCAAACAGATCTTCTAAGCTAGGTCCAAGAAGCTCCAGAACCATGGCATTGTATTTACCACATGGTCCAAAGTAAAACACCTGCGGTACGCCCTCTGGGTGAGCAGCAGAGGAAAAGAAGAAAATATGGCCACTGATGAATCACTTATAAAGTTATTTTGTACCCTTCGCCAAATAACTGCCATTGTAAACATGGTTAAAATTTAAAACAGAAAAGAAGTGCTGTTTTTTAGGACAGTTACTTTCACATGAAAGTATAATGTTAAATTATTTAAAGCGCTTTGGAAAAACCTACCAAACACCGTAAAACACACAAACAAAGACTCATTCTTAAAATCAACTGTAAATAGGTTCAAAACATTTTAAGGATGGTATTGTATATTAACAAACTTCTCTTCAAGAGCCTTTTTATTATGTAAATTCAATAAGCAAGTTTGAGCATGCTATGTTGCTGCAGTCAATGTTTTGAATTTCTGTTGTTACTGTTTTCACATGGTCAAAAATGGTTTCCTGATAGGCCAGTTTGTAGGCTTGAATTATACCTGTTGTTAACTACAAATGTATTCCTCATTACTTGCAATGGTTGTAAGGTACAGTAGAGGTGTTCAAGGCTTGCGTTTGATTTATTCTGTTTTCCACTATCAATTTTTCACATTGTTTTTTACTTTAAGTTTTCTATGATGCCAATGCTGTTTCTGATCTACAAAAATTAACCTCTACATTTCATTGCCAAGTTAGGGGTGTTTTGTAGAGTGCTTGTTTAGATCTTGTAATTGTGGCAGCAATTTTTTTCAGCCAGAGAATCCTCAGGTAACAAGCATAATGTACAGGTATGCATGTGTACAGTTACAATGACTAAAGAGTCAGTGACTAATGTGAACAACAGGTGAAGCTGTGAATATATTTCCAGTGTTAGGACTCCTTTTGCTGGCTTGCAAAAGAAATGCATTTAAAATGTCTCTTTCTATAAACATAAAAACAACCCAACAAGTTAAGGCAAACCTCACCAGAGCTTCCTAGTTGTTTGTAAAAGCGATACTCTAGGTGGAGTTGTGGCGCCCGTGACTTGATCGGTTCCTAAAAGAAGATGTTAGAATTAGAATAACTCTTTGTAAGTGGCAGTGAAACATCAGTTTATAGGGACAGAGTATTCTTTTTTTTCCAGCCACTAAATGATTCGGTAAGAAACACGTCTTACACAGGTGTCAATTTTAGTTAACTTCCTTTCTGCACACTTAAAAATAATATTTTGTATTCATATTTCATCAATCAATCAAGCTTTACACTAGCTGGAAAAAAAAAACTTGATGTTTTTTACTGGATAAAACAATTACAAGAATGTGAATCCTGTTAATGATGATCCCCAATTTACAATGTATGTCAAGTCCGAGGGGGAAAAAAAGGCGAGCAAGTCTGGGAAGTTCCATGAACCAAGGTCTTTTAAGGGGTCTTTTCCTTGACACCCTCTGTTTACACAGTGGGTAACAAAGGCACCAAAAACTTGTCTGAGCAGGACTTTAAAAACTAACCCGAATGTTTGGAGTGGAAAATTTCAAGCTGAACAGCTGTTGCCAGTGGGTTTACTTCTAAGTAAAAAATAAAACCAACAAAACCAACAAAACCAGGCCGTAATGACAAAAATTATTATATCTAGAATAGAACTTTTTTAATCCATGATTGTTGTGTGTGGTATTTGGTGATAAAACAATCACAAGTTTAACTCACAATAACATATGAGTCAGTCTCAACGAATAAACATGCAACCTTTTCAGTCAAGCTGCCCAGAGAGCAGGCAGTATGAACACTTTAGTCCACCTGCTGGTGATAATGTACCTCTGGTTAACTGGCAGACTAAGGAAGGAACAGAACAAAAGTGTATG
Source organism: Menidia menidia (assembly GCA_907169785.1). NCBI lineage: Eukaryota > Metazoa > Chordata > Actinopteri > Atheriniformes > Atherinopsidae > Menidia > Menidia menidia. The sequence goes on from CAJRST010039955.1 coordinate 8,318, forward strand.
CAAAAATGGGAGTAATCGAAAGAGCCTCAAAAGCGAGGGCGAATCTGAAGTCACATAATCTTCAAATGCCAAAATGGGGCAACAAATGTCAGTAATGGAAGAAGTTTGGATTCAGTAAAAATTATGAGGCACAAATCTAAAATAATGTGCATAATTATTATAGGTTGCTTGAAGCAAAACAAGATAAATTGATAATTCAGTTGATCAGTTGATGAATATCACCCCAGTGACTCCACAGAAAGCATGTGAGCCTGTGCTCTATGCACCAATTCTTTGAGTGCATACTTTAAATTTGAAACATAGCATCAACTCATTATCTCTGGCTGCCACCCCATTTGAAAAACATTCAAAATGAAACAAAGATAGTTCCACATATTATAGCATAATTTAAAGAGTATTGTGATCCAGGCTTTATTTTGATATTACAGATTTTGGGTACATACAGGGGTTGGACAATGAAACTGAAACACCTGGTTTTGGACCACAATACTTTATTAGTATGGTGTAGGGGCCTCCTTTTGCGGCCAGTACAGCGTCAATTCGTCTTGGGAATGACATATACAAGTCCTGCACAGTGGTCAGAGGGATTTTTTTTATTTTATTTTTTTATTTTGTTGGCTCTAGTGGCCTTTAATGACAGTAGCTCGACAGGAAAGGGGGCAGAGATAGAGAGGGGGAGACCTGCGGGAAAGGGCCGTGTGCTGGAATCGAACCCAGGACACTTGCTTGCGAGCGGAGGCTCCGCATATGGGCTGCCCACTCTAGCCATTAGGCTACGCTGCGGCCCGGTCAGAGGGATTTTAAGCCATTCTTCTTGCAGGATAGTGGCCAGGTCACGACGTGATGCTGGTGGAGGAAAATGTTTCCTGACTCGCTCCTCCAAAACACCCCAAAGTGGCTCAATAAGATTGAGATCTGGTGACTCTGCAGGCCATGGGAGATGTTAGACATCACTTTCATGTTCATCAAACCAATCTTTCACTAGTGTTGCTGTGTGTATTGGTGCATTGTCATCCTGATACACGGCACCTCCTTCAGGATACAATGTTTGAACCATTGGATGCACCTGGTCCTCCAGAATGGTTCAGTAGTCCTTGGCAGTGACGCGCCCATCTAGCACAAGTATGGGGCCAAGGGAATGCCATGATACGGCAGCCCAAACCATCACTTATCCACCCCCATGCTTCACTCTGGGCATGCAACAGTCTGGGTAGTACGCTTCTTTGGGGCTTCTCCACACCGTAACTCTCCCGGATGTGGGGAAAACAGTAAAGGCGGACTCATCAGAGAACAATACATGTTTCACATTGTCCACATCCCAAGATTTGCACTCCCTGCACCATTGAAACCGACGTTCGGCATTGGCACGCTCGGCCGTGTATATTGACCCTGTGGAGCTCCCGACGGACAGTTTTGGTGGAAACAGGAGAGTTGAGGTGCACATTTAATTCTGCTGTGATTTGGGCAGCCATGGTTTTATGTTTTTTGGTTACAATCCGGGTTAGCACCCGAACATCCCTTTCAGACAGCTTCCTTTTGTGTCCACCGTTAATCCTGTTGGATGTGTTTCGTCCTTCTTGGTGGTATGCTGACATTACCCTGGATACCGTGGCTCTTGATATATCACAAAGACTTGCTGTCTTGGTCACAGATGCACCAGCAAGACATGCAGCAACAATTGGTCCTCTTTTGAACTCTGGTATGTCACCCATAATGCTGTGTGCATTGCAATATTTTGAGCTAAACTGTGCTCTTACCCTGCTAATTGGACCTTCACAGTCTGCTCTTATTGGTTCAATGTGCAATTAATGAAGATTGGCCACCAGGCTGGTCCAATTTAGCCATGAAACCTCCCACACTAAAATGAGAGGTGTTTCAGTTTCATTGTCCAACCCCTGTATAATCTGAATGAATATGTCAAACTACTGAATTAAAGTATGAAAATTGTATTCTCCTTGTTAGGAGGATACACATGTGAAATTGCAGAGAAAAACAGATTCTACTGGAGAGTTAAAGTTTATTTCTTTCTCACTTGCATCTACATAAATGAGCAATGGATACACTGATGTCACTCATGAAAGGTTGTTTTTAGTTACTAAAACACATTTGCAAATATTGATAGGGATCTATAAATATATTGTGCTGCGATAGACATAAAAAAGAGTAATGATTTTTACCAGTTTGATGGCCACGTATTCATTGGTGTACAGGTTCTTTCCAAGACGTAACTCTCCAAAGTTCCCACAGCCTATCTTCTTTCCTACCCGGAAATTTGGTCCGACCATCAGAACCCCAGAGTTGGATCCAGCACCTCGTCCACTGTGTCCTGTTCGGCCCCCTGTCTTCCCTGACATCCTTTTCCCCTCTTCTCCCTCACCTTTTACTCCACCTCCTCCTCCCCCACCACCACCTCCCCCTACTCCTCGCTTGTCGAAGTCCATCAGTTTGTGGTAGCCTGGCCTCTCCACGGTTAAGCCGTGTCCATGCAACCAAAATGAAAAAAGAAAAAAAACAACTATACTGGGTAACACATGCACACTGACATTAAAAGAGTTGGACACTGACTTGTTGCTATTTATGCTGAAGGGTGATGGAAGACAGAGGTATTAGGGTTAGTATTAAAAAGAATGATGACGAATGATTAGTTGAAAAGGTGTTTCAAAAGATGATCTTTTGGGTTGGGTGACTTAAGCAAGAAAATAAAAAAACAATGTGGTGTAGAGGCACTACTAGTAATATTTGTATCCCCTAGTTGGGGACAAATATATTGAAGGCTGAATGAGGTCCGATACCTCTCTATAAATAGCTTGGAAAATGAAAACGCATGAACCAAAACAAGCTTTGATTTTAGAAAAAAATCCACAATGACAATAGATACAAAAAAGAGAAGCAGTTTGAAGGTTCTCCTGTGAACTTTGGGTATGACAAAATTGACCTTTTTTATATTTAATGACATAAGTGTGTGTTTTTAAAATGACTGGACTTTTGTACTCATCCAGTAATCCACAGTTATTCTGTCACACATCTGCATTGTCCAGACAAAGCCTTGGCATCTGGAGGCGAGAGATGCTGTATGCCATAGCACCTGTAAAAATGCAGAAAAGAAAAAAAAACAATAAAAATCAAATATATATTAGAAAAACTCAGTTAAAGCATTTTACTTGGACACAGAAAAGTGCATTTATTGATCTGCGAAGAACACCAATGACTAAAGCAATCAGAGAGGCCATTGTACCGAGCATTTACAACATGCTAACTGCAGTGTAAAAGTAACATTTAATTACATGTTATTTATCACCCCATACAAATAATGTGTATTATGTTTTTAAATATAAATGTTTAATATTTCAACTTGTACAGTGAAAGGATTGATCCATAGTTAGATAACTTTTTCAAAAATTGCAACAGTAAAAAAGGAAAAAAAAGTCAACCCAAAATAAAGAACAACCTTAAAATAAAATATTGCATTTGTACTTTAGAAAAATTTGTTTGTAATCACTTCATAGAAGCATAAAAGAAACAAGGTACCTTTAGTGAGAATTTGATTTCCCAGTGCAATCCAAATAATATTGTTAGTGATCCACTTGGATCTGTACTTGGTTTGGGGGAAAATTTAATTAATTAGGTTCCTCGTGTTAGTTATATTACTAATACATGTTTGGTCTACACCAGTAAAATATTAGTTAAGGGTTCTGATGTCACTAATGATTCAATATAGGGATATCATCCATCCATGGCAGATCCCTTGTCAGAGGCTTATTAAAATGCAATCAGAAACATGATCAATATGCGAGAACAACATTTGTGTTGTTTATGAAGATTAATTCTGGGAACTTTGATATTTGTGAAATTACTGATGCTAAGACACGCAACAGTTGTTTCCTGTGTATTGATTACAGAGAAACGTTAAGTGGACTGCATTTACATAGCACCTTTCTATTGTAGTGTATGCAGCCTCACAAACTACACAATGCTTCTTCTCTACCACATTCACAGACACAGATGGATCAGTGACAACATGTGGTTTAGGGTCTTACTATGGTACAGTTCAACATGTGATCTAAGAATTAAATAATGGACCATCCAATTTGCAGAAAAACATTTTTCTTCCTAAACACAGCCTCAGAAGCAGGCACACAGCTATTTCCCATTTTATATAAAGAAATAAGACAGGGAATCTTTCCATACTTTGTCTATATACAGTTTCCCATGAATGAATTCATTCTTAAGTGTTCCAAAACATTTTTTCATTACTTTCTGCTGTTGTATTGTCCTCTCTGTATGACTCTACATATAACAGTAAGTATAACAGTGGACTTAATCATTAAAGGCCTCTTTTGTCTAGTACATGTCTGTTACAGAATTAACATGATATATAAGAGATTCAACTTTGTTATTCCACTATTGTAAGGAAAAAAAATAATTGAATTTTCTAAAATGCATTTGTTGTTTTCTAAAAGCCACAGCATCTATATTATGTTGTCGCACAACATTATAGCAGAACAGTTCACCTATACCTAAATATAATGTATTGTTTAAAAGACGCGTGCCAATTTATTCCTTTTAAACTATTTCCTTTATAAATAAATTAATATTTATCTATTACTATTATGAAAATACAAAGAACTGGCTATACATTTCCATTCTTTCAGTCTTGAAAGGCTGAAAAGAGGACAGCCTGTGGGTTTACCTTCCACGGAAAAAACTATAACATTATGGTGCACCAACTGATGCAACACAATTGATATATCTTTTAATGGATGTAAAGAATCTAATCAACCAGCATAACTATTTTCCAATAGGCATATTACTATTTGAAAGTAATTATATTTGAAAACACCAAAACTCATCACTGAAAAACCAAAACAGCAACAGAATAAACAACACCAAAAATAATAGACTTATTCATGTCAACTTCTCTTTTCAATCTCTCGATTTTGCTCTCACACTTTTCACTCCTTTTGCATCCTTTGTTTACTTATTCTCTCACATCTTCCCTTTATAATTTCAGCACCAAAACAAGGGCATCTGTCACTGCGTAACAGACATAAGTCACTATAGCTGACTATAATGGCACATTTCCACTAGGGCCAACTTAGCGTGGCACTGAACAGCTCTACACAGTATTTTTGCATTTTTAATAGGGGCTGGCCCCACTCAACAGTTACAACTTTCGCATTTCCGTCGGGGCTGAGTAGGGCCGACGGCAGAATGCTGGGCAATGATTTACCAGGAAGTCAAATGATTAGATAGCAAATTAGTTTTATGATCATAAACGTTAGTGCCTAATGGGCGAACAAACACTGCAGTCCAACACCAAGGTTGAGATGGTTTTCAGTTACCGAGATGTAGGCACTAAATGCTTTGTAAACATTCAACTTAAAAATATTGACATATATAGTCATCACAGACATATTTTGAAGATGGCTAAATGTTGTATGGACATAATGTTACTGAGGTCATATCTCAACATCTATTAATATGAGCCAATAATTATATATATATATA